>CM034390.1:28956764-29214264 GCA_019925095.2 Dendrolimus kikuchii | reverse complement strand
TCCTTAGAGAGAGTCTCTGAATGGGGGAGACAAAACCTTGTCTATTTCAACCCCAAGAAGACATAGGTCTACGTATTATCTGCCAAAAAAAAAAAAAAAAAAAACTCCATATGAGCAATCGCTTCAGTTCCAAGGAACTCCCCTTACCACCTCCAAGAGTATTGGGATCCTCAGTGTTGACATCGCGAACGATGTTCGGGGGCCATCTTGAAGGCAAGGCAAAACTTGCCTCTAAGAAGCTGGGAATGTTAAACCGGTCCAAGCAGTACTTCACACCGCGACAACGCTTTGTGCTTTGTAAAACCCAGGTGAGCCCGCATATGGAGTACTGCTCACACTTTTGGGCTGGAGCACCTGGCTACCAACTCGATCCCCTAGACTGTATTCAACGTCGAGCCGTTCACGTTGTTGATGATCCCATACTCACAGATGGTCTAGATACGCTTGGCCTTATGAGAGACTTCGCTCTCTCTACGTATTCTACTGACTGTATAACGGAGTGTATTCGGAAGAACTGTATAGAATGGTGTATTCGTCCTCTTTCTACCACCGAACCGCTCACCATGTGTTGGGATTTCACCCCCACTTCCTTAAGCCGCTTCGCTCATGTACGCAACGGTTCTGTAGAACCTTTTTCCTGCATACCGTGGGGATTTGGAATGAGCTCCCAGCCGAGGTTTTTCCACAGCGCTACGATATGGAGTTTTTCAAAAAGGGTGTCATAAAATTTCTTCGAGGCTGGCAGCGGGTTGATGAAATCTCTGGTGTTGCAAATGTCCATAAGCGACAGTAACCGCTTTCCATCAGGTGGGCCGTCAGCCTGTCTGTTGTACTCCAGCTATAAAGAAAGGTCGAAATTTCCAGAATGGAAGCGGGCAAACCAATAACAAGTGGTACGTTCATTGTAGTGTTCGCTCATAAAGGTTGTTAATGTTGCTTGTCGCTCTTGCCGCGTTGCTGCCACGACGGTACTCTTATTCCATAATTACTCGAATTTTTAACTATCCATGATGATGAAAAAGATTCAAATGCGAAGAAAACATAACACTTATCAATAAACAAATGACTAATTTTAAAAAAAGAATTTCATGTTTTCAAAGTAAAATTAATTTGAAATTATATATCTTAGCGCAAACAAAAATATTTGGACTTTTAAATGCTGCCAGTACTGCAGACAACTTACCTAATATTTAGCGGTCACCATTTTCTTACTAGGTAAATATCAATAAATCAATAAATCATAGTTCAAGTTATTTTATATCTTCAGATGTAAAAAAACCGTACAAATATTGTTCATTAAATCACTTTTATGAATAGCGACATATCTAGCATAAGAATCGATATTAAATGTCAATGTTTTTAAATATATATCAATATTTAAAAATATCGATTTTTCTTTTATCTGGCAGATACCATATAGTGCATCTATGGCTGATACATTGACATTGACAGTGACAGCTCCATTTAGCTTTACGTTTTCAAGGATTTTTTTGCATCAATAGAGATAGTCTCAATTAAAGCGATATATTTAATTTAAATTAATTTACAGAGTCATTTGAGTGTTTGTGAAGTATTGTGAAATGGTTTAATCAGTGCAGAGCTCAATGATGGGTATTTTTGGTACTTCGTCACCGTTCGATCAAGATGTCGGTACGTCCCTTTGTTCGTGTTGTTATTTACTAAATCACCTGACCCCTTCGTGGGCGTCTGCTGAGCTGTGCTCTGGTATTTTTGGTATGGACTATCCTAGGTCTATCGCTCCAGTAATACTCCAGCCAGGAACGATACTCGAGCGTTTCTCCAGAAACACTTGAGTATTGTTCCTGCCTCATGACTCATTGTCCTGTTTGTTATCTTATAATTTTGTCAATGTTTTTTTCGCTTGAAACAAAGGCATTAGTAATATTGATTGATGTGAGCACTGATGACATCGAGCTGTGATAGCAATCTTTGTAGTCCTCGTACAAGGGAGAATGTAATGAGCAAAGCATATAAATCTATAATCTAATTCATTCCTGCCATGGGTTGTCTGGCGGAGATTGCTCTAGAGTTGAGAGCACCTTTTGTACACAATTAGAATAGTACTTATTAGTTTTTAAGTTTTCTGTAATGTTGTACAGTAAAGAATTATCTATTCCTCAGAAGAACATTGCCAGCTGCAAAGTAATGTGAATTTAAAGGAAATATTTTAACTTAGTAATGTTAGTGTGTTCAGTTCAAAGCACATTATTTGTATTATATGACATCTATAGCAACATTAGTCACTTGATCAATAAATACACACGCAGTCTACATTAAATTGAATGCTATCAAAACCAACACAGTGGTAATGTGATATGCTCAAGAAATTATAAAAGATAAATATTGCTTTAAAGTCCCACAATAAGCACAAACCACATTAAAAAAACTGTAGTGTGTATACAGTTTTAGTATAGGAGGGAAGGGTAAAATGTATGAAATACTAAACCCAATGAGTGCTGTAATGACACTCATTTAATTACTGAAAATATATGTGTTGTTTACTTCTATAAATGCCGACTTGTACATACTTTGTACAAATATTATTAATAAGTAAACAATATGCTGCTTTTTAAAGGAATTAAATAAATATGTTTCAGGTGGGATATAGTTATGAACAGAGTCAAACTTTTTTAATGTGGAAGTCATTTTTTTTATAACCACCCAAAATTCACTTTGTATCTCAAATAATAAATAAAAGTGCCCCATATGTACACAGCACCCTATGTTTCTATCATTTTATTATCTATGTCATTTTGTTATTACAATAATAGTTTTTGAGGTATAGATGAAGCCATTATTATTGGTCTAGGTTGGAGATCAGCAGCTGTAGGTACATTGGTTTGAGTGTGGAGTGGATGCCGTGGAGCCACTCCCCTGAAGCCACTGGTTGCAGTCCCAAGTTGTGGTTCATGGCAATGATTATGAATTGTGGCATATTATATTTCTTTGTAATCACATAAACGTAAGATATATTAGAAAGGGGGTGCTGAAGGAGGAAATAAAAGAATGATATGTCTCTTTTGCGACATTTAAAAATAGTTTTTTTCCTTTAGTTAGTTCCTTAGTGTTTCTCCTTTTACAAAATGTGCTGTCAAATGAGAAACATTATGAAAATTTAGTTTTGCTCAAGGATTCTCTGTAAGACCTCTTGAATATGTGTTTCTTATGAATATCTAAGCTGTATGGATTTTACTTTAGAAGTTTCAAAAAATCAATTTTACATTTTTTTTTTTTAAAGGTCCCCTAGGACCTCAAAACTGATGTTGATAGCCAATTGTATGATACAGGCAATGCAGATTAAATATATTGCAAAATTATTTAAGATATTCTATTGTTCAAAACTTCATACACAATTATCTCTAACTGCATTTTCCAAGTTGGCCGGAAACATAACTCGGACAATTTTCAACCTATTCACTTGACATGATGATTATATCTTAAAAAGTACATTTTTTTATAGAAGTACTTTAGGATTTTTTTAAATGTTGCATAGTTCATTTGTTATTAACAATTCTCTTATGATTTTGGCAAATTTTTAATTTCCTACTCTAAAAGTATGTTGTTTGGACAAAAATCAATATTTCGAAAAAAATCCTATGTACATCTATAGTTGTTTATATACCGAGTGAATGTTTCAAGTGGGCCTTCAGGGCCAAAGCCTAAATTATATGAAATAGCGAAAAACACTCTAAAGGAGTCTTGAGGCATATATTAACAAAAGCTAAAGTGGTATCCTTACATTATTGAAAAATTAATTTCCCTAGTCAGGGCCTGAATCCACTGATTTTGGTAAAATATACACATCCTTCGTATTGTTATACCATAATATGGCTTGTAAGGGTCAATTTCTTTTTTTTTTTTTGTTTTTATTGCAGGAGATCAGCAGATAGGCAGATGGTCCACTCGATGGAAAGCGGTTACCATCGCCTATGGACATTTGCAACACCAAAGTTTGCTAGAAATGCGCTGCTGCTCTCTTAAGGGAGACTGGAACCTGGTCATTAATGCTGGAACACAACTCAAGGTTGTTATGATGACATAGTTTAGACCAGGGGTGGTAGCCATCCAGTCGGGCAAATGCCCTACCCCTGGCTGTGGGTTGTTTAGTCGTCTCTTACGACAGGCCGCCCCAACGCAAGAAATCGTATTCTTTCTCCGTTCCTACACAGATAGAAAGAAGAAATATCTAACATTGAACTGAGGGAGAGGGTTGCTTTTGAACACAATGTTCTATTTTCTATACATTAATTAAACCTCACCTCATTTTATTCAATATTATGGAAATGATGAAATGTATTCTATTTTTATAAGCTTTTATTTAACTTGCAATAGATGTATCTATGTATGTATGTAAGTTTGGTGGAATTTTGCAAGTTAAATTTGATCGACTTCCCGGTTTCCAATTGAGCTGAAATTTTGCACGCATATGTATATCGCGTGACAATGCAATAATATGGTACCATGGAGCTGATCTGATGATGGAGTCGGAAGGTGGCCATAGGAACTCCTGTACTAAACAAAATAGACCCGTCGTGTTTGGGCTCGTTTTACTTGTCTTGGCTAGCACTCTACAGCTACAAAATATCTAGGATCTCAAAAGCTTGCATTTGAAAACCTTTTTAAAACAGCTTTTTAATAGGCATCTGTAAATGAATATTTGAAATGCATGTTATTTTATCCCAATTAATCAAATCAGTCAAAGTTCAAATGAAGTGCAGTCAAATGACTGGCGCATTTTGATATTTAATTATAAACAGCAGGCTCTTTATAAGCTCAGGCTGCGAGGGGCGTCTGCCACCTACAGGGCCTGCAGGGGGCAAATGAGAACAAAGACTTACTTAGTGATACCTACATGTTGCTTTTCCTTATTTACAAGATAATTGTTGTACACAAGACATGTAAACATATTTAATTAACATAAGTTGTTTTTTTGTTTTTAACCGACTTCAAAAAAAGGAGGAGGTTCTCAACTCGTTGGAATCTTTTTTTTATATGTATGTTCACCGATTACTCTGAGATTTATGATCCGATTTATGTGATTCTTCTTTAGTTCGATGCGGAATAGGTGCTATTTGGTCCCCTAAAAATTTAACATAGTTTGGCCGAGTAGTTTTCATTTTATGAACATCTTTTTGTGAAAAAAATTTCCGTTCAGTTCCATCCTTGGGACCTATATGTTTTAAGGCGCGCGGCACCTTTCGTAGGTCTACCCATACATAGCTAGACACTAAAAATTAACAAATAAAAAAAACTTCGTTTAAGAAAACCGGCGTCAAAAACTAGAAAGTATAAAATAACTTTTTTTTAAAGCTATTTTTAATTATATCTTATTTTTTATATATTATATCTAAAACATCTTAAAGTCGGTGTTTAGTAATTTTCAAGTTTTACTTCGCACCGACTTCAAGATGTTTTAGATATAATATATAAAAAATACGACATTATAATTAAAAATAGCTTTTAGAAATAAGTTATTTTATACTTTTTATTTTTCTGAAGTCGGTTTTACTTTGCACCAATTTCAAGAATTTTTTTTTTTTACTTTTTAATTTCAAGTCAGTTTTGTTTTTGTTAAAAAAATGCTTTTTAGTAGTGCAAATACTTGAATAGCTTTAGAAATAATATGTTCAGTGCTTGTAGTAATTGCACTACTGGAATGCGTGTAATTGCTACAAGCACTAGCACTTTGGTGTAGATAGACATTCTTTATCAAGGGTTGCTCTTGAATTTCTGTGACCACCCCCCAGGTCCTAACTTGGTGATAATGGAGCCACCTCAGGAGTACATTCTTTTAAATAAAAATAAAATAAAGTTAGTCTACAATTCACAGAGAAATTGCGTAAGAAATATGTAAAAAAAAACAAACATGTAGAAGAATTGAGATCTTCGTCCTTGTAGAAGTTGGTTATAAAAATACACAAAATTTGTTACTTATTTGTTGTTTTTTTTCTTTCTTGTGAGTGAGTCGATTCCAATATAATTACATTTTTTGAGTTTTAAGCTTTGGAATGAAAAAATGAACTAATTAGATGGATGTTTGGATGTGAACGCAGAGCGCGCGACGAGCGAGAACAACACGAGCGAGGAGTGGGGGCTGATCATGGAGATCTGCGACCGCGCCGGCGGCAGCGCGTCCAGCGCCAAGGAGTGCCTGCGCGCGGTGCTGCGGCGGCTCGGGCACGCCGACCCGCACGTGCAGGTGCACGCCGCGACGCTGCTCGACGCCTGCGTCGCCAACTGCGGCCGCCTCTTCCACCTGGAGGTGGCCTCGCGCGACTTCGAGACCGAGTTCCGCCGGCTGCTGGCGCGCGCGCAGCCGCCGGTCGCGCAGCGCCTGCGCGCCATGCTGCGCAAGTGGGCCGAGGGCGAGTTCCGCACCGACCCGCAGCTCGACCTCATCCCCTCGCTGCACGCCAAGTTGCGCGCCGAGGCCGGCGAAGCCGCGCAGCCGCCTGCGCCCCTCGCCGCCTCCTCCTCCTCCTCGGCCCCCTCGTCCGGCCCCGCCCCCGCCCAGCGCGAGCAGGAGGAGCTCGCGCGCGCCATCGCGCTCTCGCTGCGCGAGGCGGCGGCGGCGGCGCCAACACCGGCGCCGGCGCCGCTGTACCCGCACGTCGAGGCCGACGCCGCCGCCGCCCCGCCGGCCCCGCCCGCCCCGCGCAAGGTGCGCGCCCTGTACGACTTCGAAGCGGCCGAGGACAACGAGCTGACGTTCCTCGCCGGCGAGACCGTGTACGTGACCGACTCGAGCGACCCCAACTGGTGGAAGGGGCACAACGAGCGCGGCGAGGGGCTGTTCCCCGCCAACTTCGTGACCGGCGAGCCGGAGCCGGAGGGGCCGGCGGCGACGGCGATGGCGGTGGAGGGGTCCGCGCCCGCGCCGTCCATGGCGGAAGCAGAGGCGCCGCCGCCCGCGCGCATCGACGAGGCGGCGATGGACGAGGCGCTGGCGCTGCTGCACGAGGCGGACCCGTCGGCGGCGGGCGCGGGCGCCGAGGAGGCGCGGCTGGCGCGGCTGGAGGCGCGCGCGCACGCGATGGGCGCGCTCGTGGATGCGGCGCTGGAGCGCGCCGACCGCCGGCACGCGCGTCTCACGCAGCTCAGCGCCGAGCTGGTGGACGCGCTCAACCTCTACCACACGCTGATGCGGGACCCGCTCAAGATGCCCCCGCACGCCGCACACCCCGCACACCCCGCACACCCCACGATGCCGCCCCCCGGCTTCGCGCCGCACGCCTTCGCCCCGATGCCGCCGCACCCCCAGCACCCCCAACACCCTCAGCACCCCCAGCACCCCCAGCACCACCCGCCGCCGCAGCCCCGGTGCTGATCCCCGTCGCCCACGTGATAATTGTGCATCGTTGTTGTTATTGGTTCATTATTAAACGGTGATCTCTCAGCCGACGCCTTGTTTCAATTTTCAATTTACGACCCAAACGCAGAGCGTCTTTGCGTCTCTGTCAATTTTTTTTTTAAACCGCAAAAGGTTTTCTTTATAATAATATTTAGTTAAAATAAGTTTGTAAGCTTCTTTAAGGTTCATAAAAAAAGAATAAAGAAATAAAATAATTTTATTTAAGACAAATTACATTAAATAATTGTAAAAAAATAGTAATCTACTTATTAAATCATCAATACAGCACCAATCTCGAGACAGTGCTGGTCTGTTGCAACCACTACGTCTTTTATTCACGCAACCGTAACTTCATTTATTCATGTTGTATTTTATTCAATGAATAACTTTTTCGGCTCTTAGTTGTATACATTACTTTGTTTTGGAGGATCCCGGCATACGTTTGATGCGCTCATAAAACACAAGCCACTATCTAGTAAACCGCATCCAAAACTAGGAAATACTGAATTAAAAAAAAAAAAAAACAAAAAAAAGAATTATTTACAACATCTTGAAATCGGTGCCAAGAAAATATAAACAGTAGGTCAGTAGTATATATTATTGTCATAATAATGTATACAGGTGAGTTCTTCAAGTAGGCCTTCAATATTCAAAGGATTGTCGAGACCGATTTTGATGTAAACTAAAGTTGTCTCATTAGATTTTTGAAAAATTAATTCGAATACACTGATTTTGAACACATTCTGCCATTGAGATATAACGTGTTCTAAGCATTCTGCATTATTATGTCAAATCATAGTAGCTTGTAAAGATCAATTTTTGTGAAGAAATGTGAAACAAGTTTTGTCTATGGTGAAGTCGGCGGGAAAGACGCGTAACCGCTGTAAAGTTGTCAACATTGAAATCGCATATTCTTACCTTATTGTATTTTAGCCTCGCCTATCCATGCGATTTCAGCTTCGAACAAATGAGTCGGAAAGTTAAATAAAAAAATCGCTAATAACTTATAAATTTATGAATGTTTACAATTTCCTGTTACTGCTCAGATCTGTCGGTCCTTTTAATTTACTCGGGTTATTCGTAGAATGATTAGGTAACATTCTCCATGACAGATAGCACTGTTAGCGTCCATAAGTTTTTGCTTCTCATGAATTTGTTTCCTAAGTTATTATTATATAAGTAAATGTTTTCAAATACATAAATATTGATAATAAATAAATATTTTATATATACAATGTACTTACTCTTTGATGTAGACGCGAACACATTATGTCCCTGTCATCTACGAGTTTCGAACATTACAGTGAACTGGCGTGTTTTACTATTTTTATTTGCTAGAATAGTTTCTATTTTTATACATGAAATCACACACACTTTTGGAGGGAAAACGGAAACTTAGACAATGACAGTATGACATATTGACCGCAGACTATTAAGTTTTTTCTTTTTAAACATTACCGCCCCTCAAAGTATGTCAATACTTTCAAAACACTATATCACATCTACTGCTAAATAAAACTAAAATGAAACTTCTCTTAAACAAAAAAATCTTCACTCTTGATCAAAAAGTACTGCTATATAATAAAGAATATCAAAGAAATAAACAAGGTTTGAAAGGGGTAACTGTCTAAACACACACTTTTTGGAGGGAAAACGGAAACTTAGTAGTAGTAGTTGTATTCGCCACAAAGGCAGGCAAAGGAATCTAGTCCATACAGCCAATTCTGATGTTTAAGTCTTCGTATAATAGTCGCGCTGTTGTATTGTAGGCTACAACTAATGCCATTCAACGGAGTTCTTGTGAAAACTCAAAAGGCCACATTTGACTATACAGTTCACATTTCTCACAAAACACATAATTACTACTCAAAAACTATCAACATCCTACAACTATTGTTGATTTTAGAGTAATTTTACACATTTTTAGAAAATATAACTGCACAGCACAACGTCTCCTTTCAGTTCCCGCCAAAAACTTTCGGAAACTTAGATAATGACAGTATGACATATTGACCGCAGACTATTAAGGTTTTTTTTTAAACACGGCAATTTAAATCTTAAAGTAATGGTTTGCTCAATTGAGTTTGCGGTGCCTTAGTGCAGAATGAGTGCCACGTCGCGATCCTTGGGATCGAGGCGAGAAATCAATCACAACGCAATCAAGAGTAAAACAAATACCTAGTCACAATAGAATAATTTCAGCATGCCGAAAACTGAACATGCCGTGTCTGAACACTAAACTTATTAAAAATGAATCCTTATTCCTATTAATATTATAAATTCGAAAGTAACGCTCTCTGTCTGTCCGTCTGTCTATTCCGTTTTCACGGAAAAACTACTGGATCGATTTGGCTGAAACTCGGTATGTATAAGTACAATTTTAATACCGAGGGTGGAGAAGGGATACTTTTCATCCCGGACAATGGGATTAGTTTTGGGATAGATTTATGTAAACGTTATCACAGAAAGTAGGATAAGTTTTTTGGTCGATTTGGTTGAATTGTTCGATTTCGTCAAATTGATCGAACTGGTCGATTTCGTTGAATTGGTCGACTTCGTCGATTTGGTCAATTTGGTCGATATGGTCGATATGGTCATTTTAGTGTAACATATGTAGTTTTAATATATAGAAAATGGGCATAGATACTTTTCATCCAGGAGATGGGATAGTTTGCGATATAAAATGAAGTGAATCTTTCGAGGCAAATAGCACTAACATAAAATTAAATACAATGTAACCTGTGATATAACTTCTTTAAACAAGAGGCATGCACTAGAGGTCGACTGGCGAACTAGTACACTATATAAAAGAAGAAGAACAATGCATTTTTTTAGATTTCTTATTTATTTTATTTAAGTTTATGGCTTGGCAGCTAGGCCTTTAAGCCAGATCTTAGTTTACAATATAGTTTCTTCATTTTCTTAAGCCTATGTGTAGCACAGCTGAACTGTGGGTAATCAGCTAATGCCATTCAACGGAGTTCTTGTGACAACTCAAAAGGCCACATTTGACTATACAGTTCACATTTCTCACAAAACACATAATTACTACTCAAAAACTAACAATATCCTACAACTATTGTTCATTTTAGAGTAATTTTACACATTTTTAGAAAATAAAACTGCACAGCACAACGTCTCCTTTCAGTTCCCGCCAAAAACTCCTTTTTAGATTTCTCGTCTGTTTGTTGCTTCATCCACTGCCGGGGAATTTTTTTTTGTCCCCCGGCGTCTTCGTGCTGTCATTGCGTGGGGTGGTTTGCATGGTCTACAGCGGCCCCGTCTCGACGCCAAACGCACCTCGACGCGCTGTAACATTCCCCCCCTCTCAATTTTACTTTAGACTAAACTCCCACACGAGTAATATTAAACCCACATATGAACAATACATATGATACATGTGTGTGTAACCATCAATAAGAATATTACATGAGGTTATATCTCAAACCATACATGCCACATATATGGAGTAATCTACCAATCTGCATCACTACACACGAGTAAAGCAGATCACGTATATCACTCCACATACTCTTACACTTAGGCTTCTGATATATACTCACAAGTATAGAATTAACTTTATATTATTTGGCATGAATCGTCAGAGTAGGACTCTTTGTTGTGTATTATAGTAACCCTTGGTCTTTTATGGAGGTCTATCGAACAGGACTGTTTAGCCAATCGAAATGTCTTGAAATGAAACCAATAAATCACAAGTTTAATTAAATTTATTTACTTAAAACCTTACTATTATTAACTTCATTTAACAACCAATCTAGAGAATAATTATTATACATTCATATATTAACTTGCTCATTAATATTTTCTACATGTGATATAAGATACTGATAAAACTTATTACATAAGAACTTGGCCCTACACTACAATATTAGATATAGCCTATATTCTACATAAAAACAAAATAATATAGGATAATACTCATATAACATAAATTCATTACTTTACTCATGATCTATTTTTATAAAGGAACTATGACACAAATTTTAACAATATCTTAAAGCTCAGTGTTACTGCTGCAAGAACAGTATTTTAAATTATAACTAATAAAATAGAATTGTGTTGTTACGGGTCGCGCATACAATATTATTAAATATATATTCTTTTTCCTCATACATATGAATAATTGGTAAATAGTATATGGATAATAATGTTATATAGAAGGTCGTTATATAGTTGATATAGTATAATGAATAAAAGTATATTTTGGATGAACAATTGTGAGGTACTGTTTCTCTCTTCATATTTTATATAAAATATATAAAAATATGGTGAGAGGTCTCCCAAGAAACCACCGCCCGAACAGCTTAGGGCTGTCCACTACAAACAGGGCATCACCTTTGTTTAGGACGGATACAAGGATAAGGTTCGAAACCCTCGTCCAAAATATGATATTACTGCTGATAATTGCTTTAGTAATTCTACGTTCGGATTCGTATATCATAAAGGCAGTTTGGTATATTCTCGAGGCTGCAAGCAGACCTGAGAGCGAAGCTTTCGATGATCCGCCTAGGAGTGCCAGCTTGTCAACGTACATCAGTAGATGAGTCTACAATATTTGTGACTTACGTGACTAAAGAAGCTGATATATGCAACTCAGCGGTGTAACAGCTCGCATATGTGTATTTGAAGCCTGATAAAATGGAAGTCATAAGACAACCACTCGAACGTTTCATTTACTTCAAGCATAAATCAACTGTGTATGATAATACTTCATACATCATTAAATTTATTCATTATAAGATCTCGAACCCATAAGGACGGATCAGACAGGTAATTTGGGGAGTTTCACCACCACCTGTGTATTAATATACATAATTGTTACATGTAAATATATAATATATATCAAACCAATAATGGATAGATCAACAGGTAAATTCGGGGATTTTCACCACCACCTGGTATAGTTTGTATATATATATATAAATATTGGACAGGTATATTGCAAGGTTTTACCACCACCTGTTTAGTTATAATATATGTAAGAATATGATCTTAAATCAATAGTAGTTAAATCAACAGGTAAACTGGGGAATTTCACCACCACCTGGTATAGTTTGTATATATAAAAATATCGGACAGGTATATAGGAGGATTTTACTACCACCTGTTTAGTCTGTAATATATGTGTTTCAGCTCATAAGAACCGATCGTTGATTATACAATCGTTTTTAGGCCAACATTGGGCCCTCAGTGGATACCAACACAAAGAGGATATACCTAGACTATCAGTACAAGCTGACAGTTCTGTCTGGTTGAAAGATTCGACCCCTGTCTCGCAACACGTTAAACTGACATATAGGACATGAAGTCTAAACCAGACATAACATAGGAAGGCCTAGTTATCCTACGACTGGTTAGGCTTCTTAGCCAAATCCTTGTTTAACAATGCTGGAACGCCACGAAATCAAAGCAGTTCACTAAGAAGCCAACGACTTTGATGACGTACCACGGTAGATATACTAAAATCTCGTTAGCGCTCGCCTAGGGCCGATTCAGATCAACTCACAGACCTGGGAACCCTATAGTAAAACGCCTTTTGCGAGAGTCGAACGTTGGGCTACGACTGGCATCGATGTCTTAAAAACTTCAACACATACTTCACCAGAAGCACAACTAGTGAATCTAGTTTATTTGTCGAGTGTAACGTGTCAAGAAAATATATTGTAAATACATATAAAATGTACCATAGATTATTGTATGTTATTGTAAATAATTTTACATGCAGGCAGTATATACATAATAAACCATTAAATCCAATAGTATTATGGAATATGTATGCATGCAGCATTTATCCACACATATATAAATACTTATAAAGTAGGATATCAATAGATATGTAATTATATACATAGTATCCCATTAACGCATATAAGTTCAATAGTATTATAGAATATATATGCATGCAGCATATATCCACAAGTACATAAATACTTACAAAGTGGGGAATCAGTAGATATGTAATTATATACATAATAATCTATTAATACAGAATTATGGGACTTGGATACATATAGTATATGTCCATACATAAATAACTAAATATGTATGTAGTAGATATATATATGTTTTATAATACAGGTATAAAACCTTTAGAGTATTGATATTAACCTTATCTTAGAGTTTGGTATATATATCATCATATAAATATTTCATTAATGCAGAGAGCGAGTGCATATATAATACATACATAAATCTTGGTATCTCAATTCGTTACTGATATTGGATCCAGTATGTATAGATATTTTATGAAATGGGGCTTTAGATACATGTAATAAATACATAACTCTTGAACTATAATAACCCATGAATGCCAGGATATTTAGATATCGTTTGTACTTCAAACTTTAGCATTATGTATAGATATCTAGTGATATAAGTATTGAACCTATATAATAGTATCTAACCCTTGGACTATGATAACACCAGTGTTATAATATTTAAATTTGTTTATATCACATACATAAACTATTTAACAAGTCCTTGAGATGAACCATTTTAAGCCTGTACCATTTTGAATAACCTTCTGCGAAGGAAACACGGCTTATTTCATATGTAATGAAACCATAGTTTAAGGGTAGACATAAACCGTTAAGGTAGCACTAAAATTTATTTCGAATTAACCAGTAAATGGAAGACAAGCTTCAGGTTATTTATGATAATTCTTAGTTAATCGACTTTGTTATTTATACAAGTTCTATAGATATCATTCAATGTTCCTACCGCCTATTCGATATTTTACTACGCACTGTTAATAATGTGTTGGCCAGTTCCTATATATATATTATATCTAATGAACGCATAAATACTTCTAATTAATGATTCATCATCGCATTAATAATAACGTTTTGCCGGTTCCTATGATAGTGCCTAACGAACGTTTCGACCGCCTACCTACTTATAAATAACGCCTAAACCAACGCACTAGCAATAACATTTTAGCCGTTCCTATCGGTATCTGATAGACTTAATTCGTTTAAAACTAACGTGACCCTGTACGCTTAACCTAAACGTTCCGCTATTTTCCGTTTATAATCATTTATAATTTCCGCATTTAACCTAAGGCCGTTCGTATCACTTACAAACTAACGATCCGCAAATTATCATAACGACTTAACACTATACGCTTAATCTAGACGTTCCGTTATTTTCCGTTTATAATTATTTATAATTGCCGCACTTAAATCTAAAGCCGTTCATATCACTTACAAACTAACGATCCGCAAATTATCATAACGACTTAACACTATACGCTTAATCTAGACGTTCCGTTATTTTCCGTTTATAATTATTTATAATTGCCGCACTTAAATCTAAAGCCGTTCATATCACTTACAAACTAACGATCCGCAAATTATCATAACGACTTAACACTATACGCTTAATCTAGACGTTCCGTTATTTTCCGTTTATAATTATCTATAATTGCCGCACTTAAATCTAAAGCCGTACGTATCATTTACAAACTAACGCTCCGCAAATTATCATAACGACTTAATGCTATATGCTTATAACCGCCTACCTACCTATAAGTAACGCCTAACTCAACGCACTAGAAATAACGTTATAGCCGTTTCTATCAGTATCTGATAGATATAATTAGCTTACCATTAACGCTAACCCTATACGCTTAATCTAGACGTTCCGTTATTTTCCGTTTATAATTATTTATAATTGCCGCACTTAAATCTAAGGCCGCTCGTATCATTTACAAACTAACGCTCTGCGAATTATCGTAACGCCTTAAAGTTATACGTAATTTCTACCTACTATATCAACCTTGTAACCGCCTACCTAACTATAAATAACGCCTAAATTAACGCACTAGAAATAACGTTATAGCCGTTTCTATCAGTATCTGATAGATATAATTAGCTTACCATTAACGCTAACCCTATACACTTAATCTAGACGTTCCGTTATTTTCCGTTTATAATTATTTATAATTGCCGCACTTAAATCTAAAGCCGTTCGTATCACTTACAAACTAATACTCCGCAATTTATCATGACGACTTAACGCTATACGATTATAACCGCCTACCTACCTATAAATAACGCCACATCTTATCCGCCCTACCTACATTACAACCGGCTAATATATATAATATTGATCACGTTTTAATTCCGAATAACATATTTTGGTCATAGGTATATACATAGTGTACATTATAAAACCCTTCATCAAAACAATAAATGCATAATTTAAATGTAAACTGAGAATCCCTGTCAATTTGTTCAAAAACTCACTGTAGTCGGGAGCTCCTGTCCCGACTTACCTTAGTCCTTGGAGGTTCTAACACAAAATATCCTATTAGACCCACGGCACTGGTCTCCTACACTAAGGTACCTCCCGGCACTAGGTATTCTACCATCTATACGCAGATCACAAATTACTAATTTACAGATTCAATCAAGCCTACAATACCAGGATTAATTTACACGTAACAGCTCCACTAATATATCATTGTTTTATTTTTAAGCAAACTAACGTAATTTAACAATATTTAAAACAAATCAATACCCCTTTATTCTACATTTGTTACACTAAATTTGTTGCATCAGACATGTCTTGCAGGAAATAATTTATTACTTTATGTTATACAGATCTGTATTAATTTTTACAACAAATTTTATTATAACTTAACCGAAACGACTGCTTTATAAAACTTAAAAATATTAAATTCCCTAGACAAACCATCTCTTAAAATTGTATATTTTAAATTGGATTTTATATCGTTTAATTTCTTGTATAAATTTTGTTTTCTCATTTTTTGTATCAAATTAAGAAGGTAGATTTATTTTTGAATATTTTTAATAAATTCATCGTCGTTTCGTTTAGCGAATCGATGTATTTATTTTGCGATGGTTTGAAAGAAGGTAGACTTTATTTAACACGACGTCTTATGATTATATTAAAATGTTACATTATTTCCCGTATTAATTTGGTAACGAACAAGAATTTAAAAATAATATTACACGAGCCGTTTATATGATTTTAAATCAAATTAAACAATCGTTTATTAATTAAAATCGTATGAACTCACGTAATTTCTTACATTTTAAAATTTACTTAACCACGACTATAAATTACCCTTTTGATTTTGATTTAATTAGAACCTGATTGAATCACCTAGCTATTCTATTCTAAATCGAAATATAAATGATTTAACTTTACCGCAAGCCTCCTCGACGACGCAGCACTATTGAATTATTTAATTCTTTTTATTTAATTTAATAATTAAATACCGGCGCAGAGCGGCAGCGCTTCGCCTTAGGAATGGCTACTAGGGGGTGCTAGTGTCCGACTAGCAGCACTTCGTGGTAGAAGAATATCACGTCGACTGTCCTGATTCTTCTCCATCCCTTGGTATTTATATTTTTTTTCACCAGTCCCCGTAACTTTCCTACTATTGCATCATCTTTTCCCCCCAATGCACCCCCCTCGTACTTGCACCACTTATTTTTAACCAATCATAAAACAGCATTGCTTTTTACATGTTATTTTGTAAAATTAGAAACTTCGAATCATTGTATTATAATAAAACCTTTTTCAAACTATTTTACTATCTTCTGATATAAATATTTTATACGTATTTCCAATAATTACCGAAATATTCCATATTAAACAATCCGACATCGCTAAAAGCGCCCCCTACTTAGCATTCGTATTTTGTATTTTCCTTACACTAATTCCTTGTTTTCCTATCTATGACGTTTATTACTTTATGCACTATTAATTACTTAAATTTTAACTATTTTATCTAATCAACAATAGATATATTTCTTTAATAATGTAAATTAACTATAAAATGCTAATTCCTTATTTTTTTGAAACTACCCTCTTTTATCTTTCTCAAATTTAATTATTTCCTATTTCACATAATTAATCATTTCCTAATTATATTCATCATAGAATTTTTAATATTTAATTACTAATTTGTGTACATAAATTTATATTTTTAATTGTAATAACTAATTGTATAGTTATAAACCTATATTGATAATTTCTTATCTTTATTGTGAAGTGTTATTGGTTAACTTATTTTAGTTTATTCCTTTTATCCTTAAATTTCCAATTCTAATCAGTTTTTGCAAGTTACGTTACTTCTTCGACATTAATCTAGCATATCTATTCATAAGTTTCTCAACTCTAAACTCTGTTTTAACAAGGTAAAATAACTTAAATCGTTTTTGTGAATTTTCCCTTCTAAATCACATTTCTGTTTTTTACCAATAACTTATTCATTCTCTAACATTTCTAAAATTTGTTAATTATACTACGATATACATGTTATCTAACGTCTGCAAATCACTAACTACTCACTCCAGTGTGTAACCTTTATTCATATTTTGATTTCATAACATAATTGTCTAACCTTTCAGAGATATGCTTTTGTTCCTTGAACTTGCTATCAAATGCAAAACACATACTTCTTTACGGAACCCAGGAACGACACGCTCCCCACGAACATATACTGAAGTGTATATTCAGCAAATGAGAGGAAAAATCCTAGTGTTAGCTATATTTCCAAAATGTGTTTTGGCTGCTACGCTAATCAATGAATCCTGCATTCCCAACATAATAAAGGTAACATATTTTGTTAATTCACCATAGATTAGATGCTTGTGGTTATTTCTAATGCATTTTGCATGCCCTAATCTCTGAATTTCCGAAGAAAATTAGAATTTCAAAATGCAACGCCCCTATGTTAACATATTTTTGTTTCAGCGCCATCTATTATCGCACGCTAAAACTACATGAAAATGAAGAATGTCTGACAATGATTTATATGAATTACCCAAGTTAATGACGCCAGATGTCATTATTCTTATTTTAATTTTAATATATAAAAAAGAATGTCATCATCATTTTTTTATTAATCAATATTCGATTGATTGAATATGTAATTTAATATATTCAATAAAATACGGGCTGTAATTTAATATGTTCAATAAAATACACACTTCTCACATGTAATGAATGTCTTTAATTGAAATTTTGATTATTTTATTTACATATATGGTTTTAATCATATTTTTATATCAAACCCCACCTTTTGACAATAGACTATAGGTAATACATACCTTCGATTCGACATAATAATTCTTAATTCTATGAATACTCTAAGATATAATAAATCAATTATTTAAAAAAACCGACTTCAAAAGCGATTAAAAAGTAAGAAATAATTATTTTGTACAACATCTTGAAGTCGGTGCGAAGTAAAACGTCAAAGTTTGCATATTATGCAATTTTGTTGTTTTTTTATGTTTTTCTAGGCGCCTTCTTCAAGAGTTTATTTATTTAAAGGAACAACAAATAGCTACAATATAACATACGAAATAAAAAGTTACAACAAGATTAGGCAGTAATATTGAAGCAAACGACGTTGTCCACATGAAACCATTTACAAGATTATTAATAAAAATACAAGAGGTACAAAAATATTAACAATAAGTAAAAATAATAATTTCCATGTTCTCCGAACATTGCGACGGGCAGACGCCATGGTCCCCATATTCCCAGACCCCTAGTACCATTAGCAGTTCACCCCAATAGCCCGGTACTTTTTGTCCTCATCTCCCACAATAGTCCTACACTGGCCGGGGCTTGTCCTTGGGTGCATGACTATATGGTGTAGACAGGGATAATCGCCGGTCAGTGTCACGCCACATTTACATTAAATTTGTCAAAGGGCCTCTACGTGTTGGCCTTCCCATGGCCCCACGCAAGCCTTCCAAAAGTCCGAGTCATTTTTATGGCCCGTGGTCTACAAAGACATACATAGTAGAAATAAGAATACAAAAATAATTCATAGAACATATTACAAAAAAAAAGAGATAAATGTAAGATTAATGTCACAAAGTTAGAAAAATAAAAGTAAAAAGTTATTCTAGCTCGAGTGTACTATCAAAGTCAGTTAATACAAGTAAAATGGACCTTTTAATTTGGAAAGAGAACATGCAAAAATATCAACATTTATGAATAGAGTGTTATATGAATCAACCATGCGTACTGGACAACGTAATCCCGAGTTAGGGCGACTCTTGCCTAATGCAAACAGCTTCTTAGATCGGATCTCACGTTGATTGACACTTCTAGGTACGACGTAACATAGTTTACTTACGGGGCACGGGGGATTCTCGGAGTACCTGAACCGGTTTGGGTCTAAAGAGAATCCCTCGTGCATTTGCGACGACAACCAGCAGGAAGATATCCCGCATCTCATTTTCTGGTGTCCGGTATATGCCCGCGAGAGATATGACTGCGAAAGCAGGCTTCAAGTAGGAATTCGTCTTGAAAACATGCACGAACTAATGGCAAAAAAGAACGTTGAGGACTTTATAGCTTTTTGCATTAGGTTAGTCAAAAGTGTAGTAAATAGAAATAAGACAATAGATACATAACATGTGTAATTACTATATATTTAAGTATATATAGATAATCCACAGCAAATAAATAGCAATTAAGTAAATAGCTTATAATCCAAAACCGTAAAAGACAAAAATATAAAAATTATGTAGAAAATAATTATAGATAGTAAAGTAGCAATAGTAAGAACATAGTTGTTGGCGCCTCTTATTTCCCATTTACCATTGTGTCTTGGGTTTATAGCGTCTTGCAACCCCCGTATGTTGCCGCCGCTCGCTTGGCGCGTGAGTTCAGTACGTTGCCAAACGCCACGCTACCGCGACGCACACAAAGTCGTATCGCACCCGCATAAATACAATTATTAGCTATTGAAGATTTCCACGTCCGGTAGTTAATTACTAGGACATTCGCCTCAACCAATAATAAATTTAAGTGATCAGTGTATCTGCGTCCCTTGCGCCCCGGGGCTCGTGTAGAAGGACTTTGCCACCTTTATCGCCACGTGAGAAGCACCGGCAGAACCCTGAACCAGCGCTGTGCGTGGGCTGGTGGCTGACTGCGAGGTAAAGGCAAGGTTCTATATTCTCCGGGCACCAGTTCTTAATTGGGGAATAAGGGATGGCCATACATTGAGCACATAACCCCCTACCCGCGGAGATTTGCCTGATTGTGTCTCCAATAGTATTACATAAGATAGGATAAACATAAGAAGCTTGCTGCAGAGTAAGAAATAAATAGAAAGACAGTGCCTGTATTTTAAGATATAATAAAGTATAGAAGAAAATATGTAATAGAATAAAAAAAAAATCTGAAAATATATTTTTTTTTAGATCAATTTAGGCAAAAATGTATAAAAATTTAGATATAACCAAAAAAATGTAACAGACGCTAATTAGATATAACATGTTTAGACCGAAAATTTTAAGTAAAATGTAAAAATCAGACGAAGCAAAATTGTTTTTATTTATTTTTTATTTTTTTTATTGCAGGAGATCAGCAGACAGGCAGACGGCCCACTTGATGGAAAGCGGTTACCATCGCCTATGGACATTTGCAACACCAAAGTCGCTACAAATGCGCTGCTGCTCTCTTAAGGGAAACTGGAACCTGGTCACTAATGCCGGAACACAACTCAAGGTTGTTATGGCGACATACTTTAGACCAGGGGTGGTAGCCATCCAGTCGGGCAAATGCCCTACCACCTGGCTGTGGGTTGTTAAGTCGCCTCTTACGACAGGCCGCCCCAACGCAGGAAATTGTATTCTTTCTCCGTTCCTGCACGGATAGAAGAGATTGTAATAGAATTAAGAAAATTTGTAAACCCATTTAAAAAAAAAGTACCAAAAGAAAAAAAAAGAGATCAACAAAAAAAAAGAGAAAAGAAACAGATAAAAAGAAAATAAAGAAAATTAAAAGAATAAGAGAAAATACAAAACCCCCCCAAAAAAAAAAGTTAAAAAACCCGAGCAACCTAGCTAGCTCGGAGAGAGGAGATTAATAAAAAAAAACATAGTTTACTTTCCTTCTTTCTTAAACCATGAAGTTAAATTGAAAAAAAAAACATAGTTTATTCACTAAATCAATACAATCAAAATGTGTAGGGCTCGAAGGATCAAATTATGTAGAGGGTTTTCCTACAGATGTTAATGATAGATGTTTTAGGATGTTAATTGTTTATTAATTAAATTATGGTAATGGAAATGATGGTGCTTATGATTATACTCTAAGATCAATGGCTGTTTTGCCGACTGACCGAGTGCGGTGCTAAACGAGTATTGATGCGAATATGTTAACTGACACGGCTAGGGATGCAAACAAAACATCGATGTTTCCAAACATCGATGTATCGTTCATAAAAATCGATGTTTTAACATCGATGTTGGAACCAAAACATCGACGATACATCGCTGTTCAAGAGCGATATTTTTTGAACGATGTTTTATCGTACATAGACGTAACGCGCCATCTTGCGCTCTATTTTTAATATTTTTTCTTATTGCCAGTAATAATTCATAATATAAAAGTTGATTATTATATCTATTTTATTCATTTCTATTAGAAATAACCATTTTTCTTAGTTGTACATTTATTTGAAATGGTGATAGGGATGTTAGTGTTAGCCCACGCTGTTGAATGGTACGGTAAGTGTAAGTACGGTAGTGAATATGGGTAAGGGAAAAGACATATAAATAGAATAAACATAGTATTTAGTAGGATGAGAGCATTGAGATGCTAAGATTGCAAAGATGGAGCAACAGCGGCATAAAAGGATGATGTTAGTGAAAGCAACAATTAAGAAAGGTGTACTAAGGTGGTTTGAGCGATACATCGATGTTAAAAAAAAAACGATGTTTCATTTGCATCGCAGGAACAAGCGTCAAAAGCTTATGTAAATGTTGATAAAAAACATCGATATATCGTTCATAAACGTCGATATTTTTAACATCGATATTTTAATTTTGAAAACATCGATATCCTAACATCGATGTTTTTTATGAGCGATGATTTATGTAATTTATAATTTATGGTTCGTAAAAATTGGTTTTGCAGTTTCACAATTGCACGAGTGTAGATTTAAAAAAGGATTCCAGGCGGGGCATGGGGACTGCCAATTCGAGTTGCGGTCGGACAAGTTTTTTATAAATACAAAATATAGGTGTGTAGCGGGTAATATAATAATAGGATTATATTATATCGCATACGTGTATTAAAATAAAATAAAAAAATATATATAAGAGAGCGGGGTTAGTTACGCCTTGGCTGTGTTTCGATTTTTTGTGGCGGTACTGCCCTGAAGTGTCTGCAAGTCCAGGGGTGACCTTCCCGGTGCACTGCGTAATGAGTCCTCCACTTCTTTTTCACAAAACTCCAAGTCCAATTTTAAGAAGAGGAAAAGGAACCCAAAACGTGGGTTATATGCACTAAATATATGTAGAACATTTAAACAAAATAATCTTAATAAATGTTAAGTTAAGAGCAAAGCTTTTTATTATCGACGTGTTGGTGGTTCTAAAAGTCTATCACGAATGCTTGACCCACCGAGCAGCGATGTGCTGTCCAAACGCCGGCCCGCGAGCCGCCGCGACCGGTTGCTTAGACCACTCAAAGCTAGTGCGGTAACGCGGCGATGCTCGCATTTATAATTTTAATATTTTATTGATATTTATTTTAAATTTTAATATTCATTTTTAAATATTTATCTAATATTACGTTACAGGTGCTGTTTTGTTTAAAATTAGTTGCAGATCTGAGTAGAAAGCCAAATATTTTGAAAGCTTTATTAACAATACTATCAATATGCACGTCTAAACATAATTCACTGTCTAGTATAACACCTAAGTCCCGCAACGACTTCGTCTTAATAAGTGGCATGTTACAAAGGTGATATTATGTTCTTATTCTTAGTGGATGTAATGTATTGCCATTTTGGCAAACTAAAAAATACTTATTATTGCTTTTTAATTACCTATATGGTGCTCAATAGAAATGAATGATTTATACAAACTATCCTGATGCTACTGAATATAAAGCTAAAAGAACCATGAAAATCAGTTTAGAAACAAAAAATGTTTGCTAGAATATAGATAAAAAAAATATTTACATGAATTGAACCTCCTCCTTTTTTTCAAGTCGGTAAAAATACTAGAAACCATTAGCCCTGATTAATCTCAACTTGACTGTACCTGCCTCGCAACTAATATCGTAGCCGCCATAAATTTGCATCGAACTATACTATACTACTGTTTATTTGGCGCTGCTCAATATTCTGCAATTGAGCTTATAGGCCACATTTGAATGTTGGTTTTCCAAGTTCTTATAGGTTCCAGAGGTCGACACACAGAAAGACTCCTGAGCTCAGTTGCTTGTTACAGTCGAACGGTGAGCTGTTCACGACACGATCACGATATACGTGAGCGTCAGGAAAGCGGCGGCGAGCGCGGCGACACGCACGTGCCGAACGCGAACGGCTCGTCGTGTTCGTTGGAGGGCGACTCGCCGAAGGCGCTGTCGGCGTCGGGCGCGTCGGGCGCGT
This sequence comes from Dendrolimus kikuchii, assembly GCA_019925095.2. NCBI lineage: Eukaryota > Metazoa > Arthropoda > Insecta > Lepidoptera > Lasiocampidae > Dendrolimus > Dendrolimus kikuchii. The sequence continues at coordinate 29,190,466 of CM034390.1, read as the reverse complement.
CGGGCGCGTCGGCGTCGGCGGCCGCGCGCCGCCAGAGCGCGGGGCGCAGCGCGCGCGCGTTCGTCGCCAAGTACGCGACCAGCTCGGCGGCCGAGGGGCGCTGCTCGGGCCGCCGTCGCCAGCAGAGCGTCGCGAGCGCGCGCGTCTGCGGGTTCGCGTCCGGCGGCAGCGGAGGCTGCCCGCCGTCGTTCACGTATTGCAGCACGCGCAGCGGCGGCCACGCGCCGAACGGGCGCGCGCCCAAAGTCACCAGCTCCGTGGCGAGCACGCCGAAAGACCACACGTCCGACGCGGACGAGAACACGCCGTCCTTGAGGCTCTCGGGCGCCATCCACAGCACCGGGAAGAGGCCTCGCCGCCGGCACGCGTACTCGGCACCGTCGTCCCCGGCGCCGACTTGTCGCGCCAGCCCGAAGTCGCTCAGCTTGAGCGTGCGCCGCGCGTCCACGAGGCAGTTGGACGCGCGAACGTCGCGGTGCACGACGCCGCGGCCCGCCAGGTACCCGAGCGCGGAGGCGGCCTCGCGCGCCAGGCGCGTCAGCTCCGCGGCGGACACGTGCGCCGCCTCCTCGGCGCCGAGGCACGGCCCCTCCGCGTCCTCGGTGGCGGCGCCCTCGACGAGGTGGCGGCGCGTGCGCAGGTACGCGAGCAGGTCCCCGAAGAAGGCGTGTTCCATGAGCATGAGCGGCGGCCCGTCGCCGGCGCACACGCCCACGAACCTGATCACGTTCTCGTGGTCGAGCGAGGCGAGTGTGCTCGCTTCGCGCAGAAACTCGCCCTCTTCGGCGGGTGCGGCGCCTTCGCGCAACGCCTTCACGGCGACGGGCCGCGGCGGCGCGCCCGGCTCGCGCAGCACGGCGAAGCGCACGCACCCGAAGCGGCCCTCGCCGAGCCGCCCGTCAACGGCGAGCGCGTCGCGGTCCACCAAGTAGCCGGCGAGCGCCCCCGCAGCGCGCTCCTTCCACTGCTGCAGCTGCCGGCGCACTTCGGCTTCGCGTTCGGCGAGCCGCCGCCGGTAGGAGCGGCGCACGTACCCCACGGCTCCCGCGAGCAGCGCGGCCGCCAGGGGGACCGCGACCAGCGCGTAGTCGCGGCAAGATGGCCAGTAGGGGTCGCCGATGGGCAGCCAGCAGTGGCTGGCTCCGTCCGGCGGCGCCGCGAACGGAGTGCGCGTCGCGAGCCAGCGGTCGCGCCACACGTCCACAGGCTGACACGCGCCCTCCGCCTCGCAGCTCAGCAGGTGGACGCGCGTGTCGCGCAGCGCGCCCGCCTCGTAGAGTAGCCGGCCGCTCACGCCCGCCGCAGGGGACTCGCTGTAACTCTGCCAAAACAATCTAAGCGAAAAGTAATGTGTAGTTAAGACCGGCATTAAAAACGCGTCACAAATATCAAATAATAATTTATTCTAGCAAAAAAGCAACCCACGTCAAGAGTAACTAGACATCAAGAAATAAATATTTTCTACAACATGCTGAAGTTGACGGTGTCAATAGTGATGCGAGATGACTAGTCACCTAATCATTTCATTGGTGCGGAGGTCGTATCTGAATTGCGGGTAATGCTTGTAGAAGAGGTGGAAGCCGTGCCGCAGCGTGACCACGGCGTCGGCCAGCGGCTTGCTGTGCCGCGCCCAGTGGCGGGCCACCGCCCGCGCCGCCGCCCCGCTCGCGTTCGTGTCCGCGGCGCGCTCCCAGAAACTCAACGCCAGGTGGGCCAACTTGGCCGAGGGAAGGGGCCCGGTGCACGACACCCACGCGAACCCGCGCTCGGGCGTCATGCCGAGGGCCGCAGCCTTCGCGAGCACCGAGGCGACCCTGGCGGGCGGCTCCACGTTCAACACCACAACGCGAGGGTCGAGCGGTTCCAGCGCCCGCAAGAGGTGTTCGAGCGCGCGCTCGTCGCGCTCGGAGGCGTTCACGTACTTGACGACGAAGTCGGGTGCAAGCCGGGCGCGCAAGACGCGCGTCGCGTGCGTGTCGTCCGCGATGAGCGCGAGCCGCGACCAGCCGGCGCGGCGAAGCAGCCCCCGCAGCGCGCGCGCCGCGTGCCCGGCGCTGCCACCGGCCACGCGCGCGGCTCCCGCGCCCTCCGCGAGCGCCTCCGACTCCCGCACAAGCACCAAGGGCAGGAACCGCTCGCGGGCCTCCCGCGCCGCGTCCCTGCTGTGCTCGGCGTCCGACACTATGCCCACTAAGTCGTAGTAGGTGGTACTCTCCGTGTAGCGGTGGATGGCCTGCCGCAGGCTGTCACGCTGCGTGCAGTTGATCCAGTGCGCATCCATTTTGATGGAATAGTCGAGCGACGCGTTCGCGTCGGTGACGCCGTCGAGATCGCCTAGCAACTCCCGGTAAGTCTCCAGATCCGGGCCGTGGCAGAGAAAGACCCCGATCACGTAATCTTTTCTGTGGGACGGGATCCAGTCGAGGAAGGGCGAGGTGTTGTTGCGGCCCCACTCGCAAGCCGCCTCCAGGACGCCGGCGTGCGCGTGCGCCTCTTCCGCCTCGAGCACCTCCCGGAGGTGGGCTGCGTCGGGGTCGAAGTTGGCCAGAGCGGCGCGTACGTCGTTCGCGTAGACCGTGGTCTGCTCGTCGACCACCCGGACGCCGGGGTTCGGCTCGTGGTAGCAACGCGGCGGCAGGTGCACGGGCTCCACGCCACGCACCTGCGTCCAAAGGTTGTGGTCCAGGAAGAGGAGGGGCCGGGTGGAGTCGAGGAGGAACTCGTTGAGGCGCGCGCGCGTCACCACCTTGGTCCGCGGCCCCGTGCGACCGAAGCAGTCCTCCGCCAGTTTAGCGTGATCCCGCCGCAGAATGTACACGAGCGCCCCCTCGACGCCCCCTTCGCCCTCTTCTCCCCCATCTCCCCATACGCCCCCCGCCCCGCTGAGGACATATTTACCTCTGTTCGATCACGGCACCTAAGGCTACGTTTTCACGGCGACATCAATTCCCAACGGCTTGTTCCTATTTCTTACTTATAGTAGGGGAGCCCAAGAGGCTAAATGTGAAGTTACTCGAGCGTCGCGAGGACCTTTCGGATTGTGAAGATAAGATGCTCAAAAAGAAAAGAAGGTTATATGAAAATGTCAGGTGCTATGACAACATCTTCATACACTTCTGGTAGTTGATTACCAATGAAACAAGTCATCTCCAGTTTTCCACCGACATTTGTTATGGAAATACAATGCATAGTTCTTAGCAGCTGCACGCAACACACCTTATTGATGATTTTAACTACTTCGGCTTGTGGAAATCGGCAGATTATATTATTCCCGTGATCCTTAAATGTTTTCCATTAATATAACATAAAAATTGACCGCGCTTGAGAATGTCCATTATGTCACGCGCAATTTGTCAGATTATTGAAACGTAGACTTTTCTGCATGTAATTAACTCATCTTGTCTTAATCTGACGCACTTGAGTTTTTTAACGATCGTTTTTTTTTACTATTCTGATCGGCTGCCCTATACGAAGGTTCTTATATGGTGGGGGCACATAATAGGGTGCAAAGTTTCTCCCCTTATGTTATTCTGCCTCGCTCGAGTAAATCCCAAAATCCCCGCCTTGCCTCCCCTACTATTATTCATTCACTTGCCCTATCACCGGTTGGATTTTGACATTACTTGTTTGGAGTTTATGTTAAAATTTAATCGATATTAAGCAAATGAACGGTCGGTAAGATATTAAGCTCTGATTTTTACAGGATACAACCGTATCCCGCGAAAATGAGACCAGTCACAATATAATTTATAGTACGAGTTACTGTTGGAGTTGTAGCTGGCCCTATAGAAAAACTTTTGAGTTCTCAATTAAAATAACCAATGCATGGATGGATGCAGAAGTCGTGGAAGGTCACGACACACCTTCCATGATCAAATTGATCGTGTACTAGCAGAAGGTGATGTCAGTAGCCTTAAGAACAGACGAGCTTGCATGACAAGAGTTATGAATGTCAAAGAGGCAAGTGAGCTGTGTAAGAATAAGCCTAAATGGCACTCTGTTGTTCGTGCCTACCCCGCAAGGGAACTGGCGTGAAGTTATGTATGTAATTAAAATAAATTGGTTACCTAGCTACAACTACAAAATAACAGATACTTTTTGGCAGTGTCATTGAAAAGTTAATCTCATATACATATAGTGGTAAAAGTGCAATAAAAACAATTTGAAACTTATCTAAATTATAGTGACCAGTGATCTTAAGTTACTAACGTAACTATCCATCAAGAATCCATATTCTGCTAGGATAGGTGAGTTTACCTATAATAGTTTCCACCATACACGTGCATTCGATTTTGAGACCCGGCTGTTTGGAATACAGAATAATAAATACATTTAACATCTTGAAGTTCGCCGACTTCGCACATTTTGAAGTGAAACTTCTATATTGACGGGGTTTTAGGATTTGCTGTCACGAAAAAGCGTCACGGCCGCGTGGAGGAGCGGCATAAATTTAGACTACACGAGGTGAGAGGCGGCTTAATTTTAGAGTAGACTATGGATGCGTTTTTTGGTTCCGGATCGAATTCAGTTTTTTGTTTGATAAAATAAAATATGTTTAAATAAAAAATGCATTAATGAAGATACACCTAATCTACCCAAATGATAATTTGCAGTAAACCTGCGATTAATAGAAATGTGTGCTGGGACACATAATAGAAGTGAAACTTCAACGGGCAAGTGGCTAAACGAATCGCAACTCCTAAACCACGCAACGAACTTTTAAGCGATTTTCAACACCAGTGAAATAAGTTTTTATTGAATGTTTATAAGTATACATAAAAAGCCGAATTAAGTATTTGTGCAAGTGAAACGGAGCTAGTCGGACGGAGTGACACGGGAACAAGCCGCGGGAAATACTAGCATTTCCTATATTGTTTTTATTCATAGGAGTGGAGGTAAATAAACACCACACAGCGATAAGTCTCTATCGTCAGTTTTAGCATGAGCTTTTGTTATGACCCCGGCACCCAGGCGCCCAAGTGTCGAACAAGGAGAGGTGCGCTTCTCACCTGTGGCTCCAATTGAAGAAGCCGAGGTCGCGGAGGGCGTCGGGCGTCTCGTAGGCGCGCCACGAGTACGCGGCGTACGCGTGCCACGCGGGGTGCGCGGCGGGGGGCACGCGCACGTGCAGCCTCAGCGCGGAGTGCGCGCGCGCCTCGCCCACCGGCACGATCTTCGCGTGGCAGCTGCGCGACAGGAGCTGCGCCTTCTCCGGCACCCACGAGGCTGCCACCGCGGAGCGGTAGAACAGGTTCCGGCCGACGTCGGTGTCGCAGAAGTCGCGCGGGCCCTTGCGCAAGTGCAGGTCGTCGTAGCCGCCGGCGGAGGCGGCCGCGAGCAGCAGCGCGGCGGCGGCGCGGCTCGGCGCGTCGTACCAGAAGAAGGTCACGTTGCGCGGCACTCCGCGCGCCTGCATCCTCCTGGGGGCTGCGCGTGCGCCGAGCGCGCGATCAGTGGCCTGTTGGCGGATGGCGTCGTTCGGGGGACCGGGGGGCACTTACTTGCGACATGATCGTGCGGTGCGAGCAGGCGGCACGAGAAGGCAGGAGCGTCGGCCGCCGCCGTCGCCGCTGCGGACGCGCACGCCAGCAGCACCAGCGCCAACGCCTTCGGCAGCGACGACCTGCTCCGCGACGGAGCTTGGCCTTCGTTGTTCTTCGAACGCATTTCACGTGTTACGCTCATGTTCAATTAAACCATATTGTACAATATTTTGTATAATTTTCCTTGAGTAGGCGGTACTGCTGTAACGATTAATATTTTAGTCGTCATACACACCTATTCACAGAAAACTAATTAATTATGAATTTAGAAGCGTGAAACGCCTCCGAAAATGGACGCGAACGTGTTTGGTTAAATATGCATAAAATCTGAACGAGAAAATTACACTTTTTTTAAATGCAAGACTATAAATATGGTTTCATATGGTATAATAACGATGTTAAAATCGTCGGAAAGCTTTTGTTGGTGTTGCAGTGGACTGTAGGACTGTAGAGGGTTGGTCGCTGGTTCGGGTAACCGATTTTCCGAAATGAAAACAACCGAAAACGATGCTACGGGAGGCTTCAACTTCGTTGGCGTCGGCGGGAGGGAGCTTCTTCTTATGAACTGCGAACGAACTAACGAACTACTCACGAACTACTAACGAACTACATCCGGCTGCAGACAGCTGTCACAGAACTAGGCGAATGGTTTCGCAAATGGAGGATAGAGGTAAACCCGGAGAAAAGCGCAGCAATGTTCTTTTCCCCGGGCACGCTTCGCTCCCCCAAACGCGCTAGCCTTCGCCTAAAAACCATTTCGCTCTATGACCAACAAATCCCCTGGGCAAAGTACACCAAATATCTTGGTGTCACCCTAGATAACTTGCGCTTCAACGAGCATATCACTATAGTCCGAAATAGAGCGCGATTTGTGATGGGTCGTTTAGCACCCATGATAGACAAACGAAGCAAAATGTCCCTCAGACACAAGCTTACTCTGTATAAAACATGCATCCTCCCGATCATGACATACGCGAGTGTGGTATTCGGCCATGTCAAGCCTGCCCTTTTAGATAAACTGCAAATCGTGCAGAATAAATTCATGCGCAGAGCCGTCGGTGCTCCCCTCTATATGCGTAACGTCGACCTCCACCGCGATCTGGAGCTTCCCTCCATCAAAAACTACATTACGTCGCTCTCGCGTAAGTATTTCGATCTCGCGCCGCACCATCGAAATCCGCTCGTCGTGTCCGCGTCCGATTATAAGCCTCGTCGAAAGGCTCTTGTGCGACGACCGCGTAACGTCCTGACGGACAGAGTCGACGTTATTACGAAACGGCTGGCCCGGATCAGTCCGCCCACGGTTAGAACAGTAGGCTGGCAGGCGGCGTCTCAGACGCCGCCAATCAAGATCTCTCCACGTCCCCGCGAGGGACGCTAGGAGACATAGCTCACCCCACAGGATAGACTAGGCGTGTTGCTGGGAAGTTTCTTTCGCCGTTTCTTCTCTCCCAGCCATAACACGTTGCGAAACGGCAGTAAGATAGCGTAGGCCACCGCAAACCACCGATCCCGGCCCGCCGTGATCCTTCCCTTCGGGCTTTATATTACCCGTCGCCCGTTCTCAATTAGTATTTTGTGTCGCCCTATGGTGGGCATCATTAAATTCATTCCCCATTCATGGCAACAGTCCAGCCGAGGTAAAACTCCTTAGGGAGCTCCCTCGAGCAAGTTGCCCCCCGGGCTCGAGCGCCTTCGCTTCGCGAAGGCACTCGCCCCAAAGACCCCGGTAAAGTTGTAAGGTCTTCGGACCAACAACATAAAGTCAAGTCCAATAATAATAAATAATACTTACCATTACCTCATTACAAAAACGTGCGCTGTCGAGCGCGGACCTCTGCCTGCACTATCATTACGGCCTACTCGCGTTCGGAGTAGGCAGTAGTGCAGGCATACCTCACGGATCCCGGGCTCCGGTTGCGTTCTGCAGTCCCGTAGCCCGGTTTCCGCTACCCTTTTGGGTCCCGGGTTCCAGGCGGCGTTCTGCACGCCTGTAACCCGGTTCCCTTTACATGCTGAGTCCCGGGCTCCAGGCGGCGTTCTGCACGCCCGTAGCCCGGTCTCATTTACCGGGATCTAATAGGGGTCCTACTTTCAATAAAAGGCACAACGCTACAACATTTATTCCTAGTGAGTTAAGGCTTATTACATTTTATATATTTAATTCTTATAATTTATTTATTTAATTTCAAATTAATAACGGTTAAAAATAAAACTATATCTATCTCAGTCCGACCCGTCTCTTTCCTGCGCCTAACGGTCGCGTCTACATAATCTATGAGGCTTAGCAAATTATACCTATGTTCTTATCGCCTGTTGAGACGGGTCGGTGAGTTTCATACATTGTGTTTGTCGTCGTCAACAGCTTTCATTTAAGCATATAATTAATAAACAATACAATTAATTAGAATATACACGCAGTGCCTTCGAACTATATATAATTCTTCTGTACGTGTGTTGACAGTAAATTCCTCCTAAACGGCTGGACCGATTTGAATGAATTTTTTTGTGTGTGTTAAAATGGATTAAATTATGGTTTAGATTCACAATTGGATCCGGTAGGTGGCGCTGAAATCGGGTTCTAAATTTTATTTCTTCAGGGCAGAACAACGTCTGCCGGGACAGCTAGTGCTAATATAATTATTAAAACTTATTGCTAACAATATCAAAAAAAATGTCATTTTGAGCACAAACACATGAGTCAACTTAAAGGCAGTCAATAATTTGAGTCCATTTTAAAGCAATATTACACTGGTATTTGGCATATTCACGGTAATTATATTTACAAACTACAAAAATATAATATCTTATTTACAATAATGTGAAAAATTTAAAATTCCGTATTTTTCTGTCAGTAATATTGGTATTCATGCTGTATGGTTTAGTTTCTTTGCCTGACATTTAGCAAAGTGAAGTAAAAACTTTGTCTCTTATTAATCTGAGGTTTACTTACTTTATGCAATGGCGTAATAGTTAGGTAGGTATTAGTGATATGGCGCACGTATTTAACGTATTATTTGTATTGTTTATCAATTTTTTGCCTAAATGATGACTTGCCGGTGATTGCAGTGTCGTTATTATACCATAGCAAACCATATTTCAAGTCTTTAAATACAAAAAAACGCGTAATTTTCTCGTTCTGCGTTTATGCATATTTACCCATCGTTGTATCGGCCCTTAAGGAAAGGAAAGGAAAGACCGCAGCTGGTGGCTGACGCCGCAGCACCGCACGCGATGACTGTTCTCCCCAACAGCATGTTGGAGGGTTTCGTACATATATTTATGCTATAAGAAAAATACCCAATACTTTAGTGATTCAGATTTTGATCTGATTTTCATCTGTTCCCACTTAGAGCGCGGAAAATCTCGTCAGACTTTAAAAGGCTGACTTTTGTTTCTTACATAAATTATCTCTTCCGATATTCATTGTCCAAATGTTCTAAGCAAGGTGCAGTTTAACATTCCTGAGAATCAGCCCATCAACTTGGAGAGAAACTGGTAGGTATCGGGTGCTGTGGTCTTTCAAATACTTGAAGGAAGCTCCGGATTTTACAATTCAGTAATATATACTAGCTGTGCCCGCGACGTCGTCCGCGTGGAATTTGCTTTCAAAACCCTCCGATTTTGAAACATTCTTCATTGGGGCTCCGCTCCTATTGGTCTTAGCGTGATGATATATAGCCTATAGCTTTCCTCGATGAATGGGCTATCCAACACTGAAAGAATTTTTCAAATCAGACCAGTAGTTCCTGAGATTAGCGCATTGTATATTTAGCTACAACACTAATACTTACATTTTAAATATCGCGATATATTTTGAATGAAAAGTCCGAATTGAATAATTCAAAAAGTTCTAGAAAGGTATTGAATTCGTCTTGAATATGGAGTAATTTATTTTGATAAGGATTAATACCAAGGTACAAAATAAAAAGTTTTTGAAGCGACGGCATTTTAATTATTTAAAACAATAAAAGAAAACACTTATTGTGAGATAACTGCAATAGTTAGACATATGATTACGCGATATTTTTTTGTAGACAATTATATGTTCTGCAAAGTGGTAGTACATTGTTTTTTTCTATAATCAATAGTTTTCGCAGCGCACCCCGTGTAAGGATATTTTCGGGTCATTTTTTTACACCTTGGGTTACATTATTGGACTTTTAGTAAGAATCCCTAATTTTTTGAAAATATAATATAGCCTATATAGCCTTCCTCGATAAATGTACTATTCAACACTGAAAGAATTTTTCAAATCGGACCAGCGGTTCCTGAGATTAGCGCGTTTAAATAAACAAACTCTTCAGTTTTATAATATTAGTATAGATTCTAGCAAAACTTTAAGTAGGTACAGATTTTTTCAAACGTATTGTTAACGTGCTAGCGGGGGTACGCACATAGGATTGGAAGGAGACACCAGTTTCCTTCCAATCAACTTAGGTTTTCTGTGGTCCAAGATCAACCCGCGTGCTGGAAGGTGCATACTGTGCCGTGCCCATCTGGTCCACTCGTCGAAGGAACCGCAAGACGTGAAGGAAAGAAGTGGCGACCGCTGCGAAGCCCGCGTCGTTCGTAGCGTGTCTGGTGCGGCGACCTATCCTGTAAGTCCTTTTCTTCTCTTTTATCGCCGCTCCCGCCCGCGCCATCACCGTTTAAAGCATGCTTAATTAAAAGCCAAAAGCTTAATACTTCTTTATAAAAATACAGGTAAATAAAACTGGAACTGTAAGATACAAACTCGTGGCGCTGTAGCTAGTCGCATAGATACTAAGATACACCTAGATAGACACTAAGTGTCATGGATTAAAAGACATAATTTATTTCATTTTGGCCTCCATCTGCCCGAAACACGTGTAAAATGGAGCCAGAGGAACGTCGTGATAACCATCTAAAATACACAGCAATACGTATCAACTGATGACATCACATACGGTACACTGGTGACTATATGCCTGCAAAGTATGGAAATCGTTGCGAAACGCCTCCGTCCAATATGGCCACAGACGTGGCTGCCTGAGTCTCCAGTTGCATCTCTCTGCTGCACGCAAATGCGACGCCAAATGTGAACAAGCTCTATCTGTGTTATGATAGATTCCGAGTGAAATGTTAGATCTGCCTTTCAATAAATTTAAAATTAACTTAAAAAGCATCTTGCTAAAAAAGGGATACTACACTATTGAAGAATATTTAAATGACAAAAATTCATTTACATAGCACCTAGCTCCAACCTCTTCTACTAAATTTTGTATAATGTTTTTATTTTTTATTTTGCCATGCTTGTAAGGAATTTGTGGAGACATATTGCAGCATAACATTTTAGCACGTCATGTCGTTATTATAACTATAATATTTTTTTTTTTCTTGTCTGCCTTTATTGTCTTGGTCTTATTGAGTATGCATTGTTTGCTACAACTCCATTAATTCTTCAAAAAGTGATTCTGTAACATACTTCTGTACAATACTTATTAAAAAAAATAATTTGAGATATAAATAGAATATGAAATATAAAAAGGCACAATATTTAGCTAGACGTGTTGCTGGGGAGTTTCTTGCCGCTTCTTCTCCTTTACAGCATCAACACGTTGCGAAGCGGTGTACATAGAATAGGAAGTAAAAAAAATAAAAAATTAACTTACATGTATGACCTTCAAAAAGTGTTCTCCAGTGGAACTTATTTTGAATAAAAACTTTTAAATTTGACCCTGAATAAATGACTAATGTTCAGAGCGAGGTGATGTCGGCATCGTGGAGTGGCGGATCCCTAAAAAGGAGCAAAGCTTCGGTCAGCGATTCTGGTTATCTACCAGGAAAACGCACCGTACTTATTAGCTAATAATATAAATCAACATACGAGTGTGTAATTCACGCACAGCCCGCTACAGATGTACTTGCCGTGGAGTTAAGCGAATGGGCCACGAGCACACAGAGATTGATTCATTTATGTAATATATTTATTTCAGCAGCTGATATTATACGGTATAGAATTATTGCTGCTATATTACGCGGATCGACAGAATTCAATTCATTTCAACGTGGTAAAGGAAATTATCATTTACAAATTGAATAGTTTTAAATTAGATTCACAAACTCTTCGAGTGTTTTAGTATCACACCAAAAGGAACGTTTGCATTGAAAATCAGCGTTGTGTCGGATATAATCCCGGCCCAGCAATATGCTGAGTGCAAACCTTGTTTGCTGAAATTGCGGCGTACAAGCTCTCAAAATATGCTTTTATTATTCAAGATATGTAGTGGAACACTTACAAGCCAATAGATGGCGCTGTGCAATAATTGAAGTCGCAAACGTTTCCCGAAACGTATAAAGAATATATACAATTTCCAGCAATAATAGATGGGTGTAGACTTGCGAGGGACAACACTAGCCTCGCTGGAAGATCTTCCTTTCAGACGGAGGAGCATTCCAATTTCCATCTCGCTCCTCCACCCTGTACGGGGCCCCCTTCAGATAAATCTAAGTACGTCGCTATTTCTTCAAATAATTTGTTCTTTCTTCTTTCTTTCCTTGATGAAATCGTATTGTTTCCCGCTCTCAGGTTGGGTTGGGCTGTAATACCACGCTTTCACAGAATTCTGGTGTGAAACAGTTAGTCATGAGCTGATGGTGTTTCGTGCTATGAGTAAGAGTTCCGACGTACGAAAATATTTGTATTATGCCGAAACGAGTTTATCCAAGCCATAAAGTTTGTACAGAAATATATATATATAAGTATAATACCACTGACATTACCAAAGTCACATTCAAAATTACATACATACATACATAACTTCACGCCAGTTCCCTTGCGGGGCAGGCACGAACAACAGAGCGCCATTTAGGCTTATTCTTACACACCTCACTTGCTTCTTTGACATTCATAACTCTTGTCATGCACGCTCGTCTGTTCTTAAGGCTCCTGACATCACCTTCTGCTAGTACACGATCGATTTGATCATGGAAGGTGTGTTGTGGCCATCCACGACTTCTGCATCCATCCACTTTTGCATTGTATATCTGTTTAGTCATTCTTTCATCATGCATTCATTCCACATGCCCGAACCACCGGAGCATTCCTTTCCTTAGCTTCACCCCGACACTCTCTTTCTTACTTCGGTATTACGAACGCGGTCCGCGAGCGTCACTCCGCAGATTTTATGCAGTGACGCAAAATTTGACAAACAATTTTGACAAACATTCAAAATTGTTTGTCAAATATGATTTTCAAACTCTTCAACCGGTCCTACATCCAAAATCTTGCTTCTTTTTCAGCGGGAGCTAACTAAAAGAGACATTTAGCTAAAATTAGAATTGGAAACCACTTTCTCTGTGAATATCTCGGCTTACCTGAAGGAAGACTACAGTACTCTACACTACATTTTTTTTGTCCCAATATTAATACCCCCTATATGACGTTTTATATAAAGATCTTCCTCGCCCTATCGATTCATTATCTTTAGTGTAGTTAGTCTAACTTGTTCGAAATAGCTCATCGCAAACGAAACAAAGGATTTATTATTTAAAATAAAACTCATAACACAGATCTGTGGCAGATCAAAGTTATACAACTGTCATGTAGGTAGGATCAAATATTTTAAATGTATGAGGAAAATCGAAATGTGTGCTGGGACACATAGTAGAAGTGAAACTTCAACGGACAACTGGAAATACGAATCGCAACAAATTTTTCACTTGTAATTTTACGGGCAGATTGTACTTGACCAATTTGAATACCTGCCTGTAAAACTTCAAGTTAAAATTTTGTTGTGATTCGTTTTTCCACTTGTCCGTTGATGTTTTACTTCTACTATGTCTCCCAGCACAAAATTCGATTTTTCGCAGTTTTACTGCAAATTATGATTTGGTTAGGTTAGATACATTTTAATTAATGCATCCAGCGAGGAAACGTAGCCAGCCTTCTGGGCACCTTACCCATAGAAGACGGTGATCTGGGCTCAGTATTCTACTTATAGTCTTGAGGGACTATGAGTAGAATACAATACAAATAAGTTAAGTTTTCTTGCATTGTATTCGATTATATGTTATAGGGCTTATAAAAAAAATATATAATAATTAATGTATTTTTTATTTAAACATATTTTATTTTATCAAACCAAAAAACGCATCCATAGTCTACTCTAAAATTATGCCGCCTCACCACGTCTAGTTTAAATTTACGCCGCTCCTCCACGCGGCTGTAACGCTTTTTCGTGATAGAAAAGTCTTAAGACCCCGTCTATATAGAAGTTTCATTTCAAAATGTGCCCTCGTATGAATCGCGCGACAGTCGAAAAGCGGCGAACTTCAAAATGTTAAATGTATTATTCTGTATTCCAAACAGCCGGATCTTTTCTTAAACTTCTCGGGGGGTCTTAGCCCCCGTTTATATAGAAGTTACACTTCAATAAGTCGACTTTATGCGGATTTCAAAACGTGTAACGCCATCTAGTTACTTTTGAATACAACTAATCAGTAGTACGAATTCAAAATTATAGTTTTGATATGAATTCGATGTTGTGATTGAACATAACTTACGCGTTTTGTTCTGACTACAGATATAGAGAAAACCTTACAGTCCAGGATCCACCGTCCATTTTTGCTAACTTCCCGTAAGTACCTAGCTTCACTTTGACGAGACGCCCAACTATTTCTATTACAATGATTTTCGATTTAGCTAACAAGAGCAGAAGGGATAAAATATGTGGATTTGATGATTCTCCAAAATGTATTACTAACTGGATTGTTTTTGTCATCTGAACTAGTAGACAAATATTTGTCCTATAAAATGTATGGTTTATAACGAGGTCATGAAAGACGATTACTAACCAGCTGATTTTTGTTCTGTTGCTTCGTTCATATTTATACAATTTACAGCCACATTGTCCTACAAACAAGTAGCAAATTAGCTACGCTAGTTCACCGGTCATTTTTTGTATTTACAGCGACATTGGCAAAATCAATGCCAAAGGCGCTGGAGTCGAAATCAACAAAAGTCAAGCTTTTCAAATGATTGTTAAAAATGTGATGTCTTTTTTCATGTCGTATGGAAGCGAGAGTTGGGTATGGAAGAGAGAGAGCATGAAAGTAGAGTAAACGCAGTCGAGATGCGAGCACTGCGCAAAATTTGCGGAGTGACGCTCGCGGACCGCGTTCGTAATACCGAAGTAAGAAAGAGAGTTGGTCTGAAAGAGAGTGTCGGGGTGAACGTAAGGAAAGGAATGCTCCGGTGGTTCGGGCATGTCGAAAGAATGACTAAACAGATATACAATGCAAAAGTGGATGGATGCAGAAGTCGTGGAAGGCCACGACACACCTTCCATGATCAAATTGATCGTGTACTAGCGGAGGGTAATGTCAGGAGCATTAAGAACAGACGAGTGTGCATGACAAGAGTTATGAACGTCAAAGAAGCAAGTGAGGTGTGTAAGAATGGGCCAAAAGGGCGCTCTGTTGTTCGTGCCTACCCCGCAAGGGAATTGGCGTGAAGTTATGTATGTATGTATGTATGTATTTTTTCATTTTTTAGCCGGAGGTTCTTCATCCGTCGTGCAAATACTTTTTTTATTTTATTTTATGTATATATCTATCATAACTTTGTTGTTTCTCATCCGATTTTGATGATTCTTTTTGCGTTCGCTTTAGCAAAGCTTCGGAATGGTCCCGTATAAATTGTGTTGCCAGGAAACGTTGAGTTTCAAAGATAGAGCAGAAAACCCCTTGAAATCAGGCTGAAATGTGAAATTTTACGGTTTTCCAGCCGTAATTTTTTTGTTACTGAACTGATTGTGGTCATTCTTTTTGCTTTCGATACACGACAATTTCAGTATGATTCCATATAAATTCCATTCATATAAGTACTGAATTCTGAAGATATAGCAATAAAATTCATAACATCAAGTAGAAAACGTTGTAGTGATTGACGTCTGTAACTTTTTTATTTCTGAACCGATTTTGATGATTTCTTTTGCGTTCGATTCAGACTAGGGATGCAAACAAAACATCGATGTTTCCAAAAATCGATGTATCGTTCATAAAAATCGATGTTTTAACATCGATGTTGGAACCAAAACATCGACGATGCATCGCTGTTCAAGAACGATGTTTTATCGTACATAGACGTAACACGCCATCTTGCGCTCTATTTTTAATATTTTTCTTATTGCCAGTAATAATTAATAATATAAAAGTTGATTATTATATCTATTTTATTAATTTCTATTAGAAATAACCATTTTTCTTAGTTGTACATTTATTTTAAATGGTGATAGGGATGTTAGTGTGTGCCCACGCTGCTGAATGGTACGGTAAACACAGTAGTGAATATGGGTAAGGGAAAATACATATAAATATAATAAACATAGTATTTAGTAGGATGAGAGCATTGAGATGCAAAGATTGCAAAGATGGAGCAACAGCGGCATAAAAGGATGATGTTAGTGAAAGCAACAATTAAGAAAGGTGTGCTAAGGTGGTTTGAGCGATTCATCGATGTTAAAAAAAACGATGTTTCATTTGCATCGCAGGAACAAGCGTCAAAAGCTTATGTAAATGGTGATAAAAAACATCGATATATCTTTCATAAACATCGATATTTTTAACATCGATATTTTAATTTTGAAAACATCGATATCCTAATATCGATGTTTTTTATGAGCGATGTTGCATCCCTAATTCAGAGTGTTGATTTCACTAACGTACACAAATAAAACGCACGCACACACTTGTTATGAAACTTATATTACCACCGCCGTGAGCCGTGGCCACAAACTGCGAACCAATTTTACAAAACAAAAAATACCCGAAGTCCAAAGAGATAGCGATCATTAAACTTTTGTGTGTATCTAAAATGAACAACGCCATCTAGTGGCGTGCGTCGGAATCATAGATGTGAAGATTATAGCGCGGCAAGTGTATACGTGCGCAGGAAGTATAATCGGCGAAGACTCCGTATTACCACCGCGGCGCCCCCTAACACCTCTACGGCGCTCGGGCCGCCTGTCGCGTCCGCCCGCCAACTTAGTTAGTTCAATTCCAGACCTTGACAAGCATGCTCATGTAGATAGAGCTCACGCGCTGGTCTGCGCGCCACGCGTATCTTTAATAACCATTTCGCCTGTCCCTATTAACAATGTAGGATATGCAATTTTCGACATTTTGGTTTTATTTCACTAATGACCCTAAAAAAGCATTGTTCTTCAATAGCAGCAACAAAAAGGTAATTTTTCCTCATAGTTTTTAAAATAGCCACATTAACAATGTCATATATGCCACCGTCTCCCATTAACAATGACGAATGTTAACTCCCGACGTTATTAGCGGGGTCGCGAGGGGGGTGGCGGGGTATATTTTTGTAAGAAAGAAATTACTAAGACTGATTATCTAAGCTAATGAAACCTGAAATGTGATTATTAAGTGCCATTCATACAGGTAGACTTTATAATTAATGATTTTAACAAATTTTATGGCAAAGATTGTTTTCATTTTGTCCCTAAATTGTCAATTATGTTTGATTATTTGTTATTTGTGAAACAAATTTATTAAAAATTGGATTTAATTTTTAATATCAATTTAAATACGACATAAACTTAAACAGGATTTACTAATGACAATGTTGCATGTGGCACTTCTTACAAAGAATAAATATGTTTGTCCATGTAACTTTGTTGGATGTGACAGATCCGACAAATCATGATGCCCCATGTACGGATAACAAAGCCATTACTAGCTTTTCAAACATTTAGATAAGTACAAATGTTATTTAATTGCATCGCAAATAAGCTCTCGAACATATATTCACATATAATATTTTTTTTGATAATTTAATTCTTGTAGTAAAAAAATATAAGCAATTCAAAGTTCAGAGCGCTCTCCTGTCAAGTTGCTGATTTGCAGATCTGACTCTGTTACTAGGGACAGGCGATTTTATAGTTTAAGTTATGTAGTGAAAGAAATCAATATAATGATAACTTTTAATTATAACAAGTATACAGTACAAACAAGTCTTTATTATTGCAAGTGCCCGCTATAAGATTTAAATCTTTATATTAATTAGGCTTTTCTTAATTATAAATATATGGTATTTTCTACACAGAGTATCTTGATAGCAGTCTCTTATAAATTTCTTTCTTATTGGACTTTGGGTTTCAAAGAGGTAGAAAAAAAATAGTGAAAATCGGGTAAAAATATGTAGTGTTTGGGGTATATCATTCAGAAGTCGGTTCATTCGATATTTATCCATTAGAATAAAAACCCAGTATTTTACATACATACATACATACATAACTTCACGCCAGTTCCCTTGCGGGGTAGGCACGAACAACAGAGCGCCATTTAGGCCCATTCTTACATACCTCACTTGCTTCTTTGAAATTCATAACTCTTGTCATGCACACTCGTCTGTTCTTAAGGCTCCTGACATCACCCTCCGCTAGTACACGATCAATTTGATCATGGAAGGTGTGTTGTGGCCTTCCACGACTTCTGCATCCATCCACTTTTGCATTGTATATCTGTTTAGTCATTCTTTCCACATGCCCGAACCACCGGAGCATTCCTTTCCTCACCTTTACCCCGACACTCTCTTTCTTACTTCGGTATTACGAACGCGGTCCGCGAGCGTCACTCCGCAGATTGTGCGAAGTGCTCGCATCTCGACCGCGTTTACTCTACTTTCATGCTCTCTCTTCCATACCCAGTATTTTAGCGAATTATATTTGGATCTCTGTAAGAAGTTTCATCTTTTACCACTCAAGCACCGACGGGATATTGCTGACTGTATACTACTACTATTAAAATTGTTCCGTCTGATATGGATTGTCCGGATCTATTAAGTAAAATCAACTTTAGCGTTCCTCCCTTTAGAGTCTGTACGTAACAATTTGTCAATAAATATAACTTTTAGTTCTACTATAGGCAAAATGTATTTTTAGTTCGAGCAAGCAACCATTTAATAATATATGTAAGCAGCATAATGTTGACCCATTTCCAGAGCCAAGCGGCCATTGTTTAAACTTTAAGCCATACTTCTTTTAAAGGCTAGTTGTTGGCGCCACTTATTTGCCAATTACCAATTGTGTCTTGGGTTTATAGCGTCTTGCAACCCCCGTACGTTGCCGCCGCTCGCTCGGCGCGTGAGTTCAGTACGTTGCCAAACGCCACGCTACCGCGACGCACACAAACTCGTATCGCACCCGCATAAATACAATTATTAGCTATCGAAGATTTCCGCGTCCAGTAGCTAATTATTAGAACATTCGCCTCAACCAATAATAAAATTAAGTGATCAGTGTATCTGCGTCCCTTGCGCCCCGGGGCTCGTGTAGAAGGACTTTGCCACCTTTATCGCCACGCGAGAAGCACCGGCAGAACCCTGAACCAGCGCTGTCGTGGGCTGGTGGCTGACTGCGAGGTAAGTGCAACGTTCTATATTCTCCGGGCACCAGTTCTTAATTGGGGAATAAGGGATGGCCATACATTGAGCACATAACCCCCTACACGCGGAGATTGCCTGATTGCGTCTCCACTAGTTTTATTTATAATGTATTGTAGTTATGTTGAGCGCGATCGCAGGAGTACCATCGAGTCCACGTGACTCTGACGTGGAGGGATTGGAGAGCCTGGTGCACCGCACGTTGCGTGAAATGCATTTCAGGCATTCTCTCCGCACACGGCGGAGATTAATTAAACAGTGTTCGTGAAGCACTTACACCAAGCGGACTTTTGAAACAATGGAGAATAATGTGTTGCCAGATGCGAGCAGTTGGTTCTCTGTAAACCAAAATGCACGAGCCGCGCCGCAGTAGCGGCCGGCGAGTAATTGAAAAGCAAATTAAAAAAAACTTCGTTTAAAAAAACCGACTTCTAAAACTAAAAAACTAAAAAGTATAAAATAACTTATTTCTAAAGCTATTGTTTGTATGTCTTTCGTGACCACGGGCCATAAAAATGGCCCGGACATTTGGAGCGCTTGCGTGGGGCCATGGGAAGGCCAACACGTAGAGGCCCCTTGACAAATTTGATGTAAATGTGGCGTGACACTGATCGGCGATTATCTACACCATATAATAATGCACCCAAGGACAAGCCCCGGCCAGTGTAGGACTATTGTGGGAAATGAGGACAAAAAGTACCGGCCTATTGGGGTGAACTGCTAAAGCTATTATTATTAATATATATTATCTAAAACATCTTAAAGCCGGTGCTTAGTAATTTTCAAAAAAAATATAGTAATTTTTATGTTTTACTTTGCACCGACTTCAAGATGTTTTAGATAATATGTATTAATAATAATAACTTTAGAAATAAGTTTGTGGAGGTATTAGACACCTCCGGGTCGACGGTGAATAAATGAAAATCCAGAATACTCGGATAGTACACTTTAATTCCGCAAGCAGAGCGTTATAAAAAGACACATTAAAATACCATACCGGTATATCTTTTATGTTAGTGATGTGACGCGCAACTAGTGTTGTGCACATAGTGCCGCCACACCACCCCCCCACGGAGAAAGATACCCCAAATGCAGTTTACGAAACAACAGTATCAAGATACTAATAATGTTTCAAATATTTTAGTTTTAAATGCATGAATTAAAAATATTAATGATACAAAAGAAGTAAACAATAGTAGGTAGCTACAAACAATAATAGTTATTAAAAAAAAAAACAATCAAAATTCTTAAATCTAACGCGTCTGCCGGAGCGTGTGGTATACGGTTGTTTAATGTTCTCATCCGGAACTTTTGTAGGCACAGGTAGTTTAGATGGTAACTCTTCCTGGTTGAGTGGTAGGGTGGCTTGTTTAAGTGAGGTAGGCACCTGTTCAGTTTGAATCCGTTCATTATCAATGTGATCTATAAAAGCTGGTTTAAGTCTGTCTACACTCACTACAACTCTGTTGTTTTTTATGGCTAGTGTAAATGTTTTTCCATCATCTGAGCGTTCTAATATTTTAAATGGGCCTGTATATGGCCGTTGCAGTGCGCGGCGGATGGTATCGTCTCTCAAGAAAACATGTGAGGCTGTGGATAACTCTTTAAATATAAAAGGGGAGTCTTTACAGTGTCGAGAGGCGGGCACTGGACGGATAGATGACATTTTCTGGCGTAACTGTATCACAAAATCAGCGGCATCTTCAATTTTTTCTGATATTGAGGGAGGCGTCAACATTTCTCCAGGGAGTCTTAAGGGCTCCCCGTAAACATTTTCTGCGACTGTGGCTTTAAGATCTTCTTTAAATGCTGACCGCATTCCCAGCAAGACCATAGGAAGCGATCTTGTCCATGAATCTTTATGGCACATTAGCGCTGCCTTAAGTTGTCTGTGGATACGCTCAATCATTCCATTTGCGCAGGGATGGTATGAAGTAGTCCTGATGCGTTTCGTGGCAAATCGTAGTAATAGCCGGTTAAACAGGTCAGATTCAAATTGGGAACCTTGGTCCGTTGTAATAACGGATGGAACTCCAAAGCGGGAAATCCACTCTCTGGTAAAGGTTTCTGCCACTTCCTCTGCAGTGATAGACCGCATAGGCCAAACCTCGGGCCATCTGGATACTCTATCAATTGCAGTTAAACAATATCGGTACTCATTGCAGACTGGTAATGGCCCGACAATATCTACATGGACGTGCATGAAACGCCCAGATGGTGTGTCGAACTTTCCTGAAGGAGCTGAGTTATGTCTCGAAACTTTGCTACGTTGGCACGCATCACAAGTTCGTGACCAGGTACGGCAATCCTTTTTCATTGATGGCCAAACGAAACGGTCGGTTATGAGACGCGTAGTGGTGCGAGCACCGGGATGACTCAGATTATGTAAATTGTTGAAAGCTGCTCGTCGAAAAGAAGGAGTCAAATAAGGACGAGGCTTTCCTGTAGAAACATCACAATAAATTGTCGTATTTGTACCTGGTGGATTAACTTTAGTGAGATTTAGACTAGAACCAGTTTGTAACAAATTTTCCAGTTCCGAATCTGAAGATTGTGATTTTGCAAGTGCCTTGTAATCTTGATCCAAGGAAATGGCGTTAATATCGATACGCGACATTGTATCGGCGACGATATTTTCTTCGCCCTTGATGTACTGTATATCGGTCGTAAATTGACTAATAAATGATAGCTGGTTTAGCTGTGGAGGTGGTAGCTTCTCTCGTCGCTGTAAAAATGCGTATAGAAGTGGCTTGTGGTCGGTGAATATTGTGGCGTGCTGGACTTCTAGGATATATCGAAAATGTTGGACACTTTCGTACACTGCTAGTAATTCTCTATAATAAGCCGGCCACTGTTGTTGCTGTGGTGTAAGTTTCTTGCTAAAAAAAGAAAGTGGAAACCATTGACCATTTACCTTTTGTTGAAGGCAGGATCCAACATGGACGCTGGATGCATCAGTGAACAGGCCTAAACTGGCATTGTTCGCTGGATGCTGCAATAGCGTTGCTGAGGATAAGCTTTCCTTACACGCTTCAAATTTTTGGAGTAGTTCCGGGGACCAAGGGAATGGCTTAGCGCCTTTGCTGTTTGTTGCAACAGTGCCTCAATTAGTGAAGCCTGATACTTGGCAGCATGAGGAACAAAACGCCGGTAGTAGTTTAGCATACCGAGAAATCGGCGCATGCCTTGAACTGTCTCAGGAGGCGGGAAATCTAATAAACTTGGATCCGATCTTGAGGAGGGCGTGTACCTTCACTGTTTATGTGATAGCCCAAGAAATTAACTTCGTCTACTCCTAGGATACATTTGGAAGGGTTTATCACGACTCCGTAATCCTGTAGACGTTTAAATAGGGTTCGAAGGTGTTCCCGATGAAGAGTCTCATTAGCAGAATGGACGAGGATGTCGTCGACGTAAGGGAAACAGAAATCAAGACCCCGAGTGACCTCATCAATAAACCGCTGAAATGTCTGCCCCGCATTTCGCAAACCGAAAGTCATAAAAGGAAATTCGAAGAGGCCAAACGGGGTAACGATTGCGGTTTTCGGCACATCCTCTTCAGCGATCGGTATCTGATGGTATGCTTTAAATCGATGGTACTAAATATTTTTGAACCAGAGAGATTATGGGCAAAGTCATGTATATGGCGCACAGGGTACCTATCAGGTACCGTTCTGGCGTTTAATGCGCGGTAGTCGCCGCATGGTCGCCAATCGTCTTTCTTAAGAGTCATGTGTAATGGCGATGACCAAGCGCTTTTAGATGGTCGAGCTGTAGATCTCACCATGTCCTCAAATTCTTTTTTAGCTGAAACTAGCTTTTGAGGAGCCAAACGGCGAACAAAATCGGTGGTCCATCTGTTGTTTTAATATAATACCGTGTTGTGCTTGACAATTCGAGGCAATCCAGGTGGTCGTGCGATATCTGGGAACTCTGCCAAAAGTTCAATGAAAATGGGTTTTCCAGATCAATTGTTCGAACACTCGGTTGATCAATGTCGGTAGTGGGGGCGATGGATGATAGTCCTGTAGTTCCATCCAATCCTCTCATTGCGACATGGCAATAGGTGATAAAATGCTAAAAAATCAGAGCCAATAATGGCTGAGTTGACATCAGCTATCTGCCAGATGAAGTCACGGCGTAGACCAAAATTAAGTTTAAGATTAATTGTGCCATATGTCTTAATGCAGCTACCATTTTTAAATCATAGCTGGTAATGGTAGCCAGTGATGAGGATAACAAAAAGATAGTATCAATTAGGAAACGGCGCTTGGTTTGGTCCGTACAAGCGGCGGCCAGTACTATGGCAAGTTGCCGCTATTACTGACTGCTGTTTAAGTTTTGCTTTCCAAGTGCACGGGCTTACACACTTAACATACCCCAATTACCAACATATTTTGGGACCACGAGTTGATGATGAGGATTGTATAAAAACAAAATATTGTAAAATGTAGTAATTTTTATGTCGTTATATTTGCTTAATTTGGGGATATACTTTTGAAGTTGATTGCTTTCTGTATAAGAACATTTTTTAATTTTTCATATTTTCCTTCAGATGGTGGGTTTGTTATTATATCTTCAACCTCACTTAGTCGAGGTGAAACTACATAATTGTATTTTGTAGTCTGTCACAATATTCGCAATTTGGAAAGCTTCTATTTCCATTTTGGACGACGAGTATATTTTGGATTCCAAGAAAAAATGGTTAACTGTTTGTAACATACGCGAATTGTCTTTTTTGGAATCTTGATATCATGAATACACGAAGTGAAATGCTTACTCTTTTATACTTATAAGTGATGTTTATGCATTGTCTGATTGGTTTATCATAGTAACACCCTTAGTAAGTGCATAAACAAAGATTTAGTGTTGCTGATACTGATACAAGATTTTTAGGTTTACAGTACTATAAATTTAATTTTAGGATATTTATATAAGACTACAGGTACATAAAGTATTTCAATAAATATTTGAGTTATATCAATGAGACTTTTTTGTTATAAATTAAATAAATGTCACAATTCAATATAGCTGGAAAGTTCTCTACTTGTGAGTTAATAGTCACAAATATGTAGGATGTACTGATGTACAAGCATACATAAAACTCAACTGCTTTATATAAGATAGTTTCACTTTGTTAATTTTTCCAGATATACCTGTATAAATACCACTTGCACTAAAACACAATACATGAGATGTGTGAATAGCAAACTGACCCTGAAGAATCCTATTGCTATCTATGTCAGAAATTGCACGTGCTTGTTGGATTGATGAGGGGTAGCGGTAACATCATCGTTGCATCATGGGAATAACATGGTAATTGCCGGTGAACCCTCTGTCGTCTTAAATATGTCAAGTAAACTTATGCAATTATCTCCGAAGTTCTCAGTGGATGTGCTTTTACGGTTCCTTAAGTCCGTATAGTTAGAAAGCTTGCGTCGGGCGTGGAGGGACACCTCCGGGTCGACGGTGAATAAATGAAAATCCAGAATACTCGGATAGTACACTTTAATTCCGCAAGCAGAGCGTTATAAAAAGACACATTAAAATACCATACCGGTATATCTTTTATGTTAGTGATGTGACGCGCAACTAGTGTTGTGCACATAGTGCCGCCACAAGTTATTTTATACTTTTTAGTTTTTTAGTTTTTGATGTCGGTTTTTTTAAACAAAGTTTTTTTATTTTATTTGTTACTTTTTAGTGTCTAGCTATGTATGGGTAGACCTACGAAAGGTGCCGCGCTCCTTAAAACATATAGGTCCCAAGAAACGGGAACAAAAAATGTTCGTAAAATGAAAACTACTGGGCCAAACTATGTTAAATTTTTAGGGGACCAAATGGTAGCTATTTCGCGTCGAACAAAAAAAGAATCACGTAAATCGGATCATAAATCTCGGAGTAATCGGTGAACATACATAAAAAAACAAACAAAAAAAAGATCCCGACGAATTGAGTACCTCCTCCTTTTTTTAAAGTCGGTTAAAAATAGAATTTTCTACAACGTCTTGAAGTCGGTGCCAAGCAAAACATCAATTACCATATACATTGTATAAAAACAAAATATTGTAAAATGTAGTAATTTTTATGTCGTTATATTTGCTTAATTTGGGGATATACTTTTGAAGTTGATTGCTTTCTTGTTAGAAAATTTTTGTATTGTCAATTTTCCATTTTGGACGACGAGTATATTTTGGATTCCAAGAAAAAATGGTTAACTGTTTGTAACATACGCGAATTGTCTTTTTTGGAATCTTGATATCATGAATACTCGTCACACTACATTACTATTAATTATTGATAGGAAATCAATCACAACTGCTTAGATGTGTAATAAAATATTTTAATAAGTACTTAGAAATAATAATTAAAAAAACAATTGATAGAATAAACTAAATAAATAAATAAAAAGTTACATGTTAACATTCCGTGATAAAGTGAGCAGCACGTGTAGAGCGGGCGAGGGGGCTCGCCGGGGACTAGAGCGGGGGCGTGGGGGGTGGGGGCAGTGGAATGCGCGCGAAGAGGGGCGTCGGGCGCCGGGCGTCAGGCGTCGGCGGCCGGCAGGAAGGCGTCGGTGTCGGCGGGCGGCGCGTCGGCGCTCAGGTACGTGGTGTCGGTGGCGGCGGAGGCGGGCGCGCCCCACGACACCCAGCGGGCCTGCGCACAGGGGCACGGTGTCAGTGACGTCACTCGCACGAGGGGGGACGCGTGCCGCTCGCGGGCGGCGGCGGCGGCGGCGCTCACCTCGGCGTCTCGCGGCGCGCGCCACCCCGCCTCGGCGTCCAGCGGCAGCGCGTCCAGCGGCACGTCGGGGCACGGCGTCAGCAGCCGCGGCGAGTCCGCCAGGAAGGCGGCCACCTCGGCGGCGGCCGGCCGCGACCTGTAGTCCTGGCGCCAGCACGACTTGATCAGCCCCTCGCTGCGGACAAGGCAAGGGTTAATAGACAGCTACAGTCTCGCAACAAGATGCGTCGACTAGTTTGGATGTCGTTAAGAGAAGGAAGAAGCTCACAGCTGCGGCTTGAGGCCCGGAGGCAGGTCCACGGTGTGGCCGGCCTTGACGCGCGCGAGCACCTCGGCGTTGCTGAGCCCCTGGAAGGGCAGCGCCCCGAAGGTCACGATCTCGTAGAGGAGCACCCCGAACGACCAGACGTCGGAGGCCGACGAGAAGATGCCTAGCGCCAGGCTCTCGGGCGCCATCCAGCGCACGGGCAGCATGCCCTTGCGGCTGAACCTGTAGTAGTCGTTCTCAAAGACGAGCCTCGTCATCCCGAAGTCGGCCAGCTTGACGACGCGGCTGGCGCTGACGAGGCAGTTGCGCGCGGCCACGTCGCGGTGCACGTACCGCAGCTGCGCCAGGTACGACAGCGCGCGCGCCGCGTCCAGCGCCATCGCCGTCAGCCGCGCCGCGGACACCTCCTCGCCCTCGGCGCCCCCCGCGCCCGCCAGGTGCCGCCGCGCCAGCAGGTAGCCCTTGAGGTCGCCGTACAGCATGAACTCCATCACGGTGCACACCGGCTCCGTCTTGGTGACCACGCCCAGGAGCCGCACCACGTTCTTGTGCTCGAACCGCTTCATCGCCTCCGCCTCCGAGAGGAAGTCCAGCTTCTCCTCGGTGGTGGCGCCCGCCTTTAGGGTCTTCACCGCGACCGCCGTCCAGCCGCGGTCCTCGGCCAGCAGCGCGTGGCCGCCGTACACGGTGCCGAACGCGCCCGTGCCCAGCTTCCGGTTGATGACGACGTGCTCGCGCGGCACCTCCCAGCGGTCGAGGCCGCCGGGCTTCGGGCCCAGCGAGCCGAGGCCGAGCCCGAGCGCGGCGAGCCGCGCGCGGTACTCGCGCTCGGCGCGCCGCTTGCACATCCACGCCGCGGCGGAGAGCGCGGTCACCGCGAGCGCGAGCAGCACGGCCGCGAGCGCGATGAACGCCGCGCGGCAGTCGGCGCGCAACGCGTCCGCGAGCGGCTGCAACGGGCAGCTCTCGGTGCCGTCGTCGGGGGCGCGCGCGTCGCTCGTGCGCCAGCGCAGCGCGCCCTCGCGCACGTCCAGCCCGCCAGCACTCGTCCACTCGCCGACGAGCACGCGGCTGCCGTTGCTCCACTGCTGGAGCAGCAGGGGGCCGGTGCGCGCGCGCCGCCCCTCCTCCCACTCGAAGTTTCCGGTCAGCCCTGAATATTCACTCCTCACTGCGTGTTCCACCAGCTCCCTGGAAATAGTTTTAATTCACTGGATTAACAGGTCAATTGTGGCCAAGTTCCACTGTATGAGGATGGAGGAACTGATTTAAGAATACACTATCTCACTTTTTTTTAAATCGACTTAAAAAAAGGAGGAGGTTTTCAATTCGTCGTGTGTCTCATGTATCTGTATCTATCTACCTATCTTCAAGTATCTTCCGTGAATTACCGGTTTATTCTAGGTTTAAACGATTTTGCACACTTTCAATGAGGTCAATATATTGTTACGACCGACAAAAGTGGATTCACATCTGCATACAATAAAAGCACACTTTATTACCTTTCCGTATTTGGACTTCTTATGTTTACTTTGTGTTTAAAATTTGTAATTAGAAAAACATTGTATATTGTAATCTTTTATGGTAGTCATTAGCCAGGTGTGATTCTAAGAAATTCAGTTCACGCGGCCGAGATACATATTGTATTTCTGCAGTATAAAGCAATGTCCCAATGGAGAGATCGGCAGTCGACCGATAACCAGCCGCGAGGCAAATCTTGTGCATAATATATTCGATAACCTATTTAGTGAGGAACTTTGCGCGTGTTATTGAATTGTGCATTACGTTTGGACTGGTATTTGTACTTCTGTTTGTATAGTAAAGCAGGGGACGTTCTTGTTAACCCACAAGAGGTGTTAGCGCGATGGAGTGAACATTTTAGACAAATGTATGATAATATCCCGGATGCTGGCACCACGACTGAGTCTGTGACCGACTCCGAGGAGTCAGCATCCGAGATCACTTTGGAAGAGATCGAATGGTCGATAAGAAGTCTGAAAAATGGAAAGGCAGCAGGAATCGATAGTGTGTCTGCTGAGATGATCAAATATGGTGGAACCTGTGTCCGGGACGCTTTCCTGTCCTTATGCAACTTGTGCTGGAGGACGGGAAAGGTTCCCAAGGACTGGAGGCGCGCTGTCATCGTGCCCTTGTATAAAGGAAAGGGGTCACGTATGGAGTCCGCCAGCTACAGGGTCATCAGTTTGATCAGCACAGCATCTAAAGTGTATGCGAAGATTATTAAAAAGAGAATGAGAGTGGTATCCGATGGATTACTGTGGGATGCACAAGGTGGCTTCAGAAATGGAAGGGGATGTATGGATCAGTTTTCTCGCTCCGCAATATCGTAGAGAAGAAGCTGGCTATGGGCCGGAAGGTTTTCTGCGGTTTTGTGGATCTACAATGATGAAAGATGACTGTCAGGCGAGAGGCTTATATTTGAATGCGAAGAAAACAAAGGTTATGGTGTTTGAAAGAGAAGAAACCAGAACGAATGCAAGGATAATGGTCGATGATGTTATGCTGGAGCAAGTGAGTGAGTTTGTATATCTTGGATGTGCTTTTAGCAGGGATAGAAGGTACACCACTAGTATAGAAAGAAGAGTGAATTTGGGGAATAGTGTGAATGGACGTTAGGTAAACTTCTAGGCGCTAAGAACCTCAGCCAGAAGGCCCAGCTTGCCATACACAACGCGGTGCTGGTACCTACGCTCACGTATGGAAGCGAGAGTTGGGTATGGAAGAGAGAGCATGAAAGTATTGTAAACGCGGTCGAGATGCGAGCACTGCGCAAAATCTGCGGAGTGACGCTCGCGGACCGCGTTCGTAATACCGAAGTAAGAAAGAGAGTTGGTCTGCAAGAGAGTGTCGGGGTGAAGGTAAGGAAAGGAATGCTCCGGTGGTTCGGGCATGTGGAAAGAATGCACGATGAAAGAATGACTAAACAGATATACAATGCAAAAGTGGATGGTTGCAGAAGTCGTGGAAGGCCACGACACACCTTCCATGATCAAATTGATCGTGTACTAGCAGAAGGTGATGTCAGGAGCCTTAAGAACAGACGAGCGTGCATGACAAGAGTTATGAATGTCAAAGAAGTAAGTGAGGTGTGTAAGAATAAGCCTAAATGGCGCTCTGTTGTTCGTGCCTACCCCGCAAGGGAACTGGCGTGAAGCTATGTATGTGTACTTTTGTATAGTTCTAATAAATTCTATAATAATTCCAACGGCATTTTAATTCGAGTCCTGCAACTCGTAACAATATTTATGATAGCGAGGGTTCCATATATGAGATGCATATTCTAATTGACTTCTAACATAGGTACCGTACAAAAATGTTAGCGTTGTAATATCATTAAAGCATTCGATATTCGTAAAATGAAACCAAGGGACTTCGAGGCTCTATTGACTATTTTGTTGATACGAGCGTCAAATGTTAGCACGGATTTCGCTAGTCTCCGGCAACACCTGACCCGATTGGGTACAATGGGTGAAGATGATATTCTCTTTTCGTGTAAACCTCACGAAGGTGCGTTCGAGGGGATTAAGATCGAGATGGTTGACGTTCAATATCATTGACGGAAATAATAAAAGCAAAGGTTCAAAAAAAGCGCCCTGCGGAACGCCGCTCGGCATCTTCAACCCAAGTCGATATGTAATTATTTAGTAGGACAGCTTGCGATGTATCGATGTATCGATGTATCGGTTATGAGGAAGGCTCACCGGTCGAGGTCGGGGCGGTGCAAGTCGTCGACGGCGGCGGGGTGCGCGCTCACCAGCCGCCGCAGCGCCGCCGCCCACAGCCGTAGCGCGTCGTAGAGCAGCGCGGCGTGCGCGTCGGGGCGCGAGCACGCCTCGGCCCCGCCGCCTTTGCGCCCGCGCA
This sequence comes from Dendrolimus kikuchii, assembly GCA_019925095.2. NCBI lineage: Eukaryota > Metazoa > Arthropoda > Insecta > Lepidoptera > Lasiocampidae > Dendrolimus > Dendrolimus kikuchii. The sequence continues at coordinate 29,160,603 of CM034390.1, read as the reverse complement.
CGATGCGCGCGCACGTGTCGCGCCACCGCGCTGTCCAGTGCGCTCCGTCGGCTTGCTGCGCCCTATCCGTCTCCCAGCTGGCGAACCAGAGTGCCGTCACGCTGAAGTGACCGTCGGCCGCCTCTTCGAGCTGTGCACGCGTGCAGTTGTGGACGTCGCCGGGCGCGGGGAGCAGCCAGTGACGCGGCAGGTGCGCGGGCAGCGCCCACACGGCGCCCGTCGCCGGCGCGAGGCCCGCGAGCCGGCCGGCGCACAGCGCGGCGCGCACGACCCGGGCGTCCTCGACGCACACGTACAAGATGCGCCCGTTGACCGACGCCACGCGCCGCGCCCACTGCCGGGTGCAACACGGAAACGACATCATCAAACAAACAAGTCGGAGACGAAAACGGCCGAGATCGGAAGCGGAAGGACCCACCTCCACGACAGCGCCGTAGTCGAAGGCTTCGTCCTGCGGGTTGAGCTCGAGGTGCACGATGATGTCGGCGCGCAGGCGAGCCACGTCGAGCGTCGACCGCGTCGCTAGCTCGCTGAGTAGCGCCAACCGACGCCAGCCGACGCGCTCCATGAAAGCGGCCCAAACGTCGGCGGGTAGGCGGCCGTCGCCCCCCGCCAATAGCGCGAGGCCGCCCGGTGGAGGCGCCTGCGCCGTGTAAGCCAGCACCGGCAACGACAGCGCGGAGCTCTGGCGGGCGACGTCGGCGAAGGCGGCGGCGCATGCGGGGCCCGCCACCGCCGACAGCGCCCCGAACTCGGTGCCCAACGCGTCCGTCAAGTATTTGAAGGGGAGCGTCGCTTCGCACCCGTCGTCGAGCAACTCCGCCTTGAAGTCGAGGCCGGACACGCGCAGCGCGCCCTCCGCGCGCAGGTCCCGCTCGGCCAGCTCGGCGGCGGCGCGCAGCGCGAGCGCGTCGTACGCGTGCCGGCGCGTCGCGGCGGGCACCATGACGGCCACGCGCACCTCGGCGCCCCCGCGCCACCACTGCGGATGCGCGGCGGCGACGGCACTGGCGTCGCGAACCCCCGCCGACAGCTCGCGCAGTTCGGCCTCGTCCACCGACAGCCTGCTGAGGATGCGGAACGCGCTCGGCGAATTAGCCAGCTGTCGCGCGTTCACCACTTTGAGGATGCGGCGCGCCTCGAAGGGGCAATCGGCGTGTGTGCACGGCGGGGGCGCGAGTTGCTCGCCGGGCAGGCGCAGCGCGCGGTCGCACGCGACGAGGGGCGTCGGCGTGAGCGCGGCCGCGACGCGCGGCAGGTGCGCGCCGAGGGCGGCGACGCATGCGTGCAGCCGCCACTGGCACGCGAGCCGCGCCAGCAACCGCGCCTCGCCGACGTCGCCGGTGAGCAGCGTGGCCGGCCGGGGGGCCTCCTCGCTGCGCTGTCGCCGCGTCCCGTTTGCGACGGTGCAGTCGTCCGATCCCAGATCTGGACAGAAGTACCTGCGGCGGATATTCACTTACAAACAATCAAACGGCGACCAGATCGGATCAACAGCGGGGTCTCGGTGAAGCGAGGGTAACAGAACGTTACGAGAAAAATGTTTTCCTTGTCTAATTAGTTAATGATACGCATTGTTACGAGTCGCGAGACTCGAATTAAAATACCTTTAGAATTACTATATAGTTTATTAGAACTACACAAACACGTATAACACAGGTACAAATATAACCGAACACAATAAGTCCAAAACGCATAAAGTCCGTCACTCATTAGATTCCCGATTGTAGTACACACGTCTCGCTTCGCTCGTGGTTATCGCTCAACTCCTGCTCCCTCAATTGAGCCATTGCTTTATACTGCACAGATGCAATATGATCGGCCGGCCGCGTGGACCGAATTTCCTAGAATCAGCTTGTACTTGAAATCCGTAACACCTGGCTAATGATCACAATACAACAATAGGCCGTATGCCAATAAGTAAATAAAAGAAGATGCCCATAAAAGAATTTAAATGTTATTAGTTCAAATGCCGACGGGTAATAAATGTGCTTTGTTTCAGATATGCAGGTGGATGTTACGTTTGTCGGGACCCGAGTTGTAGCAGTATTAATAAGCATTATGGGGGTTATTTTTATGTGTGTGTTGCGTCGATGTTGTTACCCTGTCGGATGGGGGTGACGCACCACTGGCGGGAGCCCATGGCTCCATCGCCATGTGGAAGCTAGGCCCGACCGCTGGAGGGGAGTACAAAATAAGACGACGATGTGTTGTACTCTCTATGTATTTTAACATGAAGCTTAAGACTATATATACAGAAATATTAACTGCTACCTGAAACTACGTAAAAGCTAAACATATTCGTAGATACATCTCTGAAGGTTTTCCATTTTCTGTATTGACAGATTTTGGCACGTACGCTGCTCAGTTTTAAAACGTAACAAGCATATAACATTCAAGCGGTAGTCGACTGTAATGAATGATCGGTTAATACGTCGGCGGGTGCAAATACGGAATCCTGTCCTGTTCCCGTGCATGAAGTGGTGCAGCAGCAGTTACCATAGGGCGTGGGGCGGCTGGACGTGCAGGGAGCCGAGCGCGGCGTCGACGCGCTCCTCGGGCAGGTGGTACGCGGCGGCGAGGGCGGGGTCGGCGAGCGCGAGCAGCGTGCGCAAGGGCGCGGCCGCGCCGGCGGCGAAGCAGGCGCGGCGCGCGGGCGGCGCCGCGTCGCCGAGCTCCTCGAGGCCGGCGTCGCGCAGCAGCAGCGGGTGCGGCGGCCGCGACGCCGGCACCGGCACCAGCGCCGCCTGCACCGCCCCGCCCGCTAGCGCGCGCAACGTCGCCTCCGTGCAGGCGGCGCCGTCGGGCGCCAGCGGCGGCGCGCAGTCGGGGGGCGCGGGCGCCGCCGCCGCCGGCACGCCCCCCGCGGCGAGCGCGGCCGCCGCGAGCGCCCCCAGGCGCGCGTCCGCCGCGCCCTCCTCGAACGGCACCGAGATCACCGCTAGTACTTTGTCCTCTACAATTGTGAAAGGCGTTTCATTGTTTAAGCGTACAACGAATACATTATTTTCTAACAAAAACAGTGTCGACTTCAAACTAAAAAACAAAAAACAAATATTTAATCGACTTCTTTCTACGTCATCCTGAAGTCGGTGCCAAGTATAATTAAAAACAACAACAAATTTGCAAAATATAGTTATTGTTATATTTTGCTTGGCACCGACTTCGAGTGGACAAGTCGAAGAATAGAAGGTACAGACCTTCAGCAGTGACGCTGGCGAGGCAGCAGGCGACGGCTAGGGCCAGCAGCGCCGCGGCGCCGCCGACGGGGGCCCGGGGCGGGGGCGGCCTCATCGGCAGTCATGCCGCGGCCCCGCGGAGCGCGGCGGCGGGGGGGGCGGCGCCGCCACCTGCGCACACAGACTGCAACATAATATGCACTACTATTACAAACCTGAAAAGCTCCCACAACAAGAGGCAAACTGAAAGAATTATAAAGTAACTAGCGGGCCTGGCAGATGTTGTCCCCCTCTGGAACAAAATTCAGAGCCATCTACTGGGTTTAATTGTGAATCTAAACCATCCGGGGATCCACTCGAAAATACACAAAATAATTCATTTAAGTTGGTCCAGAGTCTGAAAAGGAATTCAGTGTCATGGCAACGCACTAAAATTAGAATGTATACAAAATAACAGAATACGTAAGTAGTTAATTGGTAATGTTGTTAGGCGGCGAGGTTTGCTTTGTTTGTTCAAAATTCTATCACAGGACTGTTGCAGTTACTGTAACCTAAAATCATTGCATGGACCAATGAGGTGTAATGTACTACCAACTACATATAACTTAATGGTGTGAATGTGGCTCGCGGTTACCGCTTTTTGCCGCGATCAAAGGTCGAGGCAATCGACGCCGTTAGAGGCACCGGTCAAATTCCGGTGCTTGCGAGCCGCGTCCACAACTAGAACCTCGTTACTTTATCCGCTCGGCTCGCAGGTGAGTACGCAGCTCTATACGGTGTACTATCTCCTTGTTAGGTGACTACGCGGCTCTATGCGGTGTACTATCTCCTTGTTAGGTGAGTACACGGCTCTATGCGGTGTACTATCTCCTTGTTAGGTGAGTACACGGCTCTATGCGGTGTACTATCTCCTTGTTAGGTGAGTACACGGCTCTATGCGATGTACTATCTCCTTGTTAGGTGAGTACGCGGCTCTATGCGGTGTACTATCTCCTTGTTAGGTGAGTACGCGGCTCTATGCGGTGTACTATCTCCTTGTTAGGTGAGTACGCGGCTCTATGCGATGTACTATCTCCTTGTTAGGTGAGTACGCGGCTCTATGCGGTGTACTATCTCCTTGTTAGGTGAGTACGCGGCTCTATGCGATGTACTATCTCCTTGTTAGATGAGTACACGGCTCTATGCGATGTACTTACTATCTCCTTGTGGTTTGTTGTTGAATTCAAATTCAAATTTATTTACTGCAAAAAGCATGGTTTAAAAGATGTTACAATCATTATATTTAGTTACACATGTTTTGGCCATCTTAGCGTGCAGATTTAGCTCGTACAATTTACATTGTTTATAATATTGTCATAATTATGGCAAAATCTCAGTTAAAATTAATTAAATAGCGTCCACAGTCCCATAGTCGGGTAATTATAACAGCCAATATAAATTTTGTTATTGGTAATATGATTATCATTGTGAGGTTGCATTATAGTTTATAGCATTTATTAGCAAGCAAATTTTTTCTGTTGTTGGTGCCTACCCCGCAAAGGAACTGGCGTGAAGTTATGTATGTATGTATGTAACTTTTTTAGATAGAATTTGTACATACATACATACATAACTTCACGCCAGTTCCCTTGAGGGGTAGGCACGAACAACAGAGTGCCATTTAGGCTTATTCTTACACACCTCACTTGCCTCTTTGACATTCATAGCTCTTGTCATGCACGCTCGTCTGTTCTTAAGGCTTCTGACATCACCTTCAGTTAGTACACGATCAATTTGATCATGGAAGGTGTGTCGTGGCCTTCCACGACTTCTGCATCCATCCACAGAATTTGTATTTAACAATTTTATATTTTGTGGGATGTTATTGTATATTTTTGGTGCCATGCATACGATGCTTTTCTGCAATATCCCGTCTGTTACGTGGCACACTATCTGACATACGTGGGAATAAATACTTGTTGAAGGACGTTTTTTGAAGATATGTCCGCGGCTGAACCGCCGCCAAGCCGGCGTTTTCGTGCAGTTCGTCTGCGTTTGCCTTTAGTCACGTCACGGGCGTGAGACATCCGCGCAAGTGGCACGTCCAATGTTCACCACAAAATGGCTCAAATTAATCAATTGGAAATAAATGTAGCGTATGTAACTAACTCGAGGCCACATTTCTGAGGAGTTTACATTTAAAATGAAGTAGTCAATTAACTTCTGCGACGACATTTATGAAATATGTCTTTGTTGGCGGTCTTATTGTTAACCGCATGATGATTCGTTTTCAGGTGTTTGGCAATTTCACGCCGCGGCAGTAAAGTGGCACGCGCGCATCTAGAAAGCACCTTTCTTTCAAATTTCATAAAAGTTAAAGACAATGACAGTTTTTGACATCTGACCGCGCAGCCCTGAAATCCTTGACACGGGGTAGAGCCATGCTGGACTCAGTCTTCGGGCCTCACAGAATATCGGCGTCGAACGGTTGACCTTGAGCTAATCTCATTTCGTACGATGTGTGAGACTTCTGATAGTCCCATTTTCCCTCCTCCTATCCAACCTTGGCGACAAAACAACTTACAGCCGAGTGCTAGGCTATTAACCCATCTGGATGGCTACCACACCTGGTCTAGTATATGCCGCCATAACAACCTTGAGCTGAGTGACCAGGTTCCAGTCTCCCTTAAGAGAGTAGCAGCGCATTTGTTGCACCTTTAGTGTTGCTGTACGCCGACACGTGTATTCTAACATATTCACATCAGTATTCATTTAGCACCGTAGTCGGTCAGTCGGCAAAACAGCCATTAATCCTAGAGCATAATCATAAGCACCATCATTTTCATTACCATAATTTCGCAATAAACAATTAACATCCTATGTAGGAAAACCCCTACAGTTGCAAATATCCATAGGCGATGGCAACCACTGTTCTATCAGGTGGGCCGTCTGCCTGTCTGTTGAACTCATGCACCATGAACCGCGAGCAATTAACAACGAATAAATAATGATTATAGTGGGGTGATACTATCGTGTTATTTCATAAAAGAAAAACAAAAAACACAGCAGCACAAATTAACATTTGATCGCCTTGAATTTAAAGTGAGGACAATTAAAGAGGCACGCGTTCAGAACGGCGCGAGCTCTCGCACGGCGCCACCGCACCGCACCGCACCGCACCGCACCGCACCGCACCGCACCGCTCTCGTGTCCACATCGGCTCTGACTCCAGCCGCTGTCCCGCTAGGCCCAGGGCGACAATACGCAGGTGACGGGTCTTGTCCGAACATCGTCGCTAAAGCCGTCTAAGTCTGCAATATCACTTCTATGGCCACAGAAAGACGGAGTGAAGTACCCTCAACTACAGTAATAAGATATTTTTAAGTGACAACTTCTTTGGGTACTTTGAGCACTTTTGAGATAGCGAACTCAAACTGAACTCGCAAGACCATCACGCTCGGGTACGAAGTCTTCACTTCTCATGTGCAGTCCTACCGCTGACAGATTTTAAAACACGGACACTGCAGGGTACATGGAGCCCTCCATCATCTACCCTCCCAAGATTCTTCTGTCTTGTCTACATATGTTCCTATACGATCATTGCATCAATTGTAGTAAACGAGTTTGTTTGCTACCCTCAGGAAAACCCAGGAAAGCTTCTCACGATAAATGTCAACACGCTCTTGCGATAAAACCATTCTAATTTCTAAATTAGGTGGACATATTGATTTTACAAGAAGTACTTGCAAGGCTTGTTTGTTCGTAGGCTTTTTTGTAAGGTGATCAAAAATAAACGTTTGTTATATAGGCAGGAACGTTTTTAGCCGGGGATGCAAGGGGTGCGTGGCAACCGGGCGCAGAGCCCTAAGGGGCGCAATTTAACCGCCTTTGGCCCACACATAACAGTGTAATCTGCTACTTTTATCCGTGCAGGAACGGAGAAAGAATACAAATTTCCTGCGGCCGGGCGGCCTGTCGTAAGAGGCGACTTAACAACCCACAGCCAGGTGGTAGGGCATTTGCCCGACTGATAACAACCTTGAGTTGTGTTCCGGCATTAGTGACCAGGTTCCAGTCTCCCTTAAGAGAGCAGCAGCGCATTTGTAGCAACTTTGGTGTTGCAAATGTCCATAGGCGATGGTAACCGCTTTCCATCAAGTGGGCCGTCTGCCTCTCTGCTGATCTCCTGCAATAAAAAAAAAAGCTTTTGAAGATTATTTAATACGTTGCCTTGCCTTTATTTTTGTTGTTGGCCCGCCTAGCCTCCTAATATGTAATATTAATACAATGTCCATCTGCAAGATGTATCAAATAACGCGTCCCACACTGGACTCGTTAATATTTATGTATCGCGAACGATTAATCAATTAACTAACATAGTCCAGTGATAATTAACACGAGTACCGGTCAAACAACCGAACAACAATGTTGCCATTTAGCTAAAAAGTAAAGCGCCGAGTTTGTTTTCAACAGTTTCTATTAATTGATCGTGTACTAGCAGAAGGTGATGTCAGGAGCATTAAGAACAGACGAGCTTGCATGACAAGAGTTATGAATGTCAAAGAGTCAAGTGAGGTGTGTAAGAATAAGCCTAAATGGCACTCTGTTGGTCGTGCGTACTCCGCAAGGGAACTGGCGTGAAGTTATGTATGTATGTCTGTAGTTTCTATTAAATGAAATATTTCCTAGAAATCTGGCTGGAGACGAATGAGCAACGCTTTAGTGGGTACCCCCAAACGTGGCGTGTAATAGCGTTCCTGCGAGGATGCTAGTGCCACTCCAGTATGGCGAATCCCATATACCGGCCGCGTATGTCCCTCTCGCGCGGCTGATAGTCTTCACTCAGATTTCTCCTAATAAAAAAAGGGTAGATTTGAATTTTTTTTAAAGTCTAGTTTAACATTGACTTTATGTTAGTATCTTAAGTAATGTGAGACATCGGTTTGCTGTGGATTGAAGTACTAAAGCGTAGCACTCTTCAATTGGACCGTGAGGTCAATACAACACTTTGAACTCATCGATGAGTTATAGTTGGATAGTGAGGTCATAATTATTAGATAGATAGATAGATAACACTTTATTGTACAGCATTACAGAAAATTTACGAACTAGGTATATCTCTTCCAGACAACCCGTGGCAAGAATATTCTGATGAGGAGTGGCGATGGTGGTATACATAATTATTGTACGATTATTTACATTTTAATAATAAATATATAACTATACTATATATATAAACTAGCTGTCCCGGCAGAAGTTGTTCTGCCCTGAAGAAATAAAATTTAGAACCCGATCTCAGCGCCACCTACCAATTTCAACGGTTGTAAGCTATCCTATCTTTCAAGTTGGATCAAACTGCACACGGTGTGCAAATTTGATTAAAATCGTTCAAGTAGCTTAGGAGTCCATCGCGGACAAACAACGTGACACGTAATTTATATATATTAAGATATACACATAAGTTATATACATATACAAGTTATGGTGATAATATGCAACTATTTAAAGATAATAAACATATAACTATATGCAATATAACATCTACTAATTATATAAAATTACATATTATATTGCAGATAGAATTTCCTGACCAAGTTCTTAAATGTTATTAGGGATTTTGCATGTCTGACAGCAACAAGCAATTATTTAGGTACGTAAGGTTAAAGAAATAAGCCCTAAATACTGTACTGAATACTAATATTCTAGCAACGAAATAATCTTGTCCTGTTGTAGTCTGTTACAAACGAAACATCTTCAAGTCGTTCAGTGTGGTGATTGGGTTTCCTCGCTTTTCACTCCTAATTGTACATTGGTTTTCAGAAAATCACTAAAATAACTTCTACTCCAAAAATGGCTAGATCTAGTGAGAAAGTTGGTAAGGCGGCATCACTGCGGAATGGCCGGCGCGAATCGGAAAATGGCGAATGGCACGTAATATATCCCAACGAAACTAATTATCTTTTTCCAACACGCTAGCTGGTGTAGTGTGTGTGATAATAGTGTCTGTATGTATTTATAAGCCGATTATGTATTCAGAGAATACACTGTAAATATAATTAGAAACGCTTTGTATTCACACAATACAAAAAAACATTTCTAATTATATTTTTAGTACATTTTACGTATAGATCGTGGAGTGGTGTTGATTTGTGTTATTTAAAAACCGTTACTTTTTCATAAACCCAGAGCGATTGTGAACTGTTGATATCGTTAGATCGTGAACATCCATAACTGAAAGACCTAATCAGTGAATAACTCTAGTCTGGGCGCGTTGGTTTCTCTAATGGCCAGTTCCTATATCTTACTATTCAGTCACTCGCCTTACTATCGCTCGGTTTAATTTTGACATTACTTGTATGGAGTTTATATCCAATTTTAACCGATAGTAAGATATAGGAATCGGCCATAAACTAAACATACTGGCCGACGTCTCAGTCTGCAACTTTAGGTTAGAACTTGTTTTCTCCTACAGCACTGACTAATCTAATCTATACGTAATATTATAAAGAGGTTAAGTTTGTGACGTTGTAGGGGGTAATCTCTGGATCTACTAAACCGATTTTAAAAATTCTTTTACTGTTGGAAAGCTACGTTAACAGGGAGTGTCATAGGCTATATAACGTGACGCTATATACCACGGGAGCGGCACATAGCGCGTGTGAAACCGCACCGGGCCGCTAGTAATATTATAAAGAAGTAAAGTTTGTGACGTTGTAGGGGGTAATCTCTGGATCTACTAAACCGATTTAAAAAAATATTTTACTGTTGGAAAGCTACGTTAACAGGGAGTGTCATAGGCTATATAACATGACGCTATATACCATGGGAGCGGGACAGAGCGCGGGTGAAACCGCGCCGGGCCGCTAGTAATATTATAAAGAAGTAAAGTTTGTGACGTTGTAGGGGGTAATCTCAGGATCTACTAAACCGATTTAAAAAAATATTTTACTGTTGGAAAGCTACGTTAACAGGGAGTGTCATAGGCTATATAACGTGACGCTATATACCACGGGAGCGGGACAGAGCGCGGGTGAAACCGCGCCAGGCCGCTAGTAACTTATAATTTGGGAAGCAGACACTGCAAACAAATTACAAACCAGATATAGTATATTCTATATTGTTGGACTTTAAGCTCCATTCACAATTTAACGACGGTTTATAGCCTTCACTATAGGTGGTTCGATTATGAACTGGCGGTACTTACTATGTCACGGCTCAGACATTCGTCTGATAAGGCCCTTAGCACACTTCGCAGATACTATAATGTACGAAATGATACAATCCCTCGAAATTCTTCAAACTAAGTAGACGCGTTTGTTCGTTCGGATTGTTTATACAGAATATTACAATGAGTTGGCGTATATTGCTTCCGAATTACTTACCGGACACGGGTGTTTCGATAAGTATCTGTGTCGCATTGTGGGCTGCTTGCCTCCCCCGGAATGCCGCCAGTGCGGCGCACCCGACACGGCGTTTCACACGCTAGTCGAGTGCGCGGCATGGGCGCCGCAGCGTTTCGAACTCGAGTCACAAGTAGGAGCGATCGACTCGCTCTGCAGTCTGGTGAAAGTCATGCTGCATAGCAGCGATACCTGGGGGGCGGCGGTTACTTTTTCCGAGACGGTAATGTCTCTCAAAGAGGCCGCCGAACGAGATGGGGACGCCGGCGGTTGGCTGGCATCCGGAGACGCAGGCATGACTTCCCACCCTGAATAATACCGCTTCGGGGCCTTTAGCTATCAAGGGAGCAAAGGATTCATCACCCCCGCTGACGAAGTGGATGTGTTCCGATTCCCGGGGCACATTCAGGCACTTTTTGCGCTGGATCGGACTGGGCGTAATTACGTTCTAAGTCTCAGCCTTTCCTTCATAAAAAGCGCGGGGCACATGGGAGGAGGGTGGTTTTAGTGGGTACTGGTTGTTGCCCGTGCAACTTCTCGTAGTCTCCACACAAGCCGGTTGATTATTGTTTGGATTGCCCCTTCTGGGAAGGCCTCCATGATCGACTATGGTCTAATCCCTTGCAAAGGACCCGGTATTGTGCGTAAATAGCATTTCCCCCGCCTTAAAAAAAAATAAAAAAAATATTGCTTCTGAATTTGATGGACGGCTCGCCAGAAGAGGATTTTGAATTTGATGCGCGTTTTGCATTATTAGTGTTGAATAAAAGGCGAGGAATTTGGATAAAGCTTAAAAAGGACCGAGACGAATTTACACGGCTCTGTCAGATACCAATTTACCTAAGGGCGATTGATGATTTGATTAAAGAAGGTATAAAAATAAATAATTTCAAAAATCAAAAATCCGACTGCAAAAAAAGACCGAAAAGAGATTGAGAATCGAAATCAAAATTAAAATAAACAAAACTCTACTTCAGTTTAACAGACTGTATTATGAGCTGAAAGCCTAAATTATATACCCGAAGTTTTTAAGGCGTCCCGACGGAATGACTAATTCCCGGACAGCGTGGCAAGCCTTTTGTGTGGGATGCGACTTGCGTAGACACGTTGGCCGCATCCCATTTACCAAACACGTCTAGATCAGCCGGTTCAGCGGCGGAAACAGCCGAGTCACTCAAGCGGCGCAAATATGCAACCCGCAGTGAGAGTTATATGTTTGTGCCGTTTGCTGTCGAGACGCTTTGACCATGGGGTCCCTACCAAAATTTATCGAAACGACTCATTGACTCTTCGGGTGATCACAGGGCTGGTGCTTACCTCGGCCAACGGATCAGTATGCCGATCCAGCGAGGAAACGTAGCCCGCCTTCTGGGCACCTTACCCATAGAAGATGGTGATCTAGGCTCAGTATTCTACTTATAGTCTTGAGGGACTATGAGTAGAATGCAATACAAATAAGTTATCCGTGCAGGAACGGAGAAAGAATACAATTTCCTGCGGCCGGGCGGCCTGTCGTAAGAGGCGACTTAACAACCCACAGCCAGGTGGTAGGGCATTTGCCCGACTGGATGGCTACCACCCCTGGTCTAAAGTACGTCGCCATAACAACCTTGAGTTGTGTTCCGGCATTCGTGACCAGGTTCCAGTTTCCCTTAAGAGAGCAGCAGCGCATTTGTAGCAACTTTGCTGTTGCAAATGTCCATAGGCGATGGTAACCGCTTTCCATCAAGTGGGCCGGGTGGCTGTCTGCTGATCTCCTGCAATAAATAAAAAAAAAGTTAAGTTTTCTTGCATTGCATTCGATTATATGCAATTTAATATATCTACTAATTTAATAATATCTAATTGACAATACCTTAACTGTCGAAATTCATCAAGCCCTTCGGGGGTTACCAGGTAATAAAGAAATTTACAAACATAGAAGATACATGGCAATCGGGTAAAAAAACAAGCATAAAAGTTCTAGAACGAAACACGTTTGAAGCCTCTGGGCGCGCAACCACCTGTATTTATCTGCAGATAAAATCCTATGCCATACTTATATCTGCAGATATATTTGTATGACTTGATAATATTGTCGCCATCTTACGACATCGGTCGGTGCCTACAGGATACTCTGTGCTGTGTGTGATGGTTCATTGAAGTACATAGGAGTGATATGTGTCACGAAAAAGCGTTATGGCCGCGTGGAGGGGCGGCGTAAATTTAGACTAGAAGTAGTGAGAGGCGGCTTAATTTTAGAGTAGACTATGGATGCGTTTTTTGGTTCCGGATCGAATTCAATTTTTTTTGTTTGATAAAATAAAAAATGAATTAATTAAAATGTACCTAACCTAACCAAATGATAATTTGCAGTAAACCTGCGAAAGATCGAAATGTGTGCTGGGACATATAGTAGAAGTAAAACTTCAACGGACAAGTGGCAAAACGAATCGCAACAAAATTGTCACTTGAAGTTTTACGGGCAGGTTTTCAAATTGGACAAGTACATCCGTGCAGGAACGGAGAAAGAATACAATTTCCTGCGGCCAGGTGGCCTGTCGTAAGAGGCGACAAAACAACCCACAGCCAGGTGGTAGGGTATTTGCTCGACTGGATGGCGACCACCCTTGATCTAGAGTATGCCGCCATAATAACCTTGTGTTGTGTTTCGGCATTAGTGACCAGGTTCCAGTCTCCCTTAAAAGAGCAGCGCATTTGTAGCACCATTGGTGTTGCAAATGTCCATAGGCGATGGTAACCGCTTTCCATCAAGTGGGCCGTCTGCCTGTCTGCTAAACTCCTGCAATAAAAATAAAAAAACGAGTCGCAACAAAATTTTAACTTGAAGTTTTACGGGCAGATTGTTAAAGAATGTTTTTTTTTTTTTGCCACACCAAAGGTGCTACAAATGCGCTGCTGCTCTCTTAAGGGAGACTGGAACCTGGTCACTAATGCCGGAACACAACACAAGGTTGTTATGGCGACATACTTTAGACCAGGGGTAGTAGCCATCCAGTCGAGCAAATACCCTACCACCTGGCTGTGGGTTGTTTTGTCGCCTCTTACGACAGGCCGCCCCAACGCAGGAAATTGTATTCTTTCTCCGTTCCTGCACGGATAGAACGGTTTTGCCACTTGTCCGTTGAAGTTTCACTTCTACTATGTGTCCCAGCACACATTTCGATTTTGATCGCGTTTGATTCGATTTGAGCGGAGATATGGTCTAAGATCTAGCACCAGCACGCTTACTTAGAAGTACCTCCACGAGACTTGAAGACACCAGGTTGTAGGTTTAAATGCGATATGATATGCGCTCAGAGACAGATATCTTACCGTATCTAGCTTATAATCTATAGTGTGTTTAATTTGGCATCTTATTCAAAATCAACTTTCTTATTTGTACTTAAATCCTATCTTATCTTATCTTATACTAATATATAAAGCTGAAGAGTTTGTTTGTTTGAACGCGCTAATATCAGGAACTACAGGTCTGATTTGAAAAATTCTTTCAGCATTAGATAGCCCATTTATCGAGGAAGGCTATAGGCTGTATATCATCACGCTAAGACCAATAGGAGCGGAGCAGCAATGAAGAATGTTTCAAAATCGGGGGTCTTTCTTAAAATTATTCTACGCGAACGAAGTCGCGGGCAGACGCTAGTATGATAATAAAGTTAATGTAAGCCTAACTTTGTACGATATGTCGAATTATGATGAGAAACAAGTTCAAATCATTTTCCTTTATGTAATGTAATGTAAAACAGTTATCATAAAAACACCTCTACATCGAGATATGAATTGACTGCCGAGATGCTGCCTTTTATTTGGAAAACAACTTTGCGGTGCGCAATTTGAGCTATATTCATTATTTTTATCCGAGATCTCGATTTTAAGAAACTTGACTTCGTTCTCTTGAAGTAGGTACCTACAGAATCGAACCTGCTTTTGTCCGTTAGTTTCAAAGTAAACCCCTAAACATACCGACACCTCATACTATTGCGTACCGAAACAACATTTAGTACCTATGTGCATGAAATGATATCATTTTATCGCAAATAACAAATTAATTAATTAGTCAATTACCTGGTAAGTAATTAGTGTAGCGACCTGTTTGGAGCTGCGAAGAGGCCGGCGAGCTGCGCAGCGCAGGCTTCAGGCGACAGCGGTGAGGGTGCGGCGACGGGCGGCGGTCGCGCTCACCAATACACCAACTATTATTGTAAAATTAAATGATACGCACTACACAATAACAACGGAGAATTGTTTAAATGCGCACTACGATCGCGAGAGCACTGCGACGCGGTGCGTGGCGGCGGCGCGGCGGGGCTGCTTCCGAGCGCGCACTGCCCGCGGCGGCGCCGCTGCGCTCCGAGCCGCGGCCACCACTCCGCCCGGCCAGCGCGGACACGTCCCCGCACACCGGTACACCTTTGTCCCGACCGACTGCGTTTGCCTCGGCGCGGACCCGTGCGGGTAGTTTGGACCTGCAGTCGTATCAGGTGAGAGGGGCCTGCGCCCCCGCGCCGCCGGTGGCGACCTCGCGCGTCCTCGCCGGCGTCGCACACACTCAAACACTACACACGCACACTCGCAATATTCGCGTGTTTCACAACCGCCGCGATCAAAACAACAACACGGCGTGCGCGGGCGCAATTACAGGAGATTGTGACCTGTTTCGTGTAGAATAGTATAGATAAAAACACTATATTTGTGGCGTAATTATGCGGCTGCGCCACTCTGGCAGCGTTGGCGACATCTGTTTCACAATTCGCATACGATCGAGGGCTTGCGTAATTGAGGTCGTGTGAAATTCTCACAAGCGTGCGACTGTCCTGTGCTTCCCCGCGGAAGTGTGCCACGCTTGGGCCATTAACAGGGCGGAAGGGGATGGTTAGCGCTCGGCACCGCGACTGCAGTGTGGCTCCGAACTTATAATATTCAAAGCTTTGTTCGGTTGAACGATTGCAAGTCGTTTCACGCGTCACTTCTCACCTTGTGGTGAGATCCGAGGTAGCCGGAGGGGCCAGCCCGTGTAGGGCCGGCCGTCGTCTTAAAAGCACTTCACACGTGAGGTGCTAGTGCCACCCCGACCTGGCGAGCCTCGCGCGACTTATGGTCCTCAATCGGATCCTCCCGTGTAGCAGGAGGCCCATACAGGAGGCCAAGCAATTTGTGGTTCTATTTTAATCAAAAAGACAATAATATTTATTTCAAGGTTCTTACAAAGTTGAATTAGTGAATGTTAAATACAAACACCATACATGAAGATGGTCTGTTTAGACCGATATAATCAGGTTATCAAATTTTTCGGAACTACTGAGGATAGAGGATATAAATATGGTGGGATCATTTCTGGGTTTTTTTTTTATTTATTGCAGGAGTTCAGCAGACAGGCAGACGGCCCACTGAATGGAAAGCGGTTACCATCGTCTATGGACATTTGCAACACCAAAGGTGCTACAAATGCGCTGCTGCTCTCTTAAGGGAGACTGGAACCTGGTCACTAATGCCGGAACACAACTCAAAGTTGTTATGGCGGCATGCTCTAGACCAAGGGTGGTAGCCATTCAGTCAGGCAAATGCCCTACCACCTGGCGAATGGGTGTGATATTTACATCAATCTAGAGGTAGTTTAGGTGGAAATCCTATTCTGCCTTGGGGTAAACAACTACGTTACTACGGATATTTGGATTTTGTAAACGACTGTTTATTAGTTTGGATGCACCGTCGGTCGTTCGTATATTATAAAAATAAATACTTTTGTGGGACGTCGGAACATTTTTCCAAGATAAACTAAAATAGCGCGAGCGCGGGCCACCGAGGGGCGTTTATATCGGGGGAGCTGCGGCCGCCCGCGGCTCCTGCTCGCGGGTGGTTGGCGCCCGGGCGCCACGCGCGGCCTTGACACTTGGCGCCATTCGCCCAGAGGGGTCAACGACCTCCCCTCCGCCAACCACCTGTCAATAAACAGACACGACCACGGCGATAACGGCTGCGTACCTGTGCCCCCCACTCTCATAATTATAGTGAGCAATGAGTTCGCGACGCAGTTCATACCGACACTGCTTCGCGCCACATTTCCGATACGAATGTATCTAGTGTTGTGTTGTTTATCTTTCAAAGTTAAATAATCGGCCGCGTGCGAGTCGGACTCACCCGGAAGAGTGCCAGTTGTTGTCAAAATTGCATAAATGTTGAAATCGGTTTAATGTGTGCAGATGGGTGTATGTCACATAATTCTACTTTCTCTGTCAGACCTACTTTTCAATTCTATTACTCGACCTCGGTTTAAATATGTTAGTATACCTCATACAATATTGTGGGGGTTGTAATACACATTGTGCAGTGCGTCTGTGATGGTTACCCCGTTGGATTAGGGCGAGGCACCACTGGCGGGAGCTCATAGCTCAATCGCCGAGAGTGGAGTGCAAAATAAGACGGCCAGTTGTTGTATTCTTGTTTAACTTGAAGGAATCAATCAATTGAATAATAACCTGACTGAATTGAAAAGTGAAACAATTGAACGATTTTATTCATTCAACTGTTATTTTGAATTTTCCCATCTTGTGTTTTATTCTATAAATAACTTTTACGTGATGTGCAAATCAGTATTATAATAATGATTAAATATTATGTTTACACGTCAGACCAGTGGTTCCCAAACTTCTTTTGTATACTGCCCACGTTGAGAATAAATTATTTTTTAGCGCCCCCATTTATTCACCCACTTAAAAACCACTATAACGTCAAATTAAACTAATTGATTATTGTGAACTATATTAGCGGAGAACGCAGCGACCGATTGACATGATTTTTATTTAATTTATTCAATAAAACAGGACAGATATATGAACCACGCGCAGAGAAATATCGAAGCGAGTTTGAGCAATCTCTTAATTAATATTAGTTGATGTTCACAAGTTGTAGTCGAGACTCGAGAGTTCAGTCGGTGTATAAGAGTCCTCCTAGCTAAATGAAATTACAAATCGCCCCCCAAGCCTCTACAGTCTACACAACGCCCCCACTATTTTTTTCTGGATGTCTTATCGCCCCCCTTGAGGGCTGCAGCGCCCACAAGGGGGCGTTATCGCCCACTTTGGGAAAGAATGATTTAGACAAATGCCCAATCTTATCGACAGCTCTATCAGCGATATTTATTATCTATGTTTACATAGCTTCACGTTCATGCAGTGATAGTATTTAACTATGCTACATAGACATCCATAAATTGGTGCATGAAGCGTGACGTGACCTACCAATTGAACCAAACACCCTCTTACCCCACATATCTACTTACTAGCTGTGTCCGCGACGTCGTCCGCCTGGAATTTGCTTTCAAAACCCTCCGATTTTGAAACATTCTTCATTGATACTCCGCTCCTATTGATTTTAGCGTGATGATATATAGCCTATAGCCTTCCTCGATAAATGGGCTATCCAACACTGAAAGAATTTTTCAAATCAGGCCAGTAGTTCCTGAGATTAGCGCGTTCAATCAAATAATATTAGTATATTTGGCTACAACACTAATACTTACATTTTAAATATCGCAATATCTTTTGAATGAAACGTCCGAATTGAATAATTCAAAAAGTTCTAGAAAGGTATTGAATTCGTCTTGAATACGGAGTAATTTATTTTGATAAGGATTAATACCAAGGTACAAAATAAAGAGTTTTTGAAGCGACGGCATTTTAATAAAAAATAAAAGAAAACACTTATTGTGAGATAACTACAATAGTTAGACATATGGTTAGGCGATATTTTTTGTAGACAATTATATGTTCTGCAAAGTGGTAGTACATTGTTTTGTTCTATAATCAATAGTTCTCGCAGCCCACGTCGTGTAAGGATTTTTTCGGGTCATTTTTTTACACCTTGGGTTACATTATTGGACTTTTAGTAGGGATCCCTAATTTATTTTGAAAATATAGTATAGCCTATAGCCTTCCTCGATAAATGTACTATTCAACACTGAAAGAATTTTCAAATCGGACCAACGGTTTATAATATTAGTATAGATATATACGAGGATTTTATGTTTGTATTAAAGTCTGAAATAGTACAATTAAAATTCAAGTTTATGGCCAGTTTAAATGGCAGTAATATTCTCAAGTTGAAACTGTGAATGTAGTGTAGAGCTGGCATCAGTGTGTTGACAAAGTCGGGTGGCCATCGGGATGAGTGGGTGGCCGGCTGGCCGCGGCTACCCACTCGCCACTCCAAACTGATAACGCGGTGTTATTTTAGGCGTACCACCGCCGGGCCTACGGTCGCTTCGCCACTCACCGCTACACTTGTGCGAAACGGCTCGCTGAAAACAAAAGAGAGAGATAGCTCTTCTGTTTAGGACAACTGTGTCACTCTATTAGCTCATTCAGTACGGTAGAAAACTATAGACACAAAATGGAAATCCGAAGGAGGCCTCTCAATACCTTTCAAGAGCCGAGAGATTCAGGACGAGCCATGTTATGAGTCGAACAAAAACAAAGATTATTGTGCAATACAAAATATTTATATCCATCACTAGTTTTTTATCAACAGAGAAGGATATCATATGTAAAAACTTCAACGGACAAGTGGCGAAACGAATCGCAACAAAATTTTAACTTGTACTTTTACGGGCAGATTGTACTTGTCCAATTTGAAAACCTACCCGTGAGGGAAGATTTATATTAGACCGGTCCGTGTCCGGGCCGGGGCGGGGCCGGAGCGGAGCCACTCCGTGCTGCACGTTTATATTACACCGGGTGCTAAACGGGCGATAAGTCGCCACGGCCGCTTCAATATATCGTAGTGATGTGAATAATTCTCAATTATTGCAAGCACGCAGCACGGAAGAGTATTCGTATTACGACGGGACGTGGAGGGGCCGGGGCGGGGCCGTGCAACAACAGTGGTGTAGACGAGCGTTGTCCGGGCCCGGACGGGACACGTATCCTGCACTGTGTAATATAAACAGCTTCATACAAAATGTATGTAACGTTTCAAATTCGTGCCCCGTCCGGGCCACGTACACGGCACGCCCCGGACACGGCCCGGCCTAATATAAATCTTCCCTAAAACTTCAAGTGAAAATTTTGTTGCGATTCGTTTTTCCACTTGTCCGTTGAAATTTCACTTCTACTATCTGTCCCAGCACACATTTCGATCTTTCGCAGGTTTACTGCAAATTATCATTTGGTTAGGTACATTTTAATGAATGTATTTTTTATTTAAACATATTTTTATTTTATCAAACAAAAACACTGAATTCGATCCGGAACCAAAAAGCGCATCCATAGTCTACTCTAAACTTATGCTGCCTCTCACCACGTCTAGTCTAAATTTATGCCGCTAGTCCACGTGACCGTAACGCTTTTTCGTGACCCCGTCTATATAGAAGTTTCACTTCTATAAATGTACTCAATTATTCTTACCATTATTTTTATAAGCACAAAGATTATATTTACATTGTAAATTTTGAGGACATTACGCTCTCGATCGACAACTGTGCCTGTACGGTTCAACGTATAGCGTTTTGCTGACGCTGCGGCCTACTTTAATATTATAACATTAGTATAAATAATGCTCATAAATATTTTGTGGTCGAGTTGCTAGCAAGTTGCAATCATAAGTTGAACCCAGGGATCAGCATCCAAGCCCAAGTACTACCAGAACAAATCCCTGAAAGCAACAAGGTGTATTTTCTTCATCCTACTACAAGAAAGCACCAACACTGCAACAACAACTGCCTGCATCCACCACAATAAGCAAGAACAAGTGTACAAACTGTACAGTGCCTGTTCGATGCATATGGGACATTGTGCAGATGTGGCGTTTGCTTAGCGTGCTCGCGGGAACCGATTTGCAGCGACCTCGGAATGTGTACTACAAGAACGCACCTGCATTCCAACAACAACTGCCTGCATCCACCACAATTAGCAAGAACAAGTGTACAAACTGTACAGTGCCTGTTCGATGCATATGGGACATTGTGCAGATGTGGCGTTTGCTTAGCGTGCTCGCGGGAACCGATTTGCAGCGACCTCGGAATGTGCACCGGCAGACGCCACGTCATGCACTCATTTTCCGGGTTATTTTTTTTTTTAGTTGTTTCGCAAACTGGCCAACTCAGCTTACTTTTAAACAAAACTAGAGCACATAATATGGCTGCTAACTGGCCTTCTTGCTGCGAACACAGCATGCATTATATAAAGACATTGAGTACACAGTATTTTAGACAAAAAAAGAAGAAATAATCAAATAATGAAGTTAAATAAATAACCAAAAAGGAGTGTGAAACTTCTTGATTTGATTAAGCTTATGATATATATCCAATTGTGTAATAAATACATAGCCAAAACGTATAGTTTATATTTCCACCAAGTGGCGTCCCGAACATTGGTTCTTCGATTCGTTGTGCTATCACTGGCCGGTTGTTATAACTTCATAAATCGTTCATTTGTCTCACTCTGTCCGGCATTAGTGACCAGGTTCCAGTCTCCTTTAAGAGAGCTGCAGCACATTTGTAGCACCTTTGGTGTTGCAAATGTCCATAGGCGATGGTAACCGCTTTCCATCAAGTGGGCCGTCTGCCTGTCTGCTGAACTCCCACAATAAAAATAAAAAAACTATCAGTTAAAATTTGACATAAGCTCTACACAAATACTTTCAAATTTCTACCGATGGTAAGATGGCAGGTAAATGACATACGATATAGGAACCGGTCGTAAGTTAATGAGCGAATGAGATATCTTTTATAATGGGAACTAGTCCATTTGTATCTCATTCGTGAGCTACTCAATTGTACACGGCCCTCGCCAGTTCAGGTGGCACGTGCCGTTTCTCCTTCGTTCTCTCGCTCCGTCGTGGTCCACTTCTCTCGTCTGATGGCTGCACACCTTCGCCGTCGGTCAGGCACGGCCACCCGAGACGTCAGGCTGGCCTTTCTCATGCTGTCTACCATTTATCTAGATAACATTTGGAACATAGGTCTCTCTATATACCGCTGCTATTCAATAAATTAAAATGCGACCAATCAAAAACATTGAGTCGACTCTATAACATCTTTTCTGATTGACAGCGTGTCTAAGTTGTATTTATTAATCGATATACAAGTTCAGTTTATCAATGTATATGGAGTTTAGTTTGCTAGATTTATTAAGAGGACGGCGCCACCGTCTCTGTATCGTATATTCTCTTATGTGATTGGATTTTGTCAATAAAAAGTTTTTACGTTTGCATCTTTTTTTTTTGGATTTTATGGTTTGGCAGCTAGGCCTTTAAGCCAGATCTTAGATTCAATGTAGTTACTTCATTTTCTTAAACCTATGTGTAGCACAGCTGAACTGTAGGTTATCAGCTAGTGCCATTAACGGAGTTCTTGTGACAACTCAAAAGGCCACATTTGACTATACAGTTCACATTTCTCGCAAAACACATAATTACTACTCAAAAACTATCAATATCCTACAACTATCGTTCATTTTAGAGTAATTTTACAAATTTTTAGAAAATAAAACTGCACAGCAAAACGTCTCCTTTCAGTTCCCGCCAAAAACTCTTTTGCATTTCAAAGTGCGATTGTTTGAGTTAGTGATGTGCACCGATCGCAATTTTAGCCTCCGGAGATTTTTCACCAAAAACCGGTTTTTCACCGGAGAATAACCTACAATTAAATTTTGTTTATTTTACATGAAAGTTGGTTTAATTTCTACATAATATTAGTATCTATCCATGTTTTTGGAGGAATAGATAACTAAATATAGAAAAATTATACAAAAGAACATTTATTCCAACATACAAAACTTTATAACAGAAATATGTGAACAGAAACCGTGTTTTACTCGACTATTAGTCGAGTAAAACACAGTTTCTGTTCAAAAAACAGAGCATTTCAATATTAAATTAATATTCTTGGGCATAAAGTTTCGTTCCGCGCGTGTACGAAAATACCGGTAAACAATAAAACCACCGATAAAAACCGGTGATGACTGTAACCGGTTTTTGTAGAACCGGTACACATCTCTAGTTTGAGTTTTTATGCCTGTGTAAAGTGATTTGTGCAGTGCTAACACAGCGAATAACTCAACACTTTGGATGACTAATGAATAATTTAAGTAAAAAATATATAATTAGTTTTCTAATTTAAAAGTTTTGAACTTTATAACTGTTCTCCGTGCAATTGACCGCGCTGGTACTGCCGCCGGCGACTCTACAAGCTGATTTACACCGTCCAGCTAGTGTTGGATTACCCAACATTCACAATATTTAGTTTACTTGCAACACTGATTCTGCACAAGCAACACTAAAAACCCATCCGCTGTTGCATCCTTTTTGTCTCCCACCCTTCCTTCTGCCTCCAACCGAGCAATACACGCAATGTACAGTTCGCTCCGTGCCTTTTTTATTTATAATTATACATACATAACTTCACGCCAGTTCCCTTGCGGGGTAGGCACGAACAACAGAGCGCCATTTAGGCCCATTCTTACACACCTCACTTGCTTCTTTGACATTCATAACTCTTGTCATGCACACTCGTCTGTTCTTAAGGCTCCTGACATCACCCTCCGCTAGTACACGATCAATTTGATCATGGAAGGTGTGTCGTGGCCTTCCACGACTTCTGCATCCATCCACTTTTGCATTGTATATCTGTTTAGTCATTCTTTCATCATGCATTCTTTCCACATGCCCGAACCACCGGAGCATTCCTTTCCTTACCTTCACCCCGACACTCTCTTTCAGACCAACTCTCTTTCTTACTTCGGTATTACGTATTATTTATAATCAGCCCTTAATTTAAGTGAAGTTAAATTAAAATACAGTCAACCCTAACACAGAGCTCACTCCAAAGTGGACTGATTTCAAAATATTCAATTGGGAATATGTAAGGCGGTAACCTTTGGCAGCACTGTACACGATGCCGGTGTGAAGTCAGCACTGGCTTCCTTCGAAATTGAAGTCAATCAGCTTTAATAGGTTGTACGGTTCAACGTACAGCATTTTGCTGACGCTACGGCCTACTTTAGGCTACTTCAATATAACACTGTAGAGATCGAATTTTTATACAATGAAAAAAAACTAGAACTAATTTAGTTTTTTTTTAAAATTTTGTTTCTCTGTTTGTACGGGCTGATCTCCGAAACGACTGGACCGATTTAAATGAATTTTTTTTTATTGCAGGAGATCAACAGACAGGCAGACGGCCCACTTGATGGAAAGCGGTTACCATCGCCTATGGACATTTGCAACACCAAAGGTGCTACTAATGCGCTGCTGCTCTCTTAAGTGAGTCTGGAAAGGTTGTTATGGCGACATACTTTAGACCAGGGGTGGTAGCCATCCAGTCGGGCAAGTGCCCTACCAGCTGGATGTATGGGGATGGTTGTATGGTGGTAGCTTATATCCCTGGTCAACATATAGTATACTTTTGATCCCGTTTAAAGAGTTCCCGTGGGATAGTTAAAAAAAAACTTTAATTACTTAAACAGCCTATTATACAACTTATGTCCCTAATTAAGTAGGTATTGACATTGCCGGTATCATCATACAATAAAACAATTTATACATTAAAAAACAATTAGACTATATATCATCACGCTAAGACCAATAGGAGCGGAGCTGTAACTTACTTTTTTTAATGGGCAGAAGCTAGTATTAGTATAAATAATGCTCACAAATAGTAAATTCTGAGGAACATCCTTCTAAATAGACAAATAAGATCCAAACAAGCTCTGTTTCAAGTTTAATATCGGCGTGAACGGAATGTCTTAAGACTTATATCCTGATTAAGTAGTCGTTATTGACGATTAGAAATTCGCGGCGCTCGGACCGGTCCCCACTCCTCGGGGGTCACCAGAGCGTAAGGTCAGATATTTCTAAGCGATATCTGTTATGTGCCTTGTGTCCGCGTGATAGGTCAAGCCTCTATCACAGCTTCACAAGGGACACGCAGCTATTATGAACAGTATTTAGATGAAAACAACATTGCGTATCCCCAAAATTAACAAGTTATTCATGTTTTACAGGTAATACGCAACAGGGCAATATCTTGATGCATAACAGATAATCGGAAGTTCGTTTACGAAACGAGCTATTTCTAAAATTTGAAAATGTTCACAGGTTTAACACTCGTCATGGAAATCGTTTAGCACACCCCCCGGTGAACAGCCATCATATTATGATTATAAAAATCTATAACAAAATACCTCCAATTATCAAAGAATATAAAGGTAACTTACATACATACATACATACATAACTTCACGCCAATTCCCTTGCGGGGTAGGCACGAACAACAGAGCGCCATTCAGGCTTATTCTTACACACCTCACTTGCTTCTTTGACATTCATAGCACGCTCGTCTGTTCTTAAGACTCCTGACATCACCTTCTGCTAGTACACGGTCAATTTGATCATGGAAGGTGTGTCGTGGCCTTCCACGACTTCTGCATCCATCCACTTTTGCATTGTATATCTGTTTAGTCATTCTTTCATCATGCATTCTTTCCACATGCCCGAACCACCGGATAAAGGTAACTTATTTAATATAAAGCTTTTTAACTGGCTGGTGGATAAATGTTTCTATTCAATGCAGGATTATATGAGATAAATACAATATTGACTAATTTTTTATTGACATTTATAATTTAATTGTACTTTAAGAATAATTTTGCACGCCAATTTAGCTAGCACACGTGAAACTATCACCATGTATTGTAACATCTTGTAACCGTGTCTAATGCAAAATAAATATGATATGATATGAAATTGCCCACGACAGGAATCGAAGCTGGGTTCGCTGCATTCGAGTGGCGCACTCAACTATAGAGGCTGATTAGTCTACAGTGTAAGTCGTAAACATTACAATAACATAATGACCCAGTGAATGTCATCAGCCGGTAGGCGAATCCGGTCGCGTGACGACATCGAGCATCTTATGGAAAAACGACGCAAGCGACAGTTTCACTTTTTGATAACATACATACATAACTTCACGCCAGTTCCCTTGCGGGGTAGGCACGAACAACAGAGTGCCATTTAGGCTTATTCTTACACACCTCACTTGCCTCTTTGACATTCATAACTCTTGTCATGCAAGCTCGTCTGTTCTTAAGGCTTCTGACATCACCTTCTGCTAGTACACGATCAATTTGATCATGGAAGGTGTGTCGTGGCCTTCCACGACTTCTGCATCCATCCACTTTTGCATTGTATATCTGTTTAGTCATTCTTTCCACATGCCCGAGCCACCGGAGCATTCCTTTCCTTACCTTCACCCCGACACTCTCTTTCAGACCAACTCTCTTTCTGATTCTCTTTTTGATTACAACTTACAGCTAAACGAATTTAGATCTCAATACAGAGACTATTGTTGGGCTGCATTCGGTAAACTTCGTCAAGTCTTCTCGTCGACCATTCCGCAATGCTTGAAGACAAAAGTCTTCGGATCGGTCCACAAGTTCCAAGTCGCTCAACGGGCTATGAGTAGGAGCTGAATCCTTCTCTTTTTTAATGTAGACTTTCCCAAATGATGTCCAGGCTGCCGCCAGTTTTTTATCTTTTACATTCTCTCTGGCTAAATAGAAAACGCGCCTGGCTTGCTGGGTAAGATATTCTGATATATATATCACCTTAGGAGAACCGGGTAATTTAATGTCTGACGAGTTAATTGGAGCCTGTTTTTTTATCTCTCTTCAATTTGTTTTGCTTTCGGAATGCAGTCATAAAAGTTTCCATTTTTATATTGTTTCCAAAGTCGACAACCAATGATTCATTTTTCGAGCGGTACACATCCTAAATAATATAGACTATAGAGGATATCCGTAAGAGAACCAAGGTAACCGACATAGCTCGCAAAATTAGCAAGTTGCAGTGGCAGTGGGCCGGTCACGTCTGCCGCAGGACCGATGGAGCAAACGAGTCCTGGAGTGGAGACCGCGTCTCGGTAAAGTGGCGCCGTCTTGGGGAGGCCTACGTCCAGCAGTGGACTGCAAATGGCTGACGACAGAGACTATTAACCCCATATTTGCGATAAGGGTAAAATTATATATGAGGGATGTATCAAAACATAATTTTGTGAAATAGCTATCCTGTGAAATGATATGTATGTCGCTTAGGATGTTCTTCCATAACAAGGTCGATGTTGTGCCGACATTCTCATGTCCCTCGAGACGTGTTATTATAAAACATTGTTGTGACACAAACAGAATAAATAAGCGGTTACGTCGTGGGGTTTTGCCCGCGTTTGCGACGCGCTGCGCACGCGCATCCGATAACGTTGCACGCGCCCACGAGTTTATCATTAGTGCACTTCGAGCAATAAAAATCATCAGTTTAGGCTACTATGGAATTGCGTATTCGGCGCACACATCTGTGTCATTTGCGTTGTTCAAATAAACTATAGTAGCATTGCTGGCACTCTCCCAACAATTGGCACTCTATCAATTTATTCAAGATATTTTTTTATCTTCTAACAACACAATATTTTAAAGAGCAGAGTAATTATCTTTATATACATACATACATAACTTCACGCCAGTTCCCTTGCGGGGTGGGCACGGACAACAGAGCGCCATTCAGGCTTATTCTTACACACATTACATTTATATACATATATAGGTATATTTCTTTTGTTCGTGTGTAGATGATGTCACTGAAATTCTACTAAACTGTTGGACGGATTATGATGAAATTTTTTCTGTATGTTTGACTGGATCCCTGGATGGTTTAGATTCACAATTGGATCTGGTAGATGGCGCCAGAATCGAGTTCTAGGCTTTTATTTCTTCAGAGCAGGACAACGCCTGCCGGGTCTGCAAGTTGACATATATGTTTAGTTTTTTAGTTTTTGAAGTCGGTTTTTTTCAACGAAGTTTTTTTATTTTATTTGTTACTTTTTAGTGTCTAGTTATGTATGGGTAGACCTACGAAAGGTGCCGCGCTATTTAAGAAATATAGGTCCCAAGAAACGGGAACAAAAAAATGTTCGTAAAATTAAAACTACTGGGCCAAACTATGTTAAATTTTTAGAGGACCAAATGGCAGCTATTTCGCGTCGAACAAAAAACGAATCACGTAAATCGGATCATAAATCTCAGCGTAATCGGTGAACATACATAAAAAAAAACAAAAAAAAAGATTCCAAAGAATTGAGAACCTCCTCCTTTTTTTGAACTCGGTTAAAATATCATGATAAGAATTATTTAAATAGTGGGGTCTCATTTGGGCCAGTGTTACAATTATAGGCCGTTTCACGCAGATGTGGCGATGGATGTAATGAGTTGTTATATTTGCATTGTTTCAAATTGATAATGACGTGACAATTTGACAAATAAACATAACGCCGTTAACCAAATAGTGTATATATGTTATCTGATACCGTATGTATATATAGTAACGTGGCTAATTATTAATGGCGTCATTTTTAACTCTATAAATAAAACGTATTTGGCCACAGTCAATAAGTTTATCATTAAGTAGTAATTAAGACGCCATTTAACTCGTTTAGTTACGACGATATAATTTGCTATTAAGATGCTATTAAGATGATCAAAAGTATTGCAGTGGCAAATCGGCCTCTTTGGTTGAGCGGGCTAAGCCTGTGCCGGCCTACCTCACTGCAACGTAGAGGCTCCGGGTTCGATTCCTGGTATAGTAAATTTCGGAAACGTATTTTCTCCGTTATTTACTATGGTCTGGGTGTCTGGAATCGGCCCCAGAGTAGTCCGTTGTATATTACCCATAACACAAGCGTAACTTGCTTAATTTGGGAATATACAATGTGTGTGTCTGCCGATTAAAAAAAAAACACTTGACTGGCAATTACCCCCTCCGCCCCTGACCCTTCGATGCCATAGATGGCAACCAGGCAACTAGAGTTCAGAGGGGCGGCCATGCCGAGGGTCCTGGTTCGCACTACAGTCCGGCGATGTTGTTCTATAATTTATTTACAAATAAAACAGTTGATGCTGTAGAGAAATGTTGCTTTCAAGGCCGTCACAAGAACTCTGCCGTTTGGTGTTGTCAGTCAAGGGAGAATCTAAGAAGAATTTTTATCCGTGCAGGAACGGAGAAAGAATACAATTTCCTGCGGCCCGGCGGCCTGTCGTAAGAGGCGACTAAACAACCCACAGCCAGGTGGTAGAGTATTTACTCGACTGGATGGCGACCACCCCTGGTCTAGAGTATGCCGCCATAACAACCTTGTGTTGTGTTCCGGCATTAATGACCAGGTTCCAGTCTCCTTTAAGAGAGCAGCAGCGCATTTGTAGCACCTTTGGTGTTGCAAATGTCCATAGGCGATGGTAACCGCTTTCCACCAAGTAGGCCGTTTGCCTGTCTGCTGAACTCCTGCAATAAAAAAATAAAAAAAAAAGCTGATATCCAGAGGAGATGTCGACGAGACTTCTTCAAAAGCAGAACTGTGAATTACTCATAAGAACAAATGACGAGGATGCAGCGCCATCTCGCGTTCTAGCATAATCTTATCTATATATAGCCTATTGTTTTTGCCATGACATCATTGTGTTGTAGTCGTACATTTTTTTGTTTTTTTGTAATTGTGTATTTGGTGAGCAATAACGTGTTGTTGGCTATCTTATCTAAACATTATGAATGGCTACCGATAACGCAAATCGTATGAAATGTAAATAAAAATTGCGCGCACGAGGAACAAGTACTACTTATTACTCAGCCATTGATTCATTGTTTGCTCATCTATAATATTATAAAATTCTAAACATGTCGTGTATGTACATTGAAGTTATTAAAAAAAAAACAACTGGAGTAGACTTAAAAATTACACACACACACACACATACACATAACTTCACGCCAGTTCCCTTGCGGGGTAGGCACGAACAACAGAGTGCCATTCAGGCTTATTCTTACACACCTCACTTGCCTCTTTGACATTCATAACTCTTGACATGCAAGCTCGTCTGTTCTTAAGGCTCCTGACATCACCTTCTGCTAGTACACGATCAATTTGATCATGGAAGGTGTGTCGTGGCCTTCCACGACTTCTGCATCCATCCACTTTTGCATTGTATATCTGTTTAGTCACTCTTTCAGAACAATTCTCTTTCTTACTTCGGTATTATGAACGCGGTCCGCGAGCGTCACTCCGCAGATTGTGCGCAGTGCTCGCATCTCGACCGCGTTTACTCTACTTTCATGCTCTCTCTTCCATACCCAACTCTCGCATCCATACGTGAGCGGAGGTACCAGCACCGCGTTGTGTATGGCGAGCTGGGCCTTCTGGCTGAGGTTCTTAAAAATTAAAAATTAGAGATAGTTTATTGAGAACGCGTAGCTGTCACTTTCATACAAGCGGCAATCCAGAAATGCCGGATCGCCCTCCCAACGATGGATTCGTAAAACGGATCGACGAAACGATCTGTGGATCGAATATTGAAATCACAAAAATAGGAAATGGATTGAAAATATCGATTTTGGATTAGAGATTTTAATAATAATAGTACTGATAGTACTGATGCACTAAGAAACCAATTCGGGGAGGTGATATGGGACGGCTGACGACAATGCGGCGAATATCCGCATATTACAATTTTTCGTTAAATTGCAACTGTTGCTAGCCGCCACATAGCCGAAAATAATTTTTTTTTTTTTTTTTTAATAATCGGCAGACAAACACACACATTGTATATCCCCAAATTAAGCAAGTTACGCTTGTGTTATGGGTAATATACAACGGACTCCGGGGTCGATCTGAGACACCAAGACCATAGTAAATAACCGAGAAAATACGTTTCCGAAATTTACTATACCAGGAATCGAACCCGGAGCCTCTGCGTTGCAGTGAGGTAGGCCAGCAAAGGCTTAGCCCGCTCAACTACAGAAGCCGTCAATAACAAGGCCCCCGCCTCCGTGCTTGCCTTAACCAGCCGGCTCGGAGTGGAGATCGCTAGAGCTAAGACTCAAGCTCCAGGGGTGGAAGTGATAAATGGCCTAACGTCGGAAGTAGCTTCGGTGAACCTGAAGCCCACCTCTCGACACCCCTTAGCCACTCACACCCATGTTGCCCCTGTCTTTTTGACATTTTTTGGGGCCCATGCAGGGAGTGGCGAGTCACCATCTGCCCATTTTTCCATGTTCCCCGAACATTGCGACAGGCAGACGCCATAGTCCCCATATTCCCAGACCCCTAGTACCACTAGCAGTTCACCACAACAGCCCGGTACTTCTTGTCCTCATTTCTCACAATAGTCCTACACTGGCCGGGGCTTGTCCTTGGGTGCATTACTATATGGTGTGGACAGGGATAATCGCCGGTCAGTGTCACGCCACATTTACATTCAATTTGTCAAGGGGCCTCTACGTGTTGGCCTTCCCATGGCCCCACGCAAGCACCCCAAAAGTCCGGGCCATTTTTATGGCCCGTGATCTTGAAAGACATAATAATATAATAATAATAATCGGCAGACAAACACACACATTGTATATCCCCAAATTAAGCAAGTTACGCTTGTGTTATGGGTAATATACAACGGACTACTCCGGGGCCGATCCCAGACACCCAGACCATAGTAAATAACGGAGAAAATACGTTTCCGAAATTTACTATACCAGGAATCGAACCCGGAGCCTCTGCGTTGCAGTGAGGTAGGCCAGCAAAGGCTTAGCCCGCTCAACTACAGAAGCCGTCAATAACAAGGCCCCCGCCTCCGTGCTTGCCTTAACCAGCCGGCTCGGAGTGGAGATCGCTAGAGCTAAGACTCAAGCTCCAGGGGTGGAAGTGATAAATGGCCTAACGTCGGAAGTAGCTTCGGTGAACCTGAAGCCCACCTCTCGACACCCCTTAGCCACTCACACCCATGTTGCCCCTGTCTTTTTGACATTTTTTGGGGCCCATGCAGGGAGTGGCGAGTCACCATCTGCCCATTTTTCCATGTTCCCCGAACATTGCGACAGGCAGACGCCATAGTCCCCATATTCCCAGACCCCTAGTACCACTAGCAGTTCACCACAACAGCCCGGTACTTCTTGTCCTCATTTCTCACAATAGTCCTACACTGGCCGGGGCTTGTCCTTGGGTGCATTACTATATGGTGTGGACAGGGATAATCGCCGGTCAGTGTCACGCCACATTTACATTCAATTTGTCAAGGGGCCTCTACGTGTTGGCCTTCCCATGGCCCCACGCAAGCACCCCAAAAGTCCGGGCCATTTTTATGGCCCGTGATCTTGAAAGACATAATAATATAATAATAATAATCGGCAGACAAACACACACATTGTATATCCCCAAATTAAGCAAGTTACGCTTGTGTTATGGGTAATATACAACGGACTACTCCGGGGCCGATCCCAGACACCCAGACCATAGTAAATAACGGAGAAAATACGTTTCCGAAATTTACTATACCAGGAATCGAACCCGGAACCTCTGCGTTGCAGTGAGGTACGCCGGCAAAGACTTAGCCCGCTCAACCAGAGAGGCCGTCATGATTAAAGACTCAGATTGAATATTGAAAGCCGCCGTATATAAATGATAGAGAACACGATGGTTTTTTTTTAATTTCTTGTCTGGTTGTCGGTTTGTTCGGGATTCACGTAAAAACTACTGGGCTGATTTCGCGGTTTTCGCTGATCGACAGCAAATTCTTAGACTTAAAATTTGCGTTACTTTTAGTTTTTTTTTATTGCAGGAGCTCAGCAGACAGACAGACGGCCCACATGATGAAAAGAGGTTACCATCGCCTATGGACATTTACTACACCAAAGGTGCTACTAATGCGCTGCTGCTCTCTTAAGGGAGACTGGAACCTGGTCACTAATGCCGAAACACAACTCAAGGTTGTTATGGCGGCATACTCTAGACCAGGTGTGGTAGCCATCCAGTCGGGCAAATACCCTACCTAGTTGTGGGTAGTTTTGTCGCCTCTTACGACAGGCCGTCCGGCCGCAGGAAATTGTATTCTTTCTCCGTTCCTGCACGGATAAAAGCCAAATGCGGGATGGTAATAAATTGTGCTTTATGGCAGGCAGGTGTGTATTCACTTTTACCGGCATGTAACAATATAATGTTAGATATTTAGCGTACATTTAAGTACCTAATATCTAGGTACTAACATGAATAAAACTGTCTTTTCGGAGAAACATCATTTTTCTAAATTAATAAAGAGTTGTCTTATAATCATTAGCTGATATCGATGCAATTTCACTAGAACGATAGCTTTCAAGTGATGCGATACTTTATACTCCGGGAAACCCATGGGAATTTTCCCGGGCATGTTTTAAAGTGGGTACTATACATACAAATTAGCTGACCCGGATCCGATTGATATTTAAACAGCATAATCCGGGACTTTTTATATTCTCTCGGATTTCCTAACTTCCAAAATCACGTGATATTAGGACTTGCTTGATGTGACAGTTTCTATGTTCATTAGACATCTTTAGTAGAGGTAGATATGCATGTTTGTAACCTATTTATTTATTTAATTTGTTTGGGAAACATAAAATAATTAATATTCTTAAATATAAAACACAAAATTAATACATATAACAATTAAGTTTCTACTAAAAAATAATTTATATAATAGGTTGGGGAAAAAGTCTTTTCGTATATAGTATGTATGAACTTGTAATAAGATCTCTTTGGCTATACCATTTGTATCTGGCTGGTTTTGGTATCATTAAAAAGTTTTAATTTTAAGGAAGACAATTCTAAATTAAAATGAGAAAAATGTGTGATTTTCATTTGTTTTTCTTATTGTTAAAATGTGTGAATCTAATGAAGAAATTCGATATATTTTAAAATTTTACTACAAAAAAGGTAAAAATGCAACACAAGCCGCGAAAAAAATTTGTGATGTTTATGGACCTAATGCAGTATCTGTGAGAGTAGCGCAAATTTGGTTTAAGCGTTTTCAATCCGGAAACTTTGATATCAAAGATGCACGTCACTCTGGTCGCCCTGTTACGGATAAAATTGATGCAAATTTTGAAAAAGGGGAGCAAGATCGGCATATTAGTAGTTACGATGTAGCTGGAGAACTGGGAATTGACCACAAAACGGTTTTGACGCATTTGAAAAAAGCTGGGTACACAAAAAAGCTCGATATTTGAGTGCCTCATGAGCTCACTGAAAGAAACCTAATGAACCGTGTACTCATTTGTGATTCTTTATTACGACGTAATGAAACCGAACCATTTTTGAAGAAGCTGATAACTGGTGATGAAAAGTGGATCACGTACGACAAGAACGTGCGAAAAAGATCGTGGTCAAAGGGCGGTCAGGCTTCACAGACTATGGTGAAACCCGGGTTAACTCGCAACAAGGTGTTGCTGTGTGTATGGTGGGATTGGAAGGGCATTATTCATTATGAGCTGTTATCGCCAGACAGGACCATCGATTCTGAACTGTACTGCGAACAACTGATGAGGTTAAAGGAAAAAGTTGAGAAAAAGCGGCCGGAATTAATCAACAGAAGGGGTGTGGTTTTTCACCATGATAACGCTAGACCTCACACATCTTTAGCCACTCAGTAAAAATTACGAGAGTTTGGCTGGGAGGTGTTAATGCATCCGCCGTATAGTCCTGACCTTGCACCTTCAGATTTTCACTTGTTTCGGTCTCTGCAGAATTCCTTAGACAGTGTCAGGTTAACATCACGAGAGGACTGCCAAAACCACTTGTCGCAGTTTTTTGATCAGAAGCCCCAAAATTTTTATAGCAATGGGATCACGTCCCTACCTACAAGATGGCAAAAAGTTATCCAACAAAATGGCACGTACATACTTTAGTCAAATGTAAATAAACTTTATAAAAAAACCTTTTGAATTTTTATATAAAATGCGAAGAAACTTTTTCCCCAACCTAATATATAATATTTGAATTAAAGCATCTAAGCATCTCTCGATAAAGGAAATGCCAGTGTACTGTACACGGCGGGATCGGTGACCCGACGGCACAAACCCACAAGGTAAATTCTGGTACTTACCTAGTACTCCAGCCGGCGGTGGTGGGAATAGGAACAAGGGGGAACACTAAACTGTCAGTATTTTAAGGGAGTCCCTTGAGAGGAAATATATAAAATACACCCGCGCCTCGTCCTATTTCGTCACAACCACTTGTTCACTGCGCATATGTTCTACTCACTGGTATTTATCAGCAATTCTCAATAAATAATTTAATATTAAATATATTGCGCGAGAGCAATCACCGTGCGTCTTCAAGGCAAATCACCGCATACCTGCTTTTCGACGCGATAAAAAAGAGTACTGCGTACAATCGAAAACCCGCGCTCAATATCTTTTTTTTTATTGCAGGAGTTCAGCAGACAGGCAGACGGTCCACTTAATGGAAAACGGTTACCATCGCCTATGGACATTTGCAACAGCAAAGGTGCTACAAATGCGCTGCTGCTCTCTCAAGGGAGACTGGAACCTGGTCACTAATGCCGGAACACAACTCAAGGTTGCTATGGCGACATACTTTAGACCGAGGGTGGTAGCCATCCAGTCGGGCAAATGCCCCACCACCCGGCAAAGTCTAAGCACGTATAGTCAGTTCTTGGCACAGCCAGTAATTACAATCAAAATTATTCAAAGAAAGATGAGCGCACGGCGCGTTGTGGTCTAATTAAACGTTGACAGCTAGAAACCCAAAATGGCTGCCCTTATCCTGCTGTGTATTGGCTGTCGCCTCGCACAGGTAGAGGGTTGACAGCAAAATTGATGCAGCGATGTTCTACCTACCTTATATTAGGCAAGGACCGAACAGCGCTAAATAATAATTAATCCATAAAAAGTAACGTCACTTTTTTTTTGCTAGGTGGTAGGGCATTTGCCCGACTGGATGGCTACCACCCCTGGTCTAGAGTACGTCGCCATAACAACCTTGAGTTGTGTTCCGGCATTAGTGACCAGGTTCCAGTCCCCTTAAGAGAGCAGCAGCGCATTTGTAGCACTTTTGGTGTTGCAAATGTCCATAGGCGATGGTAACCGCTTTCCATTAAGTTAGCCGTCTGCCTGTCTGCTGAACTCCTCCAATAAAAAAAAAACTGACACTTTCCACTGGGAGCCGGCAACTCCTGGGATCAGCATCTAATCATTAAAGAGGAACTAGAAAAATAGATCTTAAGGAATGATTTTGAGCTTCCGCCAACTTTCGATGCAGATAATCAAACAAGCAGTGGAATTGTAAATAAAACAAACGTCTTTGATTTAGTAATAGTATAATAAATAAGATTTTATATTAAAATATGCAACACACGCCACTCAACATCAAACAAGCTAAGTCAGTATCCTCTTTTAAAATCATGGTCTTTAATTATTTTTGCTCTTCTCAGATATAATAGTGCTGCGACGTCGTCCGCGTGGAATTTGTTTTCAAAACCCCCCGATTTTGAAACATTCTTCACTGATGCTCCGCTCCTATTGGTCTTAGCGCTTACTAGCTGATACCCGCCCGCTTCGCGTGCTATAAAATCCGTTCTTAGCTGACCTCTACTTGGCGAAAGGAATGTCCATGCCAAATTTCAAGTCTATAGGTATTAAAGCTCCTGAGATATCGTGATGAGTCACTACATACGTGGATTTCAATCTATACTAATATTATAAAGCTGAAGAGTTTGTTTGTTTAAACGCGCTAATCTCAGGAACCGCTGGTCCGATTTGAAAAATTCTTTCAGCTTTGAATAGTACATTTATCGAGGAAGGGTATAGGCTATATATCATCACGCTAAGACCAATAGGAGCGGAGCACCAATGAAGAGTGTTTCAAAATCGGTGGGTTTTGTAAGCAAATTCCACGCGGACGACGTCATACATAGATAATAAAGACTTTTATCTATTGTTTAATATATGTTGAATGTCTTGTATTATTTATTGCGTACACCGCCGCTGTGATGTTTTAAAATTTTCCTTAGTTCAGGGGGTTCCCTGCAAGATCTTGCTTTCAATTCATCTTACGACTAATTGTGACTAAATTTTTTGTTGGTGTTTTTATTTAGTTGTGATGATATACCTACACTAAGAATGTTTAAACAAACATCCACTCGAGTTAGTCATGTCTATTTGTACGGCATACACGTGGAAAGTAGGTATTGGGCCGATCTGAATGTGAGTTCTACTGATGAGTAGGAATTTTTATGATTTATTTGATTGTTCTTGAGCACAATTTGAAGTGATAAAAGTCGCGACTGGTCTGCTGCGCATTGACGAGCCTGTCGAAACTTCGAATCTATTCGACCCATTTTGAACATTCCTGAATTGGTCCAGAGGAAGTTACTTACTGCACATTTACATACAGCATCTGTGCTACTTTTACCAACTGTTCAACCTGCCTCTACTGCTGGCCAACCTCTACCTCTGCCTATGCATATTCTCAATCTTCCTCTCTGTATGTATGCTTTTTCACTGTATCTCTTTTTTATTTTATTTTTAAGCTTAAAATTAATATCTTTTCTTCCTTGTGGTATTGGGTATTCAACTCTGCCTCTGTATGTCACTAAAATGGCTCAAGCAGAAGACAACCAGCAATTTGCTGAGCTAGTGCTAATTTAGAACTTCGTCAGCATGGTTTTTTATTATTATGGTTATTTAGTATTCTTGTATTGTATGTAGTTCTAAATAAATACATTTTCTTTATTCTTCTTTCTTTATCAGGAATCTTTGGTAGACCTCGTGGTCTAAAGGGTGATTATTTAAAGGTAATTTCAGGGAGTTATGTTTAATAAGCAAGCCCATCGTCAACAGATGTATGTCATCTCGTAACAAGGGATGAGAGGCTCAGAACCTGTAGGCGAGCCCCCCGCCGCGACTGTCGGCGTGCGAGAGCAGCGCGTCGCTCTGCTGCCGGACCACGTTCACGGCCGCGTAGGGCAGCGACGCGTTGGCGCCCGCCGCGGCGGACGCGGGCGCCAGCGTCGGGCGCAGCGCCTCCACGAGCAGAGCGCCGCCGGGCGCCAGCGCGATGCGCGGCCGCTCCACGGCGCCGGCGCCCAGCGGCCCCTCCACGGCCAGCACGGCGGCGCCCTGCGCCAACGCCGCCGCCGACTCCGCCCCCAACACGTACCGGGTGCCTGCAATTATTCAATTTTCACTGCAAGGGCTGTCAGTTTATCTCCTACTCTTTGTCTTATAAAAATGTATATGTATTTGCGAAAATATGAAAGAGAAAATTGACATTTAAAACTTGAAAGATAGATCAAGAACTGAGGCGCCGCGGCCTCGTCGGGAATCCGGAATTACGGACCCGGAAACAAAATATAATTGTAAGGAGGTGTCGCAGTATTTACCGCAGACTTGTTGCTGCACCATGATGGCGGGCGCCAGGTCGAGAGGCGCCACAGGGGCGTCGGCGCGCCACCCGCCACTCTGCAGGGCGCCACTCCCGAACGGCCGCGACAGGCCCCTGGCGACATCACCATAAATCATTCGAGTGCCGACGCCGATTGCGGTCGCGTAGCCGTCGGTGTACTCACGTGACCAGGGCCACGTAG
Organism: Dendrolimus kikuchii; assembly: GCA_019925095.2. Taxonomy (NCBI): domain Eukaryota; kingdom Metazoa; phylum Arthropoda; class Insecta; order Lepidoptera; family Lasiocampidae; genus Dendrolimus; species Dendrolimus kikuchii. The sequence goes on along the minus strand of CM034390.1, from coordinate 29,122,602 downwards.
GTGTCGTGCTGGTCGACGACCGCGAGCCCCGTGGCGACGCCGGTCGGCGTCCACGCCGCGGCCGCCGCCTCCCGCTGTAGGGCGCCGATCACCCTGCGAAATATCATCGGTCAGAATAGAGCGTTTGAACCTCACCTCACCCTGGGACGTACCTCTCGGAGGCGTCCTCGACCGTGGACGGCGGCGGCTGCAGCGCGGCGGCGAGCGCCCGCCCCGCTAGCGCCGCGCCCGCGCCGGCCGCCACCAGCCGCCACGCGCCTGCATCCAGCGCCACTCCCGTGCTGCGCACCAGCACGCCCTCGCTGCTCCATGCTGAACTTAATTCTGGAATTAACATAATCCGCCTTTCGTTTACCCGAGCAGTTTATTTCGCGCGATTATTATCATGCAACTAGCTGCTAGCTGAAACTAGTTTGACAATCTATGCAAACATAAATGACTTTAGTTCACTGGGACTGACGCAGCCAGCACCTTTCAATTATCAGCTCCAAAATGGCGTCAACTAAATGGTCATAAAGTAAAATGACAGTAGCCTGTTCAAGGCCAGTGATCTGTAATGACGGAATGCGTACCCGCACTAGTATTGTGCTGCAACGATTCGAGGTAGTCGGCGAGCAGGGGGGCGGTGTCGATGGTGCCGGGGGCGAGAGGAGATGCGGCGCCCCCTCCCGCTGCCTCCGCGGCCGACGCCACCGCCAGCCCCTCCGACACCGGGAACCCACCTCTGTCGATGGAAAATAAACTCCTTGAACATCAGTCTGTCTACGTCGTGTAGTTGTAGGTGAAGTAATAATGAATTGTGACCTGGCCAGGCGGATGGCGGGCTGCAGGAGGTCGGCCCAGGGCAGGGCGCCGCGGCCGGCGTGCAGCGCCGCCAGCGCAGCGAGTAGCCGCGGCGCCCGCATCGCCGTGGCGCCCGGGCCCCCCCACTCGACCGCCTCCGGCGTGGCGCCCTGCGCGCGCACCTGCCCGTACTCCCAGTACAGCAGCGCGCCGCTCCTGGTCCAAAATGCATAATCTCTATGACAATCACGCCCAGAACCCAACTGTTGCGACGTCGTGTTGTGCTCACTAGTGCTGCATTTCTAATTGTAACTTTGATGCGTGTATGCACGTGAGAAGACCAAGTGCTAATAATTAATTGAATTCAGTGCGAGTTCTAAAAAATACTGTTCAAAATTTTTTTTTAAGTTTATGGCTTGGCAGCTAGGCCTTTAAGCCAGATCTTAGTTTACAATATAGTTTCTTCTTTTTCTTAAGCCTATGTGTAGCACAGCTGAACTGTAGGTAATCAGCTAGTGCCATTCAACGGAGTTCTTGTGACAACTTAAAAGGCCACATTTGACTATACAGTTCACATTTCTCACAAAACACATAATTACTACTCAAAAACCATCAATATCCTACAACAATTGTTCATTTTAGAGTAATTTTACACATTTTTAGAAAATAAAACTGCACAGCACAACATCTCCTTTCAGTTCCCGCCAAAAACTCCTACTGTTCAAAACGCCATCTATTTGCGCCAGTGGTGGTTCTCGAATACCTACTGGTTGCACCAAGGAAAACCTCTTTCGGAAATTCTCCCTCCCCTCTCCCCTCCGCGCCATGAAGAAAAAGATTTAAAACAAAGACATTGTCATCGCCTACAATGTCGATTTGTCATTGTTGCTTGCGCTACTTGAACAAATAGGAATATAATTTAATAATACTAAACTTGAACCATCTAGCCATCGCATCTCACCATACCCTTCTTAAAATTATTGCGTTATGTTTAAAATTTTCGATACTATGTCAATCAATACCCCATACGTAATTTTAAATGAATAAATGCAAAAAATAATAATTGTAACTGGTCACTTGCTTTTTTGGTTTAAACTGGTTTGGTTTATAGTAATTTGAACACCGACGCCCTCTAGTGCAATAAATTGTAAAATAAGTAGGCGCGTAACGAAGTGCCTTCTTAGTTCATCATTTTCTTTCAAACAGAGTCTTTAGATGTGCCGTCTATCAATAGATGGCGCTATTTCAAAATATCTAGTTACGGAAATGGAGTCTTTGGATATAAAATACCATGTAGTGTATAAGCGTCAAATAGTAAATACCGTTAGATTATGATCTATCTCGCGAGATAATAGACAGTTGAAATATTGTGAACTGAACATATTGCTTACAATTTAACGCATTATTTTTAAGGTATATTATAATCTATCGACATGAAATCGTTATATGCTGCATGCATGCTGATGCAGGTAATTCTATGTTCAAAAAATAATTTCGTTTAGAATAAACAATGGCTGCATTGCATTATATTGATTGATTTTTGTGTATCAAGTCCTTTGTGTTACCATAAAGTGTCGACTGCTCGGCGACTGTAAGATTTGCGATTTGATTAAGGCCGGAGTGGGGAATTGTTTGTTTCATTGAACATATGAACACTTGACCGTGACTAGACGCAGAGTGAAGTTGACCCGCGGGGGGCCTTTAGCTTGCTAGGAAGAGCAAAGGACCTTCTACCCCCGCACAACGAAGTGGGGTGTGTTCTCCCAGGGCACACTCCAGGCACTTTATTGCGCTGGATCGGCTGGGCGTAACTATGTTCTAAATCTCAGCCTTTCCAACACATTCAAAGCGCAGGGTCGTCAGTGAGGAGGGGGTTTTTAGTGGGTATTGGGGTTGCTCGCCCGTGCAGCAACGCTCGGAGTCTTCCACACTATTCTGCGACGTCGATCGCGGACGGAGCGCTGCCAAGAGCATACTATTGCTGCAGTGTTATCGCCCCCGACCGACGCGTGTCGTTCCCCTAGCAACGACCCAGTTTGTGCGTAAATCGGTTAAGCATTTTCCCTCGCCTCAAAACAAAAAAAAAAAAAAAAGATTGAAGATGACAGGGTAGCGGGTACTGACGCGTCGAGCGAGGTCCGGTGCGGGTCGAGCACGGCGAGGCAGAGCGCGGCGGCGACGGCGGCGTCGAGTGCGCGGCCGCCGCGCTTGAGCGCGTCGGCGCCGGCGCGCGAGCACGCCGCCGCGCCCGACGACACGCTCCCGTGCGGCACCACCTGGTAGTCGCCGTAGTATATCTGCGTGAGCAGCGCCACCGTCACCGCCACCGTGAGCGCCGCGAAGCAGCCGAGCACGAAGCGCGGCCCGCCGGCGCACCAGCGCCCCGCCTCGCTCGCCACTGCGCCCGCCTTCAGCGGCACGTCCTCGCGCAGCTCCACCACGCCTGTCGACATGTCCGACGACTCAACTCACTTGGGTGGCTAACCAACCGAAATTATTCCAAAAACTTAGCCAGCCAACAGCCGACGGCTAAAGGCTTTAACTTTTTAGTTCTCAATTTTCGGTTGACAACTTAGCCGTGGCCTATTTTGTGAATAGTGGAAGTCGTGGTAGCGTAATGGCTAGCGCACGCGTCCCAGACTCAGAGGGCGTGGGTTCGATCCTGGCCGGAACGCATGCACCTCTTAGTCAGTTTTCTGATCTAATGTGTATATTGTTACAATTACCATGTGCTAACAACGGTGAAGGAAAACATCGTGATGCAACCTGCACATCGAGATAACCGATGTGTCAAACCTGCCAAGCCGCCTTGGACAAGCGTGGCGGGTATACTGTTTGTTCCCCCTATAATGGGAGGCCCGAGCTCAGCAGTGGGACATTAATGGGCTGATATTATTATTATAATATATATTTTGTGAATAACGTCTGATTAGCAGGCTTTTACAATGACTATCTATTTCTAACGAGTTGTGAAAAACAGTTAGAGATGATATAACTAAGGGTTTACGACTAACAATCACAATTATACAGCATGTTTCAGCAAACGGTATCTTAATTAAGACGAATTATAATTTTATCATTTAATAATAACAAAGATACAGGTAGAAAAAAAAATTTTGGTTGTGCTTCTCCTTAACATTGAACACTAAGAATGATTGGACTTTGCATATAACACTTGGTAACTTCGTTGCCGTTTAATAATGCCGCCAAACACAGACAACGCCGACAAAGCAACCGCGCATCCGGATTACCGATAGTCGGCGTTTTTATAAAGTTCAACTGACAGTTTGTGACCTCAACATGGTTAAGGGGGATCCTATCAAAAGTACGTCGCTGCTGAAGTTAGTTTTCATGCTTTTTTTTCATCTGGTTTTATCCGAAATTATGGTGATAAGAAGTGAAATTTTAAACGGTCATAACTCTAAAACTAAATTTGTAAGATTTTTTTCTTTTTGTAGCTGTACGCTAGTGTTATGCCCTTTCACCCATTTAAGCAGGTGTTCCGTTTGCTGAAACATCCTGTATATAAGTATACAGCTACCTAACCGAGGCCATCAGACCACTGGCGACTGTTTCGCTGATCGCTTGATTCGCTGTTGCAAATAGTAAGAACCAACTCAAAAAGGTATTATGGGTGTCAAGAGTTAGAAGGTATACCGGGTGGTGGCTGCAAGTCGGGGCTGTCCCGGGCGCCGCCGTTGGCCTGCATCCTCCCCCGCCGCCCCGCGGCCTTCCTCTGGATCCTCTTCTTGTTCCTGTCGCTCCTTAAGGTTGATTACTTAGTCCTGAACATTTACAAGTATACCTCATAATAAAACTACGTTTTAACGGTTTTAAGCGCGGTAAAGCCGTTAAAACGTAGTTTGCGATTAGTGAACACACGCTGGATAAACCCAACCATTACATCAGATTCGATAACCCACAAATCCTCGCGAAAGAGAATCGTTTCATATCTAGAATGATGCGTGAGGCTATTGAAATAAAAAAAAACACCCAAATTTCAATAGAGAAGATGGTTGGCAAGTACCACCTGTTTGGGATCCAATCATCAAAACTATTAAGACCCAAACCCAGCAAAAACCAGCTGCCAGACCTCAAGACACTGTGAGCTCTTTCTGCGTACAACGGAACACAAACCAACTCGACTGATAATTACTTTTATTTTTCCTTCCACCCATTTTAATATTATATAAAATTATTAGAGCTAGGCATGTTTGCTGAAGAGTTTCTTGCGCCGCTTCTTCTCTTCAAGCCATAACATGTTGCGAAGCGGTAGTAAATTAGATTAGGCCCCCATAGAGTAAATAATAACCATAAACAAAATTAAAATTAACAAGTTGGCGGTAGGCTAAATAAAACTTTAACAATACTCGTTGACACTTGACATCTTTGTCTTCCGTGATCACGGCCACTGAAAAGTGGCCTAAACGTCGGACAAACCAAAATCATATAAAATTAACCGCGCTTAAAACCGTTAAAACGTAGTTTTATTATGTATACAAGTCGCGAAAACTTAAGAAAATATTAAGTATACCTCATTTTGAAAGTGTCTTCATCGCTCATTTTTTCGACATTTAATTGTATACTTCAAAGCGTTTTATTGTTTCTTTAAACTTACAATATAAAAGCGTATAAATTGTCAAGTAACTTTATTTTATTTAGCTAGAATTTGCCTCTTAATATATTTAGAAAGCCAAATGTAGGAACGTATTGGAGCGTGCGAGCGACGCTTCTCGCTTCTCTAAAATATCACAAACATAGTCCGTAAACTAAGTATAGCACGACACGAGGGACAGTGATGTCGCCATGTAGTTCAAATAAAAAATATGCCGGTTTTTTTATTAAATTTATTTTAAATTTGCCAAGTGATAGAGCATTTGGCCGACTGGATGGTTACCACTCCTGGTTTAAAGTATGTCGCCATAACAACCTTGAGTTGTGTTCCGGCATTAGTGACCAGATTCCAGTCTTTCTTAAGAGAGCAGCAGCGCATTTATAGCATCTTTGGTGTTGCAAATGTAAATAGGTTATCAGCTGGTGCCATCCAACGGAGTTCTTGTGACAACTCAAAAGGCCACATTTGACTATACACTTCAGATTTCTCACAAAAACATAATTACTACTCAAAAACTATCAATATCGTACAACTATTGTTCATTTTAGAGTGATTTTACACATTTTTAATCCGTGCAGGAACAGAGAAAGAATACAATTTCCTGCGTTGGGGCGGCCTGTCGTAAGAGGCGACTTAACAACCCACAGCCAGGTGGTAGGGCATTTGCCCGACTGGATGGCTACCACCCCTGGTCTAAAGTATGTCGCCATAACAACCTTGAGTTGTGTTCCGGCATTAGTGACCAGATTCCAGTCTTTCTTAAGAGAGCAGCAGCGCATTTATAGCATCTTTGGTGTTGCAAATGTAAATAGGTTATCAGCTGGTGCCATCCAACGGAGTTCTTGTGACAACTCAAAAGGCCACATTTGACTATACACTTCAGATTTCTCACAAAAACATAATTACTACTCAAAAACTATCAATATCGTACAACTATTGTTCATTTTAGAGTGATTTTACACATTTTTAATCCGTGCAGGAACAGAGAAAGAATACAATTTCCTGCGTTGGGGCGGCCTGTCGTAAGAGGCGACTTAACAACCCACAGCCAGGTGGTAGGGCATTTGCCCGACTGGATGGCTACCACCCCTGGTCTAAAGTATGTCGCCATAACAACCTTGAGTTGTGTTCCGGCAGTAGTAACCAGGTTCCAGTCTCCCTTAAGAGAGCAGCAGCGCATTTGTAGCAACTTTGCTGTTGCAAATGTCCATAGGCGATTTTAACCGCTTTCAATCAAGTGGGCCGTCTGCCTGTCTGCTGATCTCCTGCAATAAAAAAAAAAGAAATTTTTAGAAAATAAAACTGCACAGCACAACATCTCCTTTCAGTTCCCGCCAAAAACTTCCAATTTGCTGATGTTATAGGTAACCTAGAACAGGCAACTTTAAATTTGATTCCAAACCATAGTAAATAATAGAAAGTTTGTTTATTAAATGACCATACCAGGAGTGAACTTGACAACAGCCCCCTAGACAAGTGGCATTAGGACTAAATGAATATAATGAAAATGACATAATACTTAGCGTCATCCCCGTACATTTTCATTCTAATCGTTTAGCGCTAACGCCACTTGTCTACGGAGTCAGAGGAGATTATATTCATCCATGCTTAAATAAATATTTTTGCCGTCAGGTGGCGCACAAATTCCCCAACCTCCCCGGTCAAATGACATATAAATAAAAACGTAGGTCAATTTCCGTCTCGCGGAGAAGTACCCATAGCCCTAGCTGGTGGTAACCACGGGGCCAGGGTCCACAACTGGGCTATTTGATTTTGCCCCTAACAATTGTTAAAAAGTGATAACTATTATGACCTATGTTCAAGTTTTTTAGAACGTCATTTTTGTAATTTCCATTTCTCAAAATATTGTTACAACTTAGGCCCCGACAAAGACAAATTCCACGTACAGATCTATAAAAGCACATTTTATTACCTGTCGGCATTTGAGCTGTTTGTAATCCTTTTATGATCGTCTTCTTTTGTTCGCTTATTGAACAGTATATTGTTCTATTGTACTTGCTCAGGAGTATCATTAGCCAGGTGTTGCGGATTACAATTACAAGCTAATTATAGGAAATTGTGTCGACGTTGCCGGGGGGGCACATTTGCATTTGTGAAGTATAAAACGACGGCCTGATTGAGAGAGGGATCAGTTGAGCTACAACTACGATACTGGCGTGATGTGTGTACATTCGGGAATCTAATAGTGACGGACTTTGCGCGTTTTATTGAATTACGACCTTCTGTATTACGTTTAGATTTGTTGAGTTCGGTTATATATGTGTATACATACATACATACATAACTTCACGCCAGTTCCCTTGCGGGGTAGGCACGAACATCATAGCGCCATTCAGGCTTATTCTTACACACCTCACTTGCTTCTTTGACATTCATAACTCTTGTCATGCACGCTCGTCTATTCTTAAGGTTATATTTGTACATGTATTATACGTGTTTGTATAGTTCTAATAAACTCTATAATAATTCTAACGGCATTTTAATTCGAGTCCCGTTAACTCGTAACAATATTATTTTTTGTGTCACTTGTAAAAAAAATGTTCAGAGAGCAAGTCAAGTATTTTACATAGAAGTGAATTTTATTTCTTACGTTACATTACAAAATAATCCTCAACAACTTCTATTATAAACCAATTTTATCGGGCATATACTAAGGCCCGCTTGCACAACGATCCTCTTTAAATCAAATTTAGTTAATCATATTAAACTTTCTAAATACGTTTCACACAAAACGTATTTAAGATGTCTTGCATGAGGCGGTCTGCCATGTTATTTAGCTAAATGTATTTATGCCGTCGGTAAAACAGCCAGATGTGTTCCCTTTCACGCGGCGATCCATATTTTCCAACAAACACACGAAATTATCTTTAATGTTAGTTATTTCTTGCGTATAAAGGGATTTTACCTGGCCAATGTCAGCTTGACATTTGAAATTTCGTTCGTTTGGTTAGGTTTACTTCGGAATTTTTGGCGGCAACCTGAAGAATGATTTTTTGCTGTGTTGTTTTATTTTCGATATGCGTATTTAGTATTGAGATAAATAATTAAAGCAAATAATATACGAGTGACAATCTGTAATTGACTTTTTAATAACTTACAATTTCATAAAGAATAGTAAATATTAATTTATGAAAAGAGGTTACTCAACATTTTTTTGTCCTTAAACGCGTTTAAGGCAGTTAAATACCCATTTTTGGATGATTAACTTTGACAGTTCTTTAAACATATTTACCGGTAAATTTTGCGTTGTGCAAGACGCTAATCGTATTTAAGCGTGTAAAATGCGTTTAGTGTTTCTTAAATCAATTTAAGGAACGTTATGCAAGCGGCCCTTAGTATAGTACTTGTAAATATCAAATAGCTTCTCTATGTAATATTCTTTCCATGCAAAATTTTACGGACCATACATATTTGGGCTATAAAAGATTATTTCAATGTTCATTTCGATTCATTAACATTGGTACTCACCTGTGTGAAACAGACGTGAAGTTAGGAATAACTGCACGTAAACACAAAATCCGATGCGTGATTTACGTTTCAATACAACTATTTTCTTCTTTAAAGGCACATTCCGTTGCGATTCCAGCTCCAGGTGCCGCGGCAACGCTCTTCTGGACGTTCACCTAATGGCTGAAACCACCGTACAAGTTTTCGCGATATATTTCTTCGGAGTAGCTTTCGTGCGTGTTGTAAGTTATAATGTACAACAGTAAGGGACAAAGCGAACGTATTGCCGAGTGCTGCGCCGGCGCATAACTGTTTCACTCGTCTGAAGGCGGTGAGTGGTGGTCCGCGCCGCGCGGGGAAGGCTGCGCGGGCGCAGCGGCCGGCCACCGACGTCGCTATTCATGGCCGGTTGCCTTACCACTGGTAAAAATTTGCATGGAGTTTATGTAAATGCTCGGTGCAGCTCGCTACTCAGCAGCATTGTTCGGCTGCCTTCAGGGGGAGTTTTCTTTACGCTGCATCAAAGTGTTGGAATAACATGAGGAACCAACAAGCCAATAAGGAACCTGCAGTCTGTCTTTGGCTTCCAAACTAACTTAAAAAAATTCTTAATTAACCATCAATTTCGCCAGAGAGACCTTAAATACGACACAAGTATTTTATAATATTTTTTTATTGCAGGAGTTCAGCATACAGGCAGACGGCCCACTTGATGGAAAGCGGTTACCATCGCCTATGGACATTTGCAACACCAAAGGTGCTACAAATGCGCTGCTGCTCTCTTAATGGAGACTGGAACCTGGTCATTAATGCCGGAACACAACATAAGGTTGTTATGGCGGCATACTCTAGACCAGGGGTGGTCGCCATCCAGTCGAGCAAATACCCTGCCACCTGGCTGTGGGTTGTTTAGTCGCCTCTTACGACAGGCCGCCTGGCCGCAGGAAGTTGTATTCTTTCTTCGTTCCTGCACGGATAAATATAATAAATAATATGTCGATTATTACGCTATGACAAACCCACATTACCAATTTATGATTAATTTTGTCTTGTTCGTCATTTCTGACCGGTTTTTTTTTGTTATTTTCTTTTATTTGTAATTAGAATAATGTTCATATAAAGTAGTAATTTATTTTTCAACACACTTGCTCATAAAGTGACTCTATGGTAACACCGCAATTAGGCACAGAATGACACCCATAATCAAACTGTGACTAAAAAACATTATAACTCACTAGTGAGTTATAGATATTTTTTTTTAATTTTATTGGTTGAGTTGCTTTGTTCTTAAAAAAGTTTTTATTCAAAAAAAAAGATCGTGTTCTATAGAACAAATAAATTAATGTTCCTATTGCTCGCTCATTTCATGCAACTTCTTATCTAAATAGATAATTTTAACTCGTACGTGTTCAATAAATAAAACTTTCACTCATATATAACTTTCTTTTATCTACTAAATAAAATGAGTTTTTGTTGTTATTTTATTGACAAGTGTGTTGAAAAACGTCGTATGATACACGTGTGTATTGACGATTACCGTCCTCGGCTCTCTGAAGACCCTCGCCTACGGCTCGAGTCTCAATGGCGCCTCGGCGGTAATCACCAATGTTACACACTAGTACCATAATGTACTATTGTATAATTTTATAACAAATGTTTATTGTTTTAATTTGCTTTGTGGAGCTAAACCATGGCATCACTTAGAGGTACTTGCGGAAGATCAGCGCTGGTTGCGAAACTAGCAATATGCTGAGCAAGAGCCTGTTTAGGACATCACAATTCATTATTACATATATTATCATATGAAACTTTTGGTATCTTGTCCTAAATAAATATTTTTTCTTTCTTCTAAATTTTTAACTAAGGCAAATAAACAGTTAGTATGATATAGGTACCGGCCATTACTCACCACTCCACACTAGTACCGGGTTTCTATATTACTATCCATAAAACTCATATTCTACCAGTAGTAAGGTAAGAGAATAAAAGTCAAGATATGGTATCTCGGCTTGAACCAATGTCTCTATTTTAAAGTGCCTCTACTTATAATGTTTTAATATAATAACGTGTGGGTGTTGTAATGAATCTGTTTAATTTAATTAATAAGGTGTTACGACAAGGCTGTTCGAAATAGTTACCATTCGCTCACTTTTTAACCGACTTCAACGGGATCTTTTTTTTATGTATGTTCACCGATTACTCCGAGATTTATGATCCGATTTATGTGATTCTTTTTTTGTTTGATGCGGAATCCTTGCCATTTGGGCCCGTAAAAATTTAACATAATTTGGCCGAGTAGTTTTCATTTTACGATCATTTTTTTGTTCCCGTTTCTTGCGACCTATATTTTTTAAGGAGCGCGGCACCTTTCGTAGGTCTACCCATACATAGCTAGACACAAAAAGCTAAAAAGTATAAAATAACTTGTTTCTAAAGCTATTATTATTAATATATATTATCTAAAACATGTTGAAGTCGGTGCAAAGTAAAACATAAAAATATATTAATAATAATAGCTTTAGAAATAAGTTATTTTATACTTTTTAGTTTAAAGTCGGTTTTTTTAAACGAAGTTTTTTTTTAGTTTTTACTTTTCGCAAACTACTTATATACTCAAATAATTCATTAGTTATTATCCGAATAAAATATGATAATTGCGTTGTAGCAGAGAAAGTCGTTTAATCAAATTATCACGGAGGTGGTTTAAAATGCAATGAGTTATGAGATTACATCGCCGTAGATAGTTGATTTTAAAAACGTGTGGCGCCATCTAGTTTAATTCAACGTAACCAATTAATATTATGAGACAGGATTCTGATGTTCTGATTGAACGAGGTTGTGGGAGCGAGAGGTCGTATGAGATGAATGTAGACACGTCACTGACCTGCCGTCTCGGCTCATGAACTCACGAGTGATATGACTCATGGTTTATACCTAAAGTGTGGTAAACGGTACTTCTGTATTGTTCACCCCGGAGGCGACAGAAGCATGACTTGTCGCGCCATCTACAGCCGGTTCCTGTATTTCACTACACATCATGGAAGAAGAATACTAGAAATAAATTCGCCGAGTCAAAAACGTTACTAGTAACACGCTTCCGACACAGATGGCGCCACTAAGCCCTTCTTGTTGTACAAAATAGCAACGAAAACTTTCAATAATATATTTATTAGTGACTAGCTGACCGCAAACACGCTTATCAAGGTTTTTTTTATTGCTGAAGAAGAGCAGACAGGATTACGGCCCAACTGTGATGGAAAGTGGTTACCGTCGCCTATGGACATTAGCAATATCAGTGGTGCTGTCAATGTGTTGCCGGCCTTGAAGGAGAAGCTGGAACCTGGCCACTGATGCTGGATCCATCGCCATCTACTTATCAAGTGCATGTATTTCTGTTGCTGTTGTCATCTTCATCATTCTTCATTCACATAACAACTTTAAGTTGTTTAAGAGAGCAGCAGAGCATTTGTAGCACCTTTGGTGTTGCAAATGTCCATAGGCGATGGTAACCGCTTTCCATCAAGTGGGCCGTCTGCCTGTCTGCTGAACTCCTGCAATATTTTATTTTTTTAATATTGAGTGGGAGTATGTAGGCTTCCTTATGATTCTTAAAGAAGCCTTCAAACCTACTCAGCATGAATAAGATCGTTAGACTGTGGCCGAATGTGTTTTATTTAAAGCGTTAAAAAAATTACGCACTACATAACCACATTAGTGTACGTACATATGTTATCTGTAAGTATTTAACGCCATTAACAATGACGCGTGTTAAATTGCGCGTTACGAAACGACCTATACGTTTAATTTTATCCCAGATGAAGCCGCACCATTCGAGTGGTTCCTGATTCGCTCGGTACTGACCGCTTCAACCAGAAGACAACTTCTTCATTCTTCTTCTATGCTATTGGTAGGAAATTTTAACTAGTAAGGGGTTCATGCTATATTTTAACTATCATTTTCTACTTGTAAGTTAACAAATGAATGGATGGCAAGATGTAGAAGCATAGCCCATCATGTTATATAGGAATTAGATCGATGTCTTTGATTATCATCCCTAGCAATTAGGTACTCTTGGCCCATGGTATTATATCCGTGCAGGAACGGAGAAAGAATGCAATGGTGGAATGAATGGACCCCTGGTCTAAAATATGTCGCCATAACAAACTTGAGTTGTGTTCCGGCATTAGTGACCGGGTTCCAGTCTCCCTTAAGAGAGCAGCATCGCATTTGTAGCACCTTTGGTGTTGCAAATGTCCATAGGCGATGGTAACCGCTTTCCATCAGGTGGGCCTGTCTGCTGCACTCCTGCAATAAAAAAAATATGTACAATAAAGCATAAAACAAATGAAAGTCATTGCAATAAATCACCTAGTTTCAGCTTCCGAATGTTTCCTTACTTCATTTCATTTCTTTGCGTTGACTCTTTTATGCCAGTATGTGGCGACCACGGCAACTGATAAGACAAGCACTTCGCAGCAATAGTTTAGAGAACTGCCGACTGGGAATTGTCCGAAGCCGGGGAGAAAGGGTCCACGAGGCGCCAGCCCGGGAAGCCTTTATTTATTCCCGATCGGTCACTTATCGAACACGCGGCTTTTACGAGCCCCGAGCGCCTCCCTTTCCAACTCTGCGAGGGCGTTAACTTGAAAAAATTGTTTTATCGCCACAAAGCTGCTTTTCCTACGATTTTTAAGTTATTTATAGTATAGACGTTAACTTTACCACATTGGGTAGTTAATCTTGTTTGAAAGAACGGCGTAGGTGATGTCCAATGGGGGCGGAGAATGCGTGCGGGGGGAAGGCGCTAATCACCCAAATAGGATTAAGCCGCCTGAGAAGCCTCGCAACCAAGTAATCCCGTATATAAGGAAGAGGACAGTCCCGGCCGAGCCACTCCGCCGCTGCGACGGGAGATGTGTACGCAGAGAGGCTAGTTTCATCCCCGCAAGTTCTACCTCTGACCAGCCGCCATGGTGTACAATTTCAAAGTGTTCAAGAAGTGCGCGCCCAACGGCAAGCTGACGCTCTACATGGCCAAGCGGGACTTCGTTGACCACATATCCTTCGTCGAACCGATAGGTTTGTGGTGGGCTCCATACCTTTTTTTGCATGGACGTTTGCAACACCAAAGGTGCTACAAATGCGCTGCTGCTATCTTAAGGGAGACTGGAACCTGGTAACTAATGCCGGAACACAACTCTACGTTGTTATGGCGACATACTTTAAACCGGGGGTGGTAGCCATCCAGTCGGGCAAATGCCCTACCACCTGGCTGTGGGTTGTTCTGTCGCCTCTTACGACAGGCCGCCCGGCCGCATGAAATTGTATTCTTTCTCCGTTCCTGCACGGATAAAACACCTCGTATTAGTTTTTAATGAGCAATTAAGCGTTTATGTGTTTTGGAAGTGCTATTCAACAATGAATCTTTATCAGAATAAGAAGATCAGTTTTAAATGTGTGATCAGGTCATTATATTTCACACTGTCCAAATGCATTCAATTCAAATTCAATTATTGCACTCTTTGAAATACTCTAGCCGGTTAAATAAAGTTAATTATTTAACAGTTGTTTACGCAATTAGTATCTTTGAAGTTCAACGTGACGTCGCGAAATTAAATTCTTACGCAAATACAAAAAATACTGCAGGTAGAAAATGAGGCAAAATAAAGATAGTATTCATCAAAAGAAAGTTAGGTTCCTAAAATCTTAGTAATTACGTTTTAATCATTGCGACAGTTACAGGTATACTAAAATGACGCGGGTTCGGATAAACGGTTGCAGATGGCGTGGTGCTGCTGGACGAGGAGTACGTGCGCGGGCGCAAGGTGTTCGGGCAGGTGGTGTGCACGTTCAGGTACGGCCGCGAGGAGGATGAGGTGATGGGCCTCAACTTCTACAAGGAGCTGTTCCTGGCCTCCGAGCAGATCTACCCCCCGCCCGAGAAGAGGGGCTTCGACCTCACCAGGACGCAGGTGCTTCGCCAATGATCGCTCATCAGATGTGGCTCTCGGCACATCCTCTGTATTGATTTCATTATCAGTTATATGAAGCATGGCTAAACACAGTTTGATGGGAACTTAGTTACTCGCCACCATTGTTATTTTTTCCACGATGAAAAAATATCTTATATTCAGTACAATTGCCGAAACTAGATGTAGATTTTATGACAACCCGTTCATTCCGAAGGCCACAAGACATTGAAAAAGAAACCTGCCAATATACAAACACCTAAAATCACTTTCACACAGGAGATCAGCAGACAGGCAGTCGGCCCACTCGATGGAAAGCGGTTACCATCGCCTATGGACATTTGCAACAGCAAAGTTGCTACAAATGCGCTGCTGCTCTCTTAAGGGAGACTGGAACCTGGTCACTAATGACGGAACACAACTCAAGGTTGTTATGGCGATATACTTTAGACCAGGGGTAGTACCTGGCTGTGGGTTGTTCTGTCGCCTCTTAAGACAGGCCGTCCCAACGCAGGAAATTGTATTCTTTCTCCGTTTCTGCACGGATAACTTACACCATTCGTAATAATCGATTAGTACTAGTAGTTGGACATGACGCGTGTGATGACGCAAAGTACATATTACGGTCGGGTGACACAGTGACGCGTGTTCCGTGACAGGAAAGGCTCGTGAAGAAGCTGGGCGGGAGCGCGCACGCGTTCCAGCTGAAGGTGCCGGCGGGGGCACCCGGCTCCGTGACGCTGCAGCCGGGCCTGGAGGACGAGGGTGAGCCGTGCGGCGTGCACTACTACGTCAAGCTCTTCGTCGGCGACTCCGAGATCGACCGCTCGCATCGCAGGTATGTACGCAAACGAACTGACATAATGCATGGAATGTCGCATGAACTGATGCACTGTGCGATGTGGCAGGAGCACGGTGGCGCTGGGCATCCGCAAGGTACAGTTCGCACCCTCGAAGCCGGGCCCGCAGCCCTGCACCGTCGTGCGCAAGGACTTCGTACTCTCCCCTGGACAGCTGGAGCTAGAGCTCACACTCGACAAACAGGTGCGTCACACTATAACGGCTATAAACAAAGCACGCGGTGCTGGTACCTACGCTCACGTATGGAAGCGAGAGTTGGGTATGGAAGAGAGAGCATGAAAGTAGAGTAAACGCGGTTGAGATGCGAGCACTGCGCAAAATCTGTGGAGTGACGCTCGCGGACCGCGTTCGTAATACCGAAGTAAGAAAGAGAGTTGGTCTGAAAGAGAGTTTCGG
This sequence comes from Dendrolimus kikuchii, assembly GCA_019925095.2. Lineage (NCBI taxonomy): Eukaryota > Metazoa > Arthropoda > Insecta > Lepidoptera > Lasiocampidae > Dendrolimus > Dendrolimus kikuchii. The sequence continues at coordinate 29,106,510 of CM034390.1, read as the reverse complement.
GGTGAAGGTAAGGAAAGGAATGCGCCGGTGGTTCGGGCATGTGGAAAGAATGCATGACAGATATACAATGCAAAAGTGGACGGATGCAGAAGTCGTGGAAGGCCACGACACACCTTCCATGATCAAATTGATCGTGTACTAGCAGAAGGTGATGTCAGGAGCCTTAAGAACAGACGAGCGTGCATGACAAGAGCTATGAATGTCAAAGAAGCAAGTGAGGTATGTAAGAATAAGCCTGAATGGCGCTCTGTTGTTCGTGCCTACCCCGCATGGTAACTGGCTGGAAGTCATGTATGTATGTACATAAAGTAAATATCATAAATCACAGTGGCAGTAGATGGATTCTTTTTAGCCATGCTCTCATCGTTGAGGATCGTAACTTAGATGGCAATGAACAGCTCTCTTCCGCTGAGATTTTGAGTATAATAGAGGGCCATATTTATGTGTATTTACAATTGTCCAAGGAGGTCCCTGGACAAACCAGTTGGTTAGCTATCTCTAGACTTCTCTAGTGACCGCAAGTCTCTTCATATTATCTTGCGAACTATGTGACCAGAGAAGTCTTGGTGTCACTGTATCGTATATCTGTTGCATCGCTTTCTGTCGTATCCACAGTTGTACATGCACGGCGAGACGGTGGCGCTGAACATGTGCGTTCGCAACCACAGCAACAAGGTGGTGAAGAGGATCAAGGCTTCCATCCAGCAGGGCGTCGATGTGATGCTCTTCCAGAACGGACAGTACAGGAACGTCGTCGCCAGCGTTGAGACGCAGTAAGTACCCAATATCGTGCCTATAGTGCTGTAACAGTGGAGCCGTGGCAGCTGACGCTGTTTGTTGATTCGCAGGGACGGCTGCCCGCTCCAGCCGGGCTCGAACCTGCAGAAGGTGCTGTACCTGACCCCCACCTTGGCCGCCAATCGGGATAAGAGGGGCATCGCGCTCGACGGGCAGCTCAAGCGCGCAGACACCACGCTCGCCTCCACTACTCTGTAAGTCGTGGGCCTCCTATCTTCTAGACGATGTATATATATATTATATACAATCTGTTGCCTCTTTGAAGATTGTTAACGATATAACCATTTTAAGCTATACTTCTATTATCTTATATATAAAATTAAACCATACTCCTCCGAAACGGCTTGACCGATTTTTACGAAATTTTATATGCATATTCAGTAGGTCTGAGAATCGGCTACTATCTATTTTTCATACCCCTAAGTGATAAGGGTTGTCCACCCCTAAATTTTTTTTTTAAATTTTTTGGACAGATAATTTTTATTTTATTTTTTTAGGATAAAGCATTAAAAAATACATACAACCCTAAATTTTCACCCCTCTACGGTCAACCCCTATTTTTTATTTGTTAAGTATAAACTTTAATTTTTTTGGCAAGATTTTTAACTTAATTTTCCACCTCTCTACTACCAACCCGTAGTTTTCCATCGCGATTTTTTTTACTTTTTTTAACTATCAATCGATTAGTTATCCCCGCTAGATGTCTACCGTTGTCACCTCTCATCCAGCAAACATCACGGAGTAGGGATGAGTGGGTTCTCGGATGGTTTAGATTCGCAATTAGAACCGGTAGGTGGCGCTGAGATCGCGTTCTGGAATCCTCCTAATCACCTGGAGCGATTTTGGTGATTTTGTTTTTGTATGTTTGAGTGGGTACTCGGATGGTTTAGATTCGCAATTAGAACCGGTAGGTGGCGCTGAGATCGGGTTCGGGAATCCTCCTAATCACCTCGAGCGATTTTGGTGATTTTGTTTTTGTGTGTTTGAGTGGTTACCCGGATGGTTTAGATTCGCAATTAGAACCGGTAGGTGGCGCTGAGATCGGGTTCGGGAATCCTCCTAATCACCTGGAGCGATTTTGGTGATTTTGTTTTTGTGTGTTTGAGTGGGTACCCGGATGGTTTAGATTCGCAATTAGAACCGGGAGGTGGCTCTGGGATCGGGTTCTATAAATTTATTTTTTAAAGGCAGGACAACGTCTGCCGGGGCCGCTAGTAATATTATAAATGTTTGGAAGGACGTTTGTTGCTCAGTCACGCCAGAAGGACTGAACGAATCTGGATGAAATTTAGCACAGAGGTAGATGATAGTCTGGAATAGGACATAGTCTACTTTTTATCCCGGAAAAATCTACGATTCCCGTGTAATATCCTGTTTATAAAATCTAAATTCCAAAAGCTCTCGCTAACAAGAATGTGGGTACACAGGTAATAATAGGCTAAGTGCGTGTGGGCAACCCAACTAAAGGGTGACTCCAGTATCTTCTGAGCCACTTTCCAAATTCGACCTTTTTTAAAAAGTAGTTATTTTTTTATTTGTTTAAATATTTCGATCAAGAAAGGGCTATGCTTGAGTTGGCTATCGTTGTATTCCAGATTGCTGGACCCAGACCAGCGCGACGCGTTCGGCATCGTGGTGAGCTACAGCGCCAAGGTGAAGCTGTACCTGGGCGCGCTGAGCGGCGAGCTGGTGGCCGAGCTGCCCTTCATCTTCATGCACCCCAAGGTGACGCTCCAATTACAATTATAGCTCTTGTCACTCTACCACTAGAGGGCACAAATAAAGTGGTCAATGGTAATCAATAGAAGGAAGAATCCTGTGGGACTGATCACAATGATGCGTACGTGCATCGGTGTAACTATGTATGAACACAAATTATTGTCAAATACTAGCTGAGCCGGCAAACTTCGTACCGCCTCAGAATCAATCAATAAAAACGCTGAATGATAATTGCAGAATATTTCAACATTAGTAAAAAATTTGGTCAAAACTTAACCGGCACGAACATCAAACGTTTGACATTCAAAACCAAAAAAATGGAAAAAACTTCACTTTCAAATTTATTTTGATTTCTGAACGACTTTTAAATTTAATTGATTTCTAAACGACGGGACAAGGATCAAATGTTTGACAGGTAGGAATAGTTTCTATGGGAAAGCGAAGTTGTTGTTTTTACTATACTCCAACCATTTTTTTCATATTTACTCACCTTTTAAACCTTCCCTGGACTTCCACAAATAATTCAAAACCAAAATTAACCAAATCAGTCCAGCCGCTCTCGAGTTTTAGCGAGACTAACGAACACCAATTGATTTTTATATTTATAGATGAGATATATGATGATATGAGTGATTCATTTTTACTTTACTCGTAGGTGCATAAAATATCTCAGCATAATTAAAAAAAAACATTGATGGAACGTAGTTTAAACAAAAACTTTTTAATTTGAATATATTGTTACAACTGAGGCCCCGACAAAGACAAATTTCACGTACAGATCTGTAAAAGCACATTTTATTATCTGTCGGCATTTGAACTAATTGTAATCCTTTATTTGTTCACTTATTTATTGGCATACGTTTCTAGTTATTGTAGAGAACAGCCTATTGTCTTATTGTACTCGCTCAAGAGCATCAGTAGCCAGGTGTGCGGATTACGATTACTAGGAAATTGTGTGAACGTTGCCGGGCGGGCACATTTGCATTAGTGAAGTATAAAACGACGGCCTGATTGAGAGATGAGAGTGTGTACATTCGGGAATCTAATAGTGACGGACTTTGCGCGTTTTATTGAAATACGACCTTCTTTCGCATTACATTTGGATTTGTTGTGTTCGGTTATATTTGTACGTGTGTTATACGTGTTTGTATAGTTCTAATAAACTCTATAATCATTCAAACGGCATTTTAATTCGAGTTCCGCCAACTCGTACCGATATAAGGCACTCCGACGTCGTTGGAGTCGTTGAATTTATAAGCTATTTACTATCATTGTAAATAAATCAATAAATAATCATATATATTGCTATTTTATAAATGTGACTGCATTTATGTACTTTTTAAATTTATAAATTAGTGCAAGTATGTATATTTAAATTGTTGTTACAAAATGTTCAACACAGTAGTCATCAGAACCATAGTGTATATTAATATCACATAGACAATCGTCATAGATAATATGTTTAGTCGATTAATCGATAAATCGAATCATCTGACAAGATGATTCGATTACCACTTTTTTTTATTTTTTTTTTATTGCAGGAGTTCAGCAGACAAGCAGACGGCCCACTTAGTGGAAAGCGGTTACCATCGCCTATGGACATTTGCAACACCAAAGGTGCTACAAATGCGCTGCTGCTCTCTTAAAGGAGACTGGAACCTGGTCACTAATGCCGGAACACAATACAAGATTGTTATGGCGGCATACTCTAGACCAGGGGTGGTCGCCATCCAGTCGAGCAAATACTCTACCACCTGGCTGTGGGTTGTTTAGTCGCCTCTTACGACAGGCCGCCGGGCCGCAGGAAATTGTATTCTTTCTCCGTTCCTGCACGGATAAAACTTTCTACCAGTTAGTTAATTTTATAAGTCCACTAAATTATCGTCTAGATAATTTAGTGCATCAGTAACTAATTATTATAATTGTTTTTGTGATCCTGGCAACACTATGATGTAATTGCTATTTTTAGCAATGATGTAATTTTATTGTTTTGTAGGGTAGTATTTTCGTATAAAAGGCGTAGCGGCGTGTAGACTGTGTTCATTCCGCCCGATCATGACATACGCGAGTGTGGTATTCGGCCATGCCAAGCCTGCCCTTTTAGATAAACTGTAAATCGGGCAGAATAAATTCATGCGCAGAGCCGTCGGTGCTCCCCTCTATATGCGTAACGTCGACCTCCACCGCGATCTGAAGCTTCCCTCCATCAAAAACTACATTACGTCGCTCTCGCGTAAGTATTTCGATCTCGCGCCGCACCATCGAAATCCGCTCGTCGTGTCCGCGTCCGATTATAAGCCTCGGCGAAAGGCTCTTGTGCGACGACCGCGTAACGTCCTGACGGACAGAGTCGACGTTATTACGAAACGGCTGGCCCGGATCAGTCAGGACGGTAGGCTGGCAGAAACCGACAGACAGACACAAATCAAGATCTCTCCACGTCCCTGCGAGGGGCGTTAGGAGACATAGCCCCCCCACAGGATAGACTAGGCGTGTTGCTGGGAAGTTTCTTTCGCCGTTTCTTCTCTCCCAGCCATAACACGTTGCGAAACGGCAGTAAGATAGCGTAGGTCGCCGCGAACCACCGATCCCGGCCCGCTGGAATCCTTTATATTACCCGTCGCCCGTTCTCAATTAGTGCTTTGTGTCGCCCTATGGTGGGCATCATTAAATTCATCCCCCTCTCGTGGCAGCAGTCCAGCCGAGGTAAAACTCCTTAGGGAGCTCCCTCGAGCAAGTTGCCCCCCGGGCACTCGCCCCAGAAACCCCGGTTTAAGTTGTAAGGTCTTCGGACCAACAACATAAAGTCAAGTCCAATGTGTGAATAGTCACATCAAAGGCTGAACAATAATGAAGAGGAACTCCTTCCCAAATAGTTAATAATTGGTGCTTTATTACTCAAGCTAGGTTAACTGGAAGAGAACGCTTCAAGCGATAAGGCCGCCCTTTGTTCAACATTTATCGTATCTAGTTTTTAAGTATGTAGTTTTAGTTATTCATTCATGGGTGGTATTACGCAGGAGGGTCGCGCGAAGGTCATCCACGCGGATAGCCAGGCCGACGTGGAGATGTTCCGCCAGGACACCGTGCACCACCAGGAGAGCGTGGAGGTCTACTGATCGGCCGCCGCTCCTCCCGCTGACCGCAGCCTAACGCCAAAGAATATCGCCGTCCACATTTCGATAAATGTACATATGATATCTATTAATTAATCTAATTCCTATCTATGTAGGTACATATGCCTTGCCTAAATTTGACATAACTTGCGTGTAATTTATACCGATGGTAAGGCAAGTGAGTGAACAGTAAGACATAGGAACCAGCCATAAGTAGAGTTAAGAGAATTGTGAACTGTTCTATGTTATTCTTTTGTATTTAAGTGAACGTGTATCAAATATTGTTTATGAAACAAATATAACAAATAAAGAATATTAATTGTTACGTAATGTTTTTGTTGATAAAGTAATCTATGCAACCCACTAAACCATATGTCTATTTGTATACTGCCCGTATAGATGATAGAGATACGACATTCAATTTCGATTCGCTTGTATCTAGCCTCATGTGCCAGGATATGCCCGCGACTTTGTCCACTATTGACTTGAAATTCTTGCGGGAGTCCTGGGATATAAAATATCAGACATTTTATTACATAAAATTTGCAGTCCATCAGCGAAAACCGAATCGAAATTGACTCAGCAGTTTTTACGTGAATTCCGAACAAAAAGACAAACGGACAAGACATCTAAAAAATTACATCGTGTCCTCCAGCGTTTATATAGTCTATTCCAGTTGTTTTTTTTATTAAATAGCTTTAATGTACATTATAGATATTTTTGAAAATATTGGGTAAGTACTTAGTAGTCTACCTTTTTTTTTTATTGCAGGAGTTCAGCAGACAGGCAGACGGCCCACTTGATGGAAAGCGGTTACCAACGCCTATGGACATTTGCAACATCAAAGGTGCTACAAATGCGCTGCTGCTCTCTTAAAGGAGATTGGAACCTGGTCACTAATGCCGGAACACAACACAAGGTTGTTATAGCAGCATACTCTAGTCCAGGGGTGGTAGCCATCCAGCCGGGCAAATACCTTACCACCTGGCAAAACCTACATGATGAAAGGCCCAGTAGACGTGACAAACGTCCGCTGTTTTTGTGGTTTGTTTTTTGGACTAGAAAAAAGCATTTAAACAAAAATAACCTATGCATTAAAAACTACGATATCTTTCGCTTAAAAAGTATACTTCAGAGCTATTTTTGATACTCTGCCAGTGAGGTTCAAAGTCTACGGTTTGTGGCCTAATACACAAACTATACTAAAACATACATACATACATACATAACTTCACGCCAGTTCCCTTGCGGGGTAGGCACGAACAACAGAGCGCCATTTAGGCCCATTCTTACACACCTCACTTGCTTCTTTGACATTCATAACTCTTGTCATGCACACTCGTCTGTTCTTAAGGCTCCTGACATCACCCTCCGCTAGTACACGATCAATTTGATCATGGAAGGTGTGTCGTGGCCTTCCACGACTTCTGCATCCATCCACTTTTGCATTGTATATCTGTTTAGTCATTCTTTCATCATGCATTCTTTCCACATGCCCGAACCACCAGAGCATTCCTTTCCTTACCTTCACCCCGACACTCTCTTTCAGACCAACTCTCTTTCTTACTTCGGTATTACGAACGCGGTCCGCGAGCGGATATACTAAAACAGGAGATATAAAACAACATAGAAGGTGTTTAGGCTTTTACACAATTTGGATGTATAGAATATAATAACACGACATTCGTTACGACATACGTTCATTTAGAAGTTTCCGATTTATGCGGCCAAAAATGACGGTAAGTCGCCGCGGATTCGCGGCCATTATCACTTTCATGAAATTGGTTCCGCGAGCTGCCGCTGGCCGCTCTCGCGATTCATTCCTACGCCACGCCAGCGTAATGAGTGTTGTCACGTCGACTTGTCCCCAGCCGTGCGATTCTCATCTCTATCTCGTGGGGCGTAGAGGCGATCAGCTCGCAAACCCACCACCCCGCGACAGGCATTCTCTGGCGAGATATATTCGGGGCTTTGTCGCGTCTCCGCAGCTAATTCCGTGATGATTACGTCGGCTTTAAACATGCGACCATCAACGTTTATTACGCCCTTCTTGTACACACTTTTTGACTTTGTAAATCCATTATTTCGTCTGACGCCATTTAAGGGTGGTTTGCCAAAGCTTTACCGCGAAAAAAAAAAAAAAACAAATTGTCATTGACAGTGACGTCTTACTTTTAATGTCTTTTGGCGTTTCCCGCCCTCTCTTCTTCCCGCGCCCGCGCTGAGTTTACTTCCCGCTGCTCGCTCCCGCAAGTTAAAAGAATATTATAAATAATAACTAAAAGTGCCTTTCCGTGCTCCAATCAGTGTGTTTGTCATTGTATGTGGCTATCTATCATCTAGTAAGAAAAAAGAACACGGGCCGGCCCAAGAAGCCAAGAAGTCAAGAAGATCGCAGCAACATAAACCAAGTAAGGCAAACACGCTTTTCCCAAACCAGTACCTACAGTCCACCCCGTTTTTTATACCATTTTGTGGTCAATTCGAGCCAAATTTCGCATATTTCGGTTAGTTTAACAACCTACATAAGCATATTTCATATTCCCGTGTGAGGAATTTCCTTTGTCCGCAACACGCCCCGCCATCTTAAGTTCGCGTCCCGCATTCTATTATCGATTTAAATCATTAATCTCCGCTTTCATATTTCATATATTTTAACCGCGCCGCATATTAATCATTTGCAATATTATAAAACCGCACTGTATTTTCTTTATTTCGCATAAAATAACATACCTCCGCTTTGGGTCGTCATTTTATATGTATGTAGGTAGGTACCTCGATTACAAGGTGCATATTACAATACACAAACCTGTGTTATATTTCTTTAAATTACTGCCTAAATTGAATATCTGTATACATAAATACTATATATTAATATATATAATTTATATCTAAACCAAATTCATAACTATAATTTGGTATAAACTATATATTGTGTTACATTTTGTTTCTGCACTATAATTATATAATACCACAGTCAAACAAGTGTTTTTTATTGTGCTTACTTATTGTTTTCACTATATTTTAACACAAGATTTGTAAGCAATTGTTTATTTAATTTAATTTCAACATGGCAACTACTGGCACAAGTAAAAGAACTGAAACTAAGTTGGATTGTTCAGATCCTAAGTTAAAAATGTTGTTAGAAATAGCATTAGCCAAACGTGAGTCTTTATTTAGCCGCATACAAACCATTTATGACCGCTCTCAGTTAGTAGACAGTTTGGAGAATAGAGAGAGGTTTCTTTCTGGTGCGCTATTAGTTGATACTCTTCGCAGTGATTTTGAAAAGGCCCTTTATGACTATAACTTGTACAATATGCAGGTGAATATAGGATCAAGGGTAGACTACCAATCCTGGGAAGCATTTGAAGAAATGTATTGTCACATTAAAAGAGTTTTATCTAGTATTGAAAATAAAGATAAATATGAGAGGTCAGTGACCCCACATAGGTCACGCCCATCTTTGCCTCCAATTGAACTTGTGTCTTTTGATGGAGATATCCGCACATGGCCTTTATTTTATTCAAGTTTTATGTCTATTGTTCATGATAATCCTAGTTTGTCAGACTCTGACAAATTATATTATTTGTTAGGGAAACTGACTGCAAAGGCAAAGTCAGTTTTGGCTGGCATTACACCTTGTGCTGAAAACTATGCACTTATTATTGATTCTCTTAAAGAGAAATATGATGATAAACGTATGCTAGCGTCCGCTTATATTAATCAAATTTTTGAATATAAATCTATTTCAACAGCGTCCGCTTTCAACCTAGAAACATTTTTAGATAAGTTTGTTACTTCTGTAAATGCCTTAAAAAACTTAAAATTACCAGATTTAACAGATTTTATTATTTTACATACCGCTTTGAAGAAGTTAGATGCAGACACAGTTCGGTCTTTTGAGATGCATTCCCGCAAGGATAAAATTCCTGAATTTCAAAATCTAGTTGAATATATTAAAGATCAATCTAGAATATTACAGCGTTCCTCTTTTTCAACTTCAACTTCAAATTCCAACAATAATACAAAACGCACACATAATTTTAAAATTCCACAACCGCAGTCATATGTTACTATGTCTGATACACATAAATGTTTATGTAATGATTTTGTTCATGATCATTTGTATAAATGCCCTGCATTTGGGAAAATGTCTTCCAATGAGCGCTATAAGGTGGTGAAAGAGCACAATGCCTGTGTTAATTGTTTAAGCTGCAAACATAAAGCAGGTAATTGCCATTCAAACTCAAAATGCAGAATCTGTAATGGTAAGCACCACAGCTTACTCCATTTTGACACTACTAAATTAAATACTGTCTCACACTCACATGTGGAGGCACAGCCTGTAAATAATATAGCCATACAACCTTCTACAACCGCTCGCTTACAACCACCACTACAAGTTCCCATACAACGCACTATTTCTTCGCCATCTCCACAATCTTATATAGCCAAGGAGGCTTGTACTAACGTTATGCATTCTACAAGTAATATAAAGACTACGGTTTTGCTTGCCACAGCTTCTGTTATAGTGTGTGATGCATTTGGTGGGCAACATAGTGTGCGCTGCATACTTGATAGTGCTTCGCAGAGTAATTTTATTACATCAGACTGCTGTACTCGATTGGGCTTGCCAATGAATCCTGAGCATACAAAGGTAAATGGCATTGATGGTTCTGAGAAATGCATAAAAGGAACTGCTGTCTTCCAATTTTCATCTCGGCTTAATCCTAACTTTAAATATAATATTTCATCCCTGGTTATTGATAAAATAACAGATAATTTACCATCTGTGCCGGTGGATGTTTCCGCTTTAGCTTTTTTGCAAGATTTGCCGCTGGCCGATGACAAGTTCTATGAGCCAGCTCATATTGATGTTTTGATTGGTGCTTCTATATTCTCACAATTGTTGCTACCAGGTGTAATACAATATAATACTGCGATTCCACCCGCTATACAAACTGCTTTAGGTTATGTTATTATGGGTACTGTACCCACTCTTCCCGCTACATGCACTCGCAAAGACAAAACCATAGTATGTTGCAGTACTATGCCTACTAACCAGGATTCACTTGACATGCTTATTAAAAGGTTTTGCTATATTGATGAGTCTCCTTTAGCTAATCCGCCCACTCAATCTCCTGATGACATTGAGTGTGAATATTTCTTCTGTCAGTCTACCGAACGAGATAAGACCACTGGAAGGTATGTAGTGTCACTGCCCTTTCGTGATGATGTCTGCGCGCTCGGTGACACATACGCAACCGCTCGGAAACGCTTCTTTGGTTTGGAAAGGAAGCTGGAATCCACACCCTCGTTTAGAGCTGCCTATGATGCAGTCATAAGAGAGTATTTAGAGAAAGGTTATTTATCACCTTCTCCACCCGCTATTATCGAGGATCCATATCCTGTATATATTATACCGCATCACGGCGTTGTCCGTGAAGATAAGTCTTCTACCAAACTTCGCATGGTTCTAGACGGTAGTCATAAGTCAAGTTCAGGGTTATCCCTAAATGATCTGCTGCATAATGGACCTAATTTGCAAGGTGATTTGTTTACAATTATTTTAAATTTTCGTCTTTTTGAAACCGCTCTTTCCGCTGATTGTAAGCAGATGTTCCTACAAATTGTAATGAATAAGAATGATCGTCGCTTCCAACGTGTATTTTACCGCTTTCGTCCTACAGATGAACTTACAATATTTGAATTTAATACAGTTTGTTTTGGACTTAAATCAAGTCCATATCATGCACTTCGCGTTATAAAACAACTTATTGATGACGAAGGAGATTCATTTCCTTTGGCAAAGGAAATTGCTTCTCGTTATATTTATATGGATGATATTGTCTTCAGCGCTAGGTCAGAGAATCAAGCTTTACTGGCTGCTAACCAGCTGATTGAACTTTTTAAACGAGCTCGGTTTGACTTAGTTAAGTGGACTAGCAATTCTGATTTTGTTATGCATAATTTACCAAATTCTTATAAAGCCACTGAACCTGTTGAATTAGACAAATCATCACACGAAAAAATCTTAGGTCTCTATTGGTCTAAGTTGGATGACTGTTTTGTTTTTAAAGTCGCTGTGCCAGACAATAAATGTACGAAACGTATTATATTGGCCACTGTGGCCAGATTATGGGACATAATGGGATTCATAGCGCCCGTTATACTTCACGCAAAACTTATTTTGAAAAAATTGTGGATGTCTAAAATTGATTGGGATGATTGTCCGCCCCATCACATTCTAGAATCATGGACTAAATTTAGAAACGAATTGTCGTTTCTCAATGAATTCAAAATACCGCGACATTTGGGCATTTTTGAAAACTGTGAAGTCCGTCTAGTCGGCTTCTCAGACGCAAGTGAACTTGCATATGGCGCAGTCGTCTATGCTCATGTAACACATGACAGTCAAATACATACTCAATTAATCTGTGCTAAATCCAAGGTTGCTCCCATGAAGCCTATGTCTATTGCGCGCCTGGAGCTTTGCGCTGTTCAATTAATGGCAAAGCTCATCAGATGCATTCATGACAGCTATAATCCGAGATTTCCCGTTCATGAAATTTATGCGTTTACTGATTCCAAAGTTACACTTTGTTGGTTGAATTCTTCGCCTCACCGCTGGCAAACTTTCGTAGCCAACCGCGTTGTCAAGACTATAGACAATTTAGCAGCGTCTTATTTCCACCATGTCGCAGGTGTCGAGAACCCTGCGGATTGTTTGTCTAGGGGCCTTACACCCGCAAAATTGCTTTCGCACTCGCTGTGGTTACATGGTCCTTCCTGGCTCACTCAGAATCCTGCAGAGTGGCCTGTGAATAAAATTCACGAAATAACTTTAGATAGTATTCCGGAAGAAAAGTTAATTGCACATTCAGTTATTGACACAGAACCACAAGTATCGATTATTCTAGATATAAGTGAACGCGTTTCTTCTTGGAATAAACTTATTAGAATTTTAATATATGTTTGTCGCTTTATAAAAAAGCTACCACGCTCTGTATCGTCTAGAATTACCGCATCAGATATAAACTTCGCCGAACGACTGATAATACGCGACATACAAAAACGACATTTTTCATCTGATATTATAAATTTAGAATCTGGTAAAAATTATTCTCCCGCATTGATGAAACTAAAGGCCTTTCTTAAGGATAATCTTATTCATGTAGGTGGTCGGTTATCTAACTCGGCTGAGAGTTTTGATTATAAATTTCCAATTATTTTACCTCGCCAAGACGCGCTCGTGGAGTTATTAATCGACTATTATCATAAGAAATATTTGCATGCTGGCCCTCAGCTGCTTATGTCCTTAATAAGACAAAGATTTTGGATACTGTCTGCTAGACGTATCATTCGTTCTAGAATACACAAGTGTAATATTTGCTTTAAATCAAAACCGCGTCCGAGATACCCTTTAATGGCTGATTTGCCATCACAAAGAGTGCTGCAGACTGGAAAGGCTTTTTCTCATACCGGCTCAGATTTTTGTGGCCCATTGTTATACACGCCTATACGTTCTCGTGGCGTGAAAACACGCAAGGCATATCTTTGTATATTTACTTGTCTAACAACCCGTGCCCTACACATTGAAGTAGCTACCGACCTTACTACAACTAGTTTTCTTGCTGCTTTAAAGCGCTTTCTTTCGCGACGTGGCCCCGTACAATGCCTTTATTCCGATCGTGGAACAAATTTTGTTGGTGCTAGTAATTATTTACGAGATTTGTATGGTTTCCTTGATAAGGAATATCGTCCGCGTTTAGAAGAGGAACTTGCAGAGAATCGCATAGAATTTAAATTTATAGCTCCAGCAGCTCCACATTTCGGAGGGTGCTGGGAAAGCATGGTTAAATGTGTAAAGAATCATTTGTTCAAAATAATAGGACAACAAATCCTTGCTTACGAAGAATTGATCACGGTTGTGTCGCAAATAGAGTGCCTTCTAAATTCACGTCCCCTTACTGTACTTAGTTCAGATCCATCTGAACCCTCGGTATTAACCCCCGCGCATTTTCTAAATACAATACCGCTTCGAACTTTACCTGCACCTAGTGTAGACTTCACACCAATTAATTTACTCCAGCGACATTCGCTTTTAGACAAATTAGTACAATCGTTTTGGCGTCGTTGGAGAACCGAATATTTACACGAGCTACAAGCGCGTCAGAAATGGACTCAACACTCTACTCCTATTAAAGTTGGTACTGTTGTTATCATCATTAATGATAATTCTCCAGTTCTTTCTTGGCCATTAGGTGTGGTTGAAAAGGTTCACCCTTCTAAAGACAACATTATTCGTGTTGCCACGGTAAAAACAGCTAAAGGTACACTAGTTCGACCTGTGGTACGTTTGTGTCCCTTGCCGACGCAGTAATTATTATACCAAATTATTATATTTAAAATATTTTATACTATATCTTATATATTACAATTAACTATTATAACCGCATATAATTTATTATAATACATATCTATCTACATTTTATCTCGCAATCTTTATTTTGTTTAATTAATTCCGCTTAATATACATTTGATTTCATTTAAAGGTGACCCTTTAAGGGCGGGGGAATGTTAAGGCCAAAGCTTTACCGCGAAAAAAAAAAAAAACAAATTGTCATTGACAGTGACGTCTTACTTTTAATGTCTTTTGGCGTTTCCCGCCCTCTCTTCTTCCCGCGCCCGCGCTGAGTTTACTTCCCGCTGCTCGCTCCCGCAAGTTAAAAGAATATTATAAATAATAACTAAAAGTGCCTTTCCGTGCTCCAATCAGTGTGTTTGTCATTGTATGTGGCTATCTATCATCTAGTAAGAAAAAAGAACACGGGCCGGCCCAAGAAGCCAAGAAGTCAAGAAGATCGCAGCAACATAAACCAAGTAAGGCAAACACGCTTTTCCCAAACCAGTACCTACAGTCTAGGTACACACAACTAATTCCCAATAGACAGCGATTTGGTGCCTTACATATTTACTAATTGTAATTTTTGTTCTTTACTAAATTTGCAATTTATTTTCTTATATTTTGATAAAGATTTATACGGTGTATAATATACGTGAAGCAAAAGCACAGCAAAAACTTTGTACTCATTTTTACGAAAATTGCGCGGACGGAGGAGTATGAAATTTCGCACACTTATAGCTTATATAGAGAAGAAGCGACGACTGTTAATATTTTTTTAAATTATGCATAAAAAAACTATTACACACACTACCATGTATTTGACACACACACGCATATATACTCCTTTGTTTATTGTTAAAGTCAAATTAACAGTGTAGCCTTGGCGAAATCTGTGATTATAGAAGTATAGTCTTTGACAACAGAACTTTAATAATGTTCAAACTTATAATTTAAATTAATAATTATGGTCGAATTTAATGCGCTATTTGACTCCTGTTATTTCTGCAAACTGATGACATCAAAGTTTGTGCAAAATTTATAAGGTCTTAACTTTTTGTAACATGACGCACAGTGTCTCAATTGGTTCGAGTAGCAACTACCCTATTGTAAATAAAAGTAATCAAAGAAACACCTATATACAATGATCTTAATAGGCCAGATGCATTCTCGTATTCCCTCGTGAACATATGAAACTATGCTCATTATTAGGAAGCACACTCTTCGCTGCGACGCTTCCATCTCTTGCATCTAACAAAGATGGATTATTTTGAGAATCACAGATGAGTCCTCGTGGAGCTAAATTTGAAGAAAATATTGACTTCATCCGAGAATACGTTTCGATCGTATCCGGCTCCCACCTAGAGTGTTTTCAATCTCATTTGTAGGTTGAATCCTAGACTATTTTATCCGTGCAGGAACGGAGAAAGAATACAATTTCCTGCGGCCGGGCGGCCTGTCGTAAGATGTGACAAAACAACCCACAGTCAGGTAGGGCAATTGCCCGACTGGATGGCTACCACCCCTGGTCTAAAGTATGTCGCCATAACAACCTTGAGTTATCGGTTCAAACTGATTTGTACGATACTCGCATATACTTGAAAAAATGTCATACGAGTTCTAGTTTAGACAAGTCGAGAAATCGTAGGCAAATATCTCAATGCGATTTATCGCCTACGAAAATAGTATACGAGTTTCGCCCCAAAACGTGCAAAAAACTCTCTCCAATGTAAATTCCGCTTTAGTTTGTATAGACCCTAGGTTTTAAGGATTGTGTGATAGTATACGGAAGCAATAGATTTAGGAGTGGCAGTAGCAATTTAGGGTTAAGTTTTAGTTCTTGTTCTTCTTTCCTTTGTTAGCATTTCACGCGAATTCTTGGAAGCCATTACGTTGACCGTTTAACGATTTCAAGAACCAGTGGGCGGCATGTTGCTAGCAGGCCATGTCTAATCTAACTTACAAATGGATGAGGCTTTTTGCCAGGTGGTAGGGCATTTGCCCGACTGGATGGCTACCACCCCTGGTCTAAAGTATGTCGCCATAACAACTTTGAGTTGTGTTCCGGCATTAGTGACCAGGTTCCAGTCTCCCTTAAGAGAGCAGCAGCGCATTTATAGCATCTTTGGTGTTGCAAATGTCCATAGGCGATGGTAACCGCTTTCCTTCAAGTGGGCCGTCTGCCTGTCTGCTGATCTCCTGCAATAAAAAAAAAAAAGGCTTGGTGAGTCGAGAAATGCGCCGGTCGTGTTCTGACTGCGAACGAGGCGTTACATAGCGGTTATTGGTAAATTGGTTTTGTTGTATTCGGCTATACTTGTGAGAATTGTCAATTACGTGTGTGTAATTCTAACAAACTTGGTGATAATTCGTCACAATATACTGAAATCTTAATTTTGTATTTCAGTGCGAATTACATTTCGTGTATTTTTGTGAATTTGGAATTGAACATTAAGATGACTTATGTAAAGTCATCATCATCCCAACGTTAAATCCCGGTTGCGTACGGAGGAACTTACACCTTTCTTCCGTCCACTTGGCGTGAGAGACCTGTAGGAGACGCTGGTGGAAATGGTGGAGGTTGCGCGAAATGAAACTCCTCGTCTGAGTACTTCGAAGACAACCTTTAATTTCGTTCGAAATAAATAATGTCAACAGGAGGGTGAACTCTTGGAGTTGTTTTAAACTTTATAACAAATCACATCTTATAAATAAAATTACCTAATTTATATTAATATCTATCTACAAGTTTAGGGTTTTCAGTCAACGCCACCTGGTGATATTCGAGTGACACCCACGCGGATATGTTGTGGTTCATCCCCAAGATGTCGCTTCAAGCATGCCGCCGCTCAGCGTGTCATGTTGTCCCTATTTCCCCTACTACTGATTAAAATTTGACCTCAACTCCATACAAGTAAACTCAATTTTCTACCAATAGTAGGGTAGATTGACAGACATTAGAAACCCGGTCTGGTTAAGAAAATCTAATCTTAACTATGACACTATTTTAAAATATTTTCACTAGCCATCTACTCCCTTATTCATAGCAGTTACCATGATGAGATTTATAGGCCCATTTTTTTTTATTGGAAATTTGTTACCGTCGCCTATAGACGTTTGTAACACCAAGGCAGTCGCGAACGCGTTGCTAACTTCTAAGAAATTTTATAATGCCATTCTTAGACGGCCTCTGTGGTTGAGCGGGCTAAGCCTTTGCCGGCCTACCTCACTGCAATGCAGAGGTTCCGGGTTCGATTCCTGGTGTAGTCAATTTCGGAAACGTATTTTCTCCGTTATTTGCTACGGTCTGGGTGTCTGGGATCGGCCCCAGAATAGTCCGTTGTATATTACCCATAACACAAGCGTAACTTGCTTAATTTGGGGATATACACTATGTGTGTTTGTCTGCCGAGTCTTAAGTGTCTTAAGTGTCTTAAGAAACCCCACATCATAACGCAAGCGGAAAACCGTGGCGAAAGTTACCTTCAGATCATCGTTGCGTAGTTGAGCGTGGGAGCTCTAGGAAATGGGGGTGAACATCCCGTCGTTAGCGAGCTGTGCGGTTGTAGAAGTCTCGGACCACTCCCATTTATACAGGCGGTAGAATACACAGAGGGGCGCGAAGTCTTTATCCGTGCAGGAACGGAGAAAGAATACAATTTCCTGCGGCCGTAAGGTATTTGACCACCCCTGGTCTAAAGTATGCCGCCGTAACGACCAGGTTCCAGTCTCCTTTAAGAGAGCAGCAGCGCATTTGTAGCGCCTTTGGTGTTGCAAATGTCCATAGGTGATCGTAACCGCTTACCATCAAGTGGGCCGTGTCTGCTGAACTCCTGCAATAAAAAAAAAGTCTCTCCGAAGGCTTAGCGGTTTTAAACCGCCTGTTAGTATGGGATCGTCGACGATACGAACGGCGCGACGCTGGATGGTGTCGAGGAGGTCAGTCTGGTAGGCGGGTGCCCCGGCCCATAGATGTATTATGAATAGGGTTTTTTTCTTATAACAAGCCTATAAACTACTTATTACATTATGAATAAGGGAGATAAATGATAACAATAACTCTTTTTTACATCTATTCTACATTTTACGACTGGCATACTTGAACGCAACATCGACTGGTCGATCTTGATTCGAAAGATCAAAATGGCCGATTCATTGTTAATTTTTATAATATTAATAGGGATTATTGTTATTTAACATACAGTACAAGATCTTACACGATTAGAGACTGTGTAACAAATCGCTGCTAGATGGGAGCGTGCCCAGAAGGCTGGCTGCATTGCCGCGCTGTATGGCGATGCTTATTTGTTGGGCGAAATATGAGCCAGCCTTCTGATCACGGGTGGCATCAAAGAGTTTCTTGCAAATCTCTTTGAAGAAACTCTTTGCCGACGGACCCCACGGACCTAATGTTTCAACTCCAAACGGCACAAATATGTAACCCCTTCCTAAGGTTCCATATTTGCGCCGCTTGAGAGCTTCAGCTTTTGAAGCAGCGTTGCCAGCCTCTAACTCAGTCATTGGAAGATGTGACGGGGCTAGAGTGTCTACACATGTCGCGTCCCAAACAAGCGGCCGTCCCATCTTCCAAGGAATAAGTGACATACCATCCGGCCTCTTGCCATCGTCGCGTACCAAGCCATTCGGTTCTAATACGGCCGGTACGCCGACGCTGACAAGAGCCCGGCGGATGATGTCATTGAGGTTGGCATGGCGAGATCTTCGACACCAGAGATGTACCCTTACCCGTACCCTTTTTAAACAACTCCATTTCGTAGCGATATCAGAAAACTTCGGCTGACAGCTCTTTCCCAATCCCCACGGTACGCAAGAGAAACGTTCTACAGAACCGCTGCGTACATGAGCGAAGCGGCTCAAGGAAGTGGGGGTGAACTCCTAACCGTAGAAGGAGGACGAAGGCAATATTCTAAACAGTTCCTCGGACCACTCCCCGTTATACAGTCGGTAGAATACGCAGAGAGACGGAAAGTCTCTCCTAAGACCAAGTATCTCGACCGTCTGAGAGTATGGGATCATCAACAACGAGAAGGGCTCGACGTTGAATACAGTCCAGGGGATTAAGTTGGTAGGCAGGTGCTCCAGCCCAAAGGTGTGAGCAGTACTCCATATGCGGCCTCACCTGGGCTTTATAAAGCACAAGGCGTTGCCGCGGTGTGAAGTACTGCTTCGACCGGTCTAGCACTCTCAGCTTACTACCGGCTACCCCAGATATGGGTAATAAGAATAATGTAAGGGAATAGTGTGAATGGAGCGTTAGGTAAACTTCTAGGCGCTAAGAACCTCAGCCAGAAGGCCCAGCTTGCCATACACAACGCGGTGCTGGTACCTATGCTCACGTATGGAAGCGAGAGTTGGGTATGTATGGAAGAGAGAGCATGAAAGTAGAGTAAACGCGGTCGAGATGCGAGCACTGCGCAAAATCTGAGGAGTGACGCTCGCGGACCGCGTTCGTAATACCGAAGTAAGAAAGAGAGTTGTTCTGAAAGAGTGACTAAACAGATATACAATGCAAAAGTGGATGGATGCAGAAGTCGTGGCAGGCGACGACACACCTTCCATGATCAAATTGATCGTGTACTAGCAGAAGGTGATGTCAGGAGCCTTAAGAACAGACGAGCGTGCATGACAAGAGTTATGAATGTCAAAGAAGCAAGTGAGGTGTGTAAGAATAAGCCTGAATGGCGCTCTGTTGTTCGTGCCTACCCCGCAAGGGAGTGAATCTACTACATACTAAACTACCCGTGGAGACACCGTTTGAGTTGTAAATTACAAGGAGTATGGGAGTGTAAACACCTATCTTCAGATACGTTGAATTATTCATAATAGGTATATGATGTTTACGGGATAGTTAAAAAAGTTAGTACGAAGAATGTTTTTACGTCGTTAAATATTACAACAGGTTTAGTGTATAAGTAAATATGATATGAAAATCTTGATCCATTACATCAAAAGATAATCTAGAATCGGTACAATAACGCTAATGAAGTTTCCATAATGGCGATTAGAGTCGTCGACAAGCACATACACACAATACCTAAGCACATCAGAATGAACACTTGTGTGTTGACCTCGTGCGTCGAGTGGGTGCGGTTGTAAGGTGAAAATTGGATATCCCTACGTGAGATAAAGAATGATTGAAATCGTCTCGTGCAGACGCCGAGGGAACGTGCTACCTACAACATTTACATAGGACAACGTCGTCTGTACAGGGCCGAGGGCCGAGGGCCGAGGGCCGCCGCGCACCCCGCCTGGAAACAATTCGAGTGATCCCGCGACCCGCGTATTCCTGCCTTTGTATTGTTGCGAATAACGACCTGGCGGCGGCGGGGGCCGCGCCTGCCGACAGATCGAACCGACCCAGGACTCCTTTCTCAAGTGCCTCTGCAAATACCTACGTGTAATTGATTTTTGTACAACCCTTTCTTATAACAATGCGGGAGGAAAGATTTAACGAGCACTTTCTAGTTGTTGCTATCAATTTTCACATGAAAAATTCAAGTGTAATTTTTTTTGCGTTTAGGTGTCTGATTATGCCTAAATTATTTTAATTACCTACATAATTAAAAGAGTGGATATTAATATTCAAATAATCGGAAAATGAAAAAGTTACTTAGGAATAGAAAATTAATTTTGTGTTGGTTTCTCTCGAGGGGATCGATCATATTGGCGTTATTGGGGGGCAGCGCGGCGGCCTCACTGGAATCGCTCTACGAATGGAACTAGACGCATGACTCCGGGATCCGGTGGTCGAGCAGTTTCTCCTTGATGGCGTCCACGTTGAGGTCGGGCGGTGCTCGCAGCGTGGCCGAGGCGCTGCGCCCGAGCGCCCCCGGCGCCCCCGCCGTGCGGGGCGCCCCCTCGGGGGCTGGCGGCTCCCGCGGCCGCGCGCCCCACGTCCACGACGCCCCCGCGCCGGGCCCATTGCATGCCTGCGACAACAAAACGATACAAGTCAAACAAAATAGAAGAAACATGATGCGTATAGGCTAAATAACTAATAATAAATAATATAATCGGCAGACAAACACACACATTGTATATCCCTAAATTAAGCAAGTTACGCTTGTGTTATAGGTAATATACAACGGACTACTCTGGGGCCGATCTCAGACACCCAGACCATAGTAAATAACGGAGAAAATACGTTTCCGAAATTTACTATACCAGGAATCGAACCCGGAACCTCTGCGTTGCAGTGAGGTACGCCGGCAAAGGCTATAACTGACACCTTGTGATAAAATAAAACGTCGAGAGGATTAATTAACTGTTCTTCCTTTAATGAGCTCACAGTATATATTAAATTTGTGACATTGGGTACAAAAATGGTGCGTCATTATATTAAGCGCCTGTAGAAAATGTATTACGATCACACATAAACAACATTGCTCTATAAAATAAATAGGCGTTCCTCATTGCAACGTAGTTTTAATTACATTTAAGTCAGTTCTGATTGTAGCCAACCTTAGGGATTTCTTAGTAACTATTCGCATATTTTTTTATTTTTTTTATTGCAGGATATCAGCAAACAGGCAGACGGCCCACTTGATGGAAAGCGGTTACTATCGCCTATGGACATTTGCAACACCAAAGTTGCTACAAATGCGCTGCTGCTCTCTTAAGGGAGACTGGAACCTGGTCACTAATGCCGGAACACAACTCAAGGTTGTTATGGCGACATACTTTAGACCAGGGGTGGTAGCCATCCAGTCAGGCAAATGCCCTACCACCTGTATGTGGGTTGTTAAGTCGCCTCTTACGACAGGCCGCCCGGCCGCAGGAAATTGTATTCTTTCTCCGTTCCTGCACGGATAAACTATTATTACTATTATTACTTCCTAGCGAGGATCATTTTGCTCGATATTATAATTGTGTACATATAATAATAATAGCAGCCCATAAATGTCCCACTGCTGGGCTCGGGCCTCCCACTATAGGGGAACGGACAGTATACCCGCCACGCTTGTCCAAGGCGGCTTGGCAGGTTTGACATATCGGTTATCTCGATGTGCAGGTTGCATCACGATGTTTTCCTTCACCGTTATTAGCACGTGGTAATCGTAACAATATGCACATTGGGTCAGAAAACTGCCTAAGCGGTGCATGCGTTCCGGCCAGGATCGAACCCGCGCCCTTTGGGTCTGGGACGCGTGCGCTAGCCATTACGCTACCACGATTATGTACATGGTCTTTTGTAATTCGTCAAATATATACATACACCGTTATGCTGCATCTAATATATGGAATACCACCTTTAAGATAATTAAATCACTCAATTATCAATCATTTTTCGCAAGAACTTAAATGACTACCTCTTAGATGAGCAACGGGAACTAAAAATATCAATGTTAATCTTTCTTATATATTACTGATTTTGTCTTCTGCCTCTACAACACTGTTTATAAATGTCTATTATGCAATTTATATATCTATATATATAAAAATCAATTGCTGTTCGTTAGTCTCGCTAAAACTCGAGAACGGCTGGACTGATTTGGCTAATTTTGGTTTTGAATTATCTGTGGAAGTCCAGCGAAAGTTGAAAAGGATGCTTGGAATATAGTAAAAATAAAAATTTCGCTTTCCCTTAGAAAGTATTCGTACCTGTCAAACATTGAAATCAAATTAAATTTAAAAGTGAAGTTTTTTTTTCATTATTTTGGTTTGGTTTTTTTTTACTAAAATTGAAACATTGTGCAATTATTATTCAGAAACAATACGCAATTCCGGATCTGGCTTTTTGGATAGTTGCCTTCGACAACAACAACGACACAATATACGTAAACGTCACACATCATATTAGCAGTGACAGATAAAACGTCACTTGCGAACTTCAAGTTACTTCTTACTTGATTACTTCATTAACATACGTTTAAAATTTGCCAGCGTAACGAATTTTGTAAAAAAAACGAATTATACGAAATTTATACGAGAAAAAACCTCTCATCATTTTGGATATCCTCCGTTCCTGTGTCTACAATTATCATTCAGCTTTTTTATTTATTAATTCTGAGGCGATACGAAGTTTGCCGGCTCAGCTAGTATTATATAATATTATTACCATATTTATATTTATTGCAAGGATAATGGTCGATGATGTTATGCTAGAGCAAGTGAATGAGTTTGTATATCTTGGATGTGCTTTTAGCAGGGATGGAAGGTACACCGCTGATATAGAAAGAAGAGTGAATTTGGGGAATAGTGTGAATGGAGCGTTAGGTAAACTTCTAGGCGCTAAGAACCTCAGCCAGAAGGCCCAGCTCGCCGTACACAACGCGGTGCTGGTACCTACGCTGGATGGATGCGAGAGTTGGGTATGGAAGAGAGAGCATGAAAGTAGAGTAAACGCGGTCGAGATGCGAGCACTGCGCAAAATCTGCGGAGTGACGCTCGCGGACCGCGTTCGTAATACCGAAGTAAGAAAGAGAGTTGGTCTGAAAGAGAGTGTCGGGGTGAAGGTAAGGAAAGGAATGCTCCGGTGGTTCGGGCATGTGGAAAGAATGCATGATGAAAGAATGACTAAACAGATATACAATGCAAAAGTGGATGGATGCAGAAGTCGTGGAAGGCCACGACACACCTTCCATGATCAAATTGATCGTGTACTAGCAGAAGGTGATGTCAGGAGCCTTAAGAACAGACGAGTGTGCATGACAAGAGTTATGAATGTCAAAGAGGCAAGTGAGGTGTGTAAGAATAAGCCTAAATGGCACTCTGTTGTTCGTGCCTACCCCGCAAGGGAACTGGCGTGAAGTTATGTATGTATGTATGTATGTACTAATTATTAAAAAAAATTTGCATCCTAGTCTCAGAAATGGGAAGGAAGCGCAGGTTGGGACGACGAAGGGAAAATAACACAAAAGTTATTTAAACAATTCAAATATAAAATCGGAGTCTGGTTAAAAGTCTTTTCATTGGCTGAAACTAGTTATGATTGCAAATAAAGGCGAGCCACTTAAAACAAAAGCCACTACACGACCAGTCTGATTAACTTTATCTTTACGCGCGCCACTTTGTTTCACCACAATGGCGGCAGGTGCCAACAAAGTTAACAACGTCATTAAAAATAGTTATTATCTGCGTCCGTTGGCCACCGCCGGCGTTAACTTCGGGCCACTATTGGGGCCCACGTGTGGGATAAAGGGAAGCCTAATTTAACGATGGGTTGTGGAGATACTGGACCATCCGAGCACGATTAAACTGCCCCCGGAATACTGTTGCATAGAGCTAAATCAGCCTTAAAGTGAAGATTCACCAAAAAATTATAATCTTATATGTAAAGCCTAAAACTCGAGCTAAAAATACCGTTGGAACTACTATAGACTTTATTAGAACTGTACAAATATAACTGGATACAAACAGTATACACTGCATGATTCAATAACATGCGCAAAGTTCGTCACTATATCACTTGTCGAATGTACACACGTCTTGCTTGTATCTTAATCGGGCATCCCTTTATACTCAGCTTACAATATGTCACGACCAGGTAAACAATGACTTCCACGAATCACACCTGCGCTTCTGTCGACGCAATTCCCAGGAAACATAATTCTGCACACCTGCCTAATTATGCCTGCGAACGGTCATAAACCAGTACGATAACAATAGGCTATCGTCTAATTGAAAATTTTAAACACGAAGTAAACAAAAGAACTCCAAATGCGGAGGGCCATAAAACGTGTGCTTCGTAGAATTTTGGCTAAGTTGTAACACTATCAATAACAATCAAATTAAAAATAATGAAGACTGAAATGCATCATACAATATTAAAATTTGTTATGGTCGGCGGGACAGGAAATAATTCTGAATTCACTCAAATTAGGGTTTCACCTCTATGACCTAGTGAAGCCAATAAATTATAGACTTGCAAAAACCCTTATTTAGTTTTCTCAAAGTTGTTCTAAAAGCCTCATAAGATCTCAAGTCCGCGTCTTGACATATTCAAGGTCAAAGCACCCGAAAAACGGGTTTTTATAATTATCTCGTTTCCTATGCAATAGAATTTGCATATATTACAAAAGTTGTACAACATAAAAAGTTCTTAAACTAATTTTCTATACATTCAACCGTTTTTCCGATAGAGCGCAAAGAATGCGCAGCACTTATCCAGTGTGGCGTATCTCAAGGTCAACCACTAATTTCCGGACAATATTGTGTCAATCGTCGTAGGCTTGCCTGATTCCAGTATTCTGTAAACTCCACCCCCTACTTTATAAGTATTTATTATAAGTAGGGATGGGCCGAATGGGATTTCAACCGAATACAAGCTTTGGCCGAACATTCGGTTAAAACAAAAAATTCGGTCGAATTTCGGCCGAACTTCGGCTTTTCTTTCTTTTCTCAAGAGCAACACGTCGTGACCTGTTGACAACTTTAACTTGATAACACCGATTTTTTTTTACACCGTAACCTGCCTCTAGTAAATTTTAAGTATGAGTGGGTGGATAAAATAATAGATCTTTACACATTTCATTGAAAATAAATAAATTCATAATGTTTGATTCGTAAAAAGTGATTTCAATCAAAATTAAAGTTATACTTGTTAACGTGTTTTAAAAAAATTCAAGTTACATACATACATAACTTCACGCCAGTTCCGTTGCGGGGTAGGCACGAATAACAGAGCGCCATTTAGGCTTATTCTTACACACCTCACTTGCCTCTTTGACATTCATAACTCTTGTCATGCAAGCTCGTCTGTTCTTAAGGCTCCTAACATCACCTTCTGCTAGTACACGATCAATTTGATCATGGAAGGTGTGTCGTGGCCCTCCACGACTTATGGAAATTCAAGTTACGCATTATAATTAAGTAGTTGCACTACTTGCTGATGTTTCTTAGGAAATAATAAATGTATTTTATTTTTCTTTTAATTTGATGTCTATTTAATTAGGCAAAGACTCAATCAAGAACTAATAATTTTTTTTTTATCACATTGCACATTAAGATTTGCATGTTCCTAACTAAAATAAATGACCAAGAGTCTATATATGCCAATTTTTATATTGCGGTTATGATGGATATGATTTCTATTGACATCAGTCAAAATAATGCAAGTAGGTATTTTACTTTTTCCTTGCACCGAATGTTCGGCATTTAAACCGAATTTCGGCCCAATGCCGAATTTCGGTTAAAGCGAATGTGAAACTAATTTCGGCCCATCCCTAGTTATAAGCGATAATTCACGAAATAAATGGCTAACGCTATTTCTGCTAATCGTAATACCTTTTCTACTATTTTTCTGTCGCGGCGATATCGAGAGGATATTATGAATTTAGTAGAATACAAATTTTTGCATTTTCGCAACAACAAGATATCGAAATGCAGAATTGGGACCCCGGTTGTAGGGTAGCGAGGAAATCGCGCGGACGCATTAGCCTCGATTACGGCTCTGGCCGATATCGCAGCACGCATCTCCACCCAATTAGGCGAGCCATTGTCAGCGCGACGCCATCTTGCATTAGATCTAATTAAGAAACAAACGCCTCCTCTTAAAAGCTAACGAATTGTTCTCCACGACCAATCTGATATTCGCAAATTGGTTCAAATGAGAACGCCTTTATTACTTGGCCTCACTGAAAAATCCAAATATCACCCAGGACAGGTTTTCACGAGTAAAAAAGGCACCGAGATGCTTAGTCACTGACGAAAAATTTAAGGTCTAGACACCGCTTAGCACCTGAAATACTGATTACAAACAAGTCGATGACATCGTATTTACTTACATCATTTAAATAATTACTTGCTCGCACTAGAAATGAGTTTTGTATTTATTATTCTAATATTATTTATTATTATACTAGCGGCCCCGGCAGATGTTGTCCTGCTCTGAAAAAATAAAAATATAGGACCCGATCCCAGCGCCACCTACCGGTTCCAATTGTGGATTTAAACCATCCGGGGACCCACTCAAACACACAAAAACAAAATCACCAAAATCGGTCCAGCTGATTAGGAGGATTCTACGGGATAAAAAGTATCTTTTGTCCGTCTCCTGGTTTCAGCGAAATCGGTACAGCCTTTCTTGAGTTATAAATAGTGTAACTACCACGACTTTCTTTTATATATATAGATTTGTTTTATTTCCTTTAGTAATGAGCGGTTTCTATTGTAAAATACTTCCATGTAAGCAGAGTACATAATATCTTGGCTGTGATGTATTATTATAACGGCTGTAAACACATAATATGTATTATATATCTTCAAATATAAATGCATAGACACCTTGTGTTTATAAGTGCCATAAAAACATTGTTATTTATAGTATTTCACACTGCAACATCAGTATAATCCTTAGAACTTGAAAAATTGATTTCGAAAAAACTTCGTTTAAAAAAACCGACTTCAAAAACTAAAAAGTATAAAATAATTTATTTCTAAAGCTATTATTATTAATATATATTATCCAAAACGTTTCAAAGTCGGTGCAAAGTAAAACACAAAAATTACTATATTTTGAAAATTGCTAAGCACCGACTTTAAGATGTTTTAGATAATATATATTAATAATAATAGCTTTAGAAGTAAGTTATTTAATACTTTTTAGTTTTTTAATTTTTGAAGTCGGTTTTTTTAAAAGAAGTTTTGTTTTATTTTTTTGTTACTTTTTAGTGTCTAGCTATGTATGGGTAGACCTACGAAAGGTGCCGCGCTCCTTAAAAAGTATAGGTCCCAAGAAACGGGAACAAAAAAATGTTCGTAAAATGAAAACTACTGGGCCAAACTATGTTAAATTTTTAGGGGACCAAATGGCAACTATTCCGCATCAAACTAAATAAGAATCACGTAAATCGGATCATAACTCTCAGAGTAATCGGTGAAAATACATAAAAAAAAGAAAGTCGGTAAAAAAAAAGATCCCGACGAATTGAAAACCTCCTCCTTTTTTTTAAAGTCGGTTAAATAAGGACGACCAGGTAATAATTGCAAGCATCGACGCTTTGATGAAACTAAACAACGTCTTAATAAATTCCGATAGTATATTTTTTTACTTAGACTTCATATTTTACAAAATTCAGTATAAGATTAAAATTCTATTGACGTTGCTGAATGTCGTATATGAGCTTTTTTGGAGGCCGCGCACGTCATGCGTGACAAACGAGGCGCGCGGGTGGCCGCTGTCACCGCCTCCCTCGTCTCGTGCTGTCTTCCCCGTCTCCCCGTCTCCCCCGCAGCCGCCGTGACAAGGCATCACCGCGACATGTCCCCGTCGTCGGCGTGGTGATGCAGACTGATTATCGGGTGTCCGCCGGGACACCTTTTTTTTTTGCCATGTGAAATCCGTTTGAGGACTAAGCCGCGACAGACACAGAAGCCTTGTGTGAGTGTGTGGGATTCGCCAGATCGGGGGTGGCACTAGCGTGCCCGGTCAGAACCGGTGCCACGCTATTGCCACTCCCCAGTTAGGGATACCCACTAAAACCCGTGGGTGTTCCGTCCTGCGCCTTATGCCAGGGCTACGGGAAATGGGCTGCCCGACTCCGCAG
Source organism: Dendrolimus kikuchii (assembly GCA_019925095.2). NCBI lineage: Eukaryota > Metazoa > Arthropoda > Insecta > Lepidoptera > Lasiocampidae > Dendrolimus > Dendrolimus kikuchii. The sequence goes on along the minus strand of CM034390.1, from coordinate 29,077,963 downwards.
TGCCCTGGCAGGCGTGGGCCCCCCTCACAGGGCCTCTTCCTATGCCGGAGGACGTATCCCATCCGCCGGGACACCTCACGCGACTTATCGACGACGTCCTTCCTATCTCGCGAACGACACACCGCCGCGTACACTTGTGCAATATAATATCAGCCCATTAATGTCCCACTGCTGAGCTCGGGCCTCCCATTATAGGGGGAACAGACAGTATACCCCGCCACGCTTGTCCAAGGCGGCTTGGCAGGTTTGACACATCGGTTATCTCGATGTGCAGGTTGCATCACGATGTTTTCCTTCACCGTTGTTAGCACATGGTAATTGTAACAATATGCACATTAGATCAGAAAACTGACTAAAAGGTGCATGCGTTCCGGCCAGGATCGAACCCGCGCCCTCTGAGTCTGGGACGCGTGCGCTAGCCATTACGCTACCACGACTTATTTGTGCAAAGCGGCTCACTAAATAACAAAGAGGCGAAACAATTGTGTCACTCCATTAGCTCTTTAGCTCATTTAGCACAGAGTTGATATGTCGTTAGACGCACGGCGAAATTTTTATTCGTATTCCTACATACGTAACCAAAATCATTTTTCATTCGTTTGATCTTAATTCAAACGAAATAAAGGTAATTATGCAATTTTTTTAACCGACTTCAAAAAAAGGAGAGGTTCTCAATTCGTCGGAATCTTCTTTTTTTACGTGATTCTTCTTTAGTTTGATGCAGAATAGTTGCCATTTGGTCTCCTAAAAATTTAACATAGTTTGGCCCAGTAGTTTTCATTTTATGAACATTTTTTTGGGATCCGTTCCGTCCTTAGGACCTATATTTTTTAAGGCGCGCGGCACCTTAGTATACCTACCCATAGCTAGACACTAAAAATTAACAAATAAAAGAAACTTCGTTTAAAAAAACCGACTTCAAAAACTAAAAAGTATAAAATAACTTATTTCTAAAGCTATTTTTAATTAGAATATCTTATTTTTTATATATTATATCTAAAACATCTTAAAGTCGGTGCTTAGTAATTTTCAAAATATAGTAATTTTTATGTTTTACTTTGCACCGACTTCAAGATGTTTTAGATAATATATATTAATAATAATAGCTTTAGAGATAAGTTATTTTATACTTTTTATACTTTAATGCATGATGAAAGAATGACTAAACAGATATACAATGCAAAAGTGGATGTTTGCAGAAGTCGTAGAAGGCCACGACACACCTTCCATGATCAAAGTGATCGTGTACTAGCAGAAGGTGATGTCAGGAGCCTTAAGAACAGACGAGCGTGCATGACAAGAGTTATGATTGTCAAAGAAGCAAGTGAGGTATGTAAGAATAAGCCTAAATGGCGCTCTGTTGTTCGTGCCTAGCTCACAAGGGAACTGGCGTGAAGTTATGTATGTATGTGTATGTAAGTTTTGAAATGGGATATAGCTCATTTCTATTTCTCGTCCGCGAGTTACCCAAGTCTACTGCCGGGGATACCCTCGAGCAGGTGTATTAAATGTGGTCCGGTGCGTGATCTACCGAACAATACGGAAGGTCGGGTGAGAAATGATTTCACTAGCGGCCGAGGAAGGTGCCAGCTCCAAAATTAGACGCACAAATCAAATCGCTCTCTCATTTGGGGGCCAATGTGCTCGTTGGGGCGATCGCTCGCAGCCGCTCTACAGGGTAGCTGATGCTTTTCAATTATGCAGCAATATGACTCCTAGATCACACATCACGTTATATTTCTTTTAGTAACAGCGAGAAGATTTATCTATGAAATGCCAAATTGAAAAAGATTTTAGATTTTTATTCAGTGAAATATTTTTAAATTATATTTTCCGTTGATTTTTTTGTATTTCATTATTTATATATTAAATATTTAGTTAAACCTGAAAATCAAGCCAATCTATATTTGTATGAAACAAAAGGTGAGAAGATGTTTTGCCATTTCTTGGCATATGAATTGATTCGTAATAATCGACCAGTTTAATGAAATTATACATACATACATACATAACTTCACGCCAGTTCCCTTGCGGGGTAGGCACGAGCAACAGAGCGCCATTTAGGCCCATTCTTACACACCTCACTTGCTTCTTTGACATTCATAACTCTTGTCATGCACACTCGTCTGTTCTTAAGGCTCCTGACATCACCCTCCGCTAGTACACGATCAATTTGAACATGGAAGGTGTGTCGTGGCCTTCCACGACTTCTGCATCCATCCACTTTTGCATTGTATATCTGTTTAGTCATTCTTTCATCATGCATTCTTTCCACATGCCCGAACCACCGGAGCATTCCTTTCCGTACCTTCACCCCGACACTCTCTTTCAGACTAACTCTCTTCCTTACTTCGGTATTACGAACGCGGTCCGCGAGTGTCACTCCGCAGATTTAGCGCAGTGCTCGCATCTCGACCGCGTTTACTCTACTTTCATGCTCTCTCTTCCATACCCAACTCTCGCTTCCATACGTGAGCGTAGGTACCAGCACCGCGTTGTGTACGGCGAGCTGGAAATTATAGAACGAAATAATTATCATGTACATAGTGAAACTCGTAAATCTTTAATAAGTTCCAGTGCTTAATATCAGAATTCAACCTGTCAGTTACTCTATCGGTTCGAAGTGAGTTGGAAATCTTTGATTCTGTTTAATGAGGACTCCGCGAAGTTGATTCGCGGCGGAACTTTGGCGGCGGCTGTGGCGAAGTTATCTGTGAAGGGCCGTCTCGAGCCGCTGCGACCCTCCAAGGGGAGCGCTCTGCCGCAACCGACTTGCCACCACAGGTACACACAGCGTCTTAGCTACGCTATACGACACTATTGAACACGCAAAATCATTCCCTAGTGACACTGAGCTGAACCTCCACCAAGCAGGTTAAAGTAATACGTAGTAGGCTAGTAGGCTTTCTTATTGTAGTACTAGCTAATCTGATAGACCTCGTTCTGTGTCTGAATTTGGCCTAGTGTTAAAGTTTAGTTTTTATCCGTGTTGGAACAGAGAGAACACAATTTCCTGCGGCCCGGCGGCCTGTCGTAAGAGGCGAAAAAACAACCAACAGCCAGTGGTAGGGCATTTGCCCGACTGGATGGCTACCACCCCTGGTCTAAAGTATGTCGCCATAACAACCTTGAGTTGTGTTTCGGCATTAGTGACCATCCAGTCTCCCTTAAGAGAACAGCAGCGCCTTTATAGCACCTTTCGTGTTGCAAATGTCCATAGGCGATAGTAACCGCTTTCCATCAAGTGGGCCGTCTGCCTGTCTGCTGAACTTCGGCAATAAAATAATAAAAAAGCTAACAGATAGATAGACAGCACTTTATTGTACACGGAAACATAGATAAGCAGAAATAGAAAAATACAAGAGATAGTACAATGGGCGGCCTTATCGCTAAAAAGCGATCTCTTCCCGGCAACCCTTGGCAAGGATTAATGGATTTTAATGATAACGGTGGAGCAGTTTATAAATAATGATAAATGATAAGTATATATTATATATACGTATGTATATACACATACGTATACACACACGTATATATTATAAATATTATACACAATAGAGAAGTGATGCTTCTGAACCTGATTTTTAAAGCACTAAGGATTTGGCTTATCTTATAGCAATAGGTAGCTCATTCCAAAGACGCACAGCCTGGAAGGTAAAAGAGGTATTGTAAAAACAAGACGTATGTACATACATACATACAGTTTGCTTGCGGCGTAGGCATGAACAACAGAGTGCCATTCAGGCTTATTCTTACACACCTCACTTGCTTCTTTGACATTCATAACTCTTGTAATGCACGCTCGTCTGTTCTTAAGGCTCTTGACATCACTTTCTGCTAGTACACGATCAATTTGATCATGGAAGGTGTGTCGTGGCCTTCCAAGACTTCTGCATCCATCCACTTTTGCATTGTATATCTGTTTAGTCATTCTTTCATCATGCCTTACCTTCACCCCGACACTCTCTTTCAGACCAACTCTCTTTCTTACTTCGGTATTACGAACGCGGTCCGCGAGCGTCACTCCGCAGATTTCGCGCAGTGCTCGCTTCTCGACCGCGTTTACTCTACTTTTATGCTCTCTCTTCCATACCCAACTCTCGCTTCCATACGTGAGCGTAGGTACCAGCACCGCGTTGTGTATGGCGAGCTGGGCCTTCTGGCTGAGGTTCTTAGCGCCTAGAAGTTTACCTAACGCTCCATTCACACTATTCCCCAAATTCACTATTCTTTCTATATCAGCGGTGTACCTTCCATCCCTGTATGTACAGGTGTGTTTATTCGGTATTTAGTTGAGGGGCGTAAATTGTGGGAGCTAGATACGTACAGAAATACGAAGCGTTCCTTGAGGTAAGGAGGAGTAGTGAGTAGAAACAATATACTGTAGAGTAGAGAGAGATTATGAGTATTCTGGCAAAAATTGATGGGTAATCTAGGATGAAGATGATTAGAGAAAGAACGACTCCAGCAATGAGTTTGGAAATGGACTCTAAGAGCTTTGATTATATATATATATATATGTAGTATGTTCAGCAAACACCGGTGCTGAACGAAACAACGTAAAGAAAATAATGTAATTTTGTATGTATTTAATATATCAGCCCATAAATGTCCCACTGCTGGGCTCGGGCCTCCCATTATAGGGGGAACGGACAGTGTACCCGCCACGCTTGTCCAAGGCGGCTTGACAGGTTTCACACAGCGGTTATCTCGATGTTTTTCTTCACCGTTATTAGCACGTGGTAATTCTAACAATATGCACATTAGATCAGAAAACTGCTTAAGTGGTGTATGCGTTCCGACTAGCGTCGAACCCACGCCCTTAAAGTTAGGGTCTAGGGACTTGTATGTATTTATTAGTTTTTTTTATTTTTTTTTATGGCAGGAGATCAGCAGACAGGCAGACGGCCCACTCGATGGAAAGCGGTTACCATCACCTATGGACATTTGCAACAGCAAGTGGCTACAAATGCACTGCTGCTCTCTTAAGGGAGACTGGAACCTGATCACTAATGCCGGAACACAACTCAAGGTTGTTATGGCGACATACTTTAGACCAGGGGTGGTAGCCATCCAGTCGGGCAAATGCCCTACCACCTGGCTGTGGGTTGTTTTGTCGCCTCTTACGACAGGCCGCCCGACCGCAGGAAATTGTATTCTTTCTCCGTCCCTGCACGGATAAAAATAAATATAAATAGTTCCAAAAAGCGGCCTAGTTTTGAATATAGAAAAAGTATTTTCCCACTGTTGTCAGAGGAAAGTTACGAGCTGAGCGAGCGACCCGCCAATAATATTAGCGAAAAAACTTCTAGTCCATTTCGGAGATAACTCCGGTGCCAATATATCCGCGGGGGCCCATTACTGTCGCATAAAGTAGCGGCGTCGTCTATCTCGGCGATATGCCGCTCGTGAGGAGCGATGACGAGCTGCGAGGCGCAGACGAGCCTTCGGGGCGCGACGGCCCATCTGCTGCGGACCCTATTGGCGAACGGCCCAAAATAACCGGATGACGCACGACAAATATATTCCGGCAATGACTTCGCTATTCTAGGACAGTTTTCCACTAAAGGCACGAATTGAAAATGTTGTTTTTTTTTATTTATTTTTATTGCAGGACTTCAGCAGACAGGCAGACGGCCCACTTGGTGGAAAGCAGTTACCATCGCCTATGGACATTTGCAACACCAAAGGTGCTACAAATGCGCTGCTGCTCTCTTAAAGGAGACTGGAACCTGGTCATTAATGCCGGAACACAACACAAGGTTGTTATGGCGGCATACTCTAGACCAGGGGTGGTCGCCATCCAGTCGAGCAAATACTCTACCACCTGGCTGTGGGTTGTTTAGTCGCCTCTTACGACAGGCCGCCGGGCCGCAGGAAATTGTATTCTTTCTCCGTTCCTGCACGGATAGATGTTGATGCATGAAGTCCCTAGTATAACTTTAGCATAGTCATTAATACGAGATGAAGCGTTAATGTAGAATGAAGAACTTTCTTCCATTCCGATTGTAATAACCGTTTAAGCAGATATTTAATTAAACTAACAACTCTGTCTGTAGTAACTGCATATCCTATAATATTGTTACGAGTGTGGGACTCGAAATTAAAATGCCGTTCCAATTACTATAGAGTTTATTAGAACTGTACAAACAGGTACAAATATACTGGATACAACCAGTAACACTGCACGATTCAATAACACGCGCAAAGTCCGTCACTATATCGCTAATCGAAAGTACTACACACGTCTTGCTAGTATCGTAATCGTCGCCTGACTGCCTCACCCCTCCGTTCGGTCATTGTTTTATACTAAACTGTATAATAGAACAAAGGACCGTGTTCACCGAGTTAATCCGCACACCTGGCAAGCAAGGATTAGTTAGAAAGAAAGAAGAAGAAAGAAAACAAGTTTATTTTTAGGACATATACAACAAACACATTAAAAGTAAAAATTAAATACAATAAAAAAAGAGAAAACAACCACAAACTATCTGATAATATACATATTAAGTCCTAAAAATTGGATCAAGCTCAGCAAAAATGTCGATCTGTTAGACCAACGCTGATCTTCCGCTTGACCCTAGACCGACGTCACGGCAAACTATATATTATATTATAGTTGTAATAAAGACAAATATTAATACTGAGTTATAACTGTGTGTGTGAACTCATATAATATATATAATAATGTATAATAATTACACTGATATCAATAAATTTACAAATATTTATAAGATAAAATCAATCATATACAACACATAAACATATACATTAGTTCGACACTAATGACGGCCATAAAAGAAGTAGAAAAACAATAGCACGTTATTCTGAACTACAAATTCTAAACACAAAGTAAACAATGAATTCCTAAATCCGCTGGCAATAAAACTGCGTTTTACGACCTGCAATATTTATGTATAACACCTTAGACAAATATAATCGGTTTTACTTCAGCCACGGGTTGTCTGGAAGAGATCGCTTTTTAGCGATAAGACCGTCCATTGTGCACATTCAGAATGTTTTTAGGCTACAAGTTTTACTGTAATGGTGTACAATAAAGTGTTATCTGTCTCTCTCTGTCAAAATGTAACTAATATTCTTAATGTTGCCATTGAAATTGTCTATGAACGGAATGTACTTTTCTTTGTATCAGTACTTATTTTCATAACAAAACAAACTACCCTCAAACATTTAAAGTCGGTAGTTATTATTGTGCTACCATTACCGGGAAGTGAGAATATAAGACAATCAAGCAAATATTTTTTTATTGCAGGAGATCAGCACACAGGCAGACGGTCCACTTGATGGAAGCAATTACCATCGCCTATAGTTATTTGCAACACTGAAGTTGCTACACTCTTAAGGGAGACTGGAACCTGGTCACTAATGCCGGAACACAACTCAAGGTTGTTATGGCGACATACTTTAGACCAGGGGTGGTACCATCCAGTCGGGTAAATACCCTACCACATGGTTGTGGGTTGTTTTGTCGCCTCTTACGACAGGGTGCCCAGCCGCAGGAAATTGTATTCTTTCTCCGTTCCTGCACGGATAGAATGAGAATCGTATTAGAAACTGTTCACACATCACAGGATTATGACTAAGAACTGGCGCACAAAAATATAATCCAAATATCTTAACAAACTGTTTTTGATGTTTGGGTTGTTGGGGAGGGCCGCGGCCGCAGCGCACTCCCTCGGGAGCAGCCAGGAATATGATCGTGTATCTGTGACGGGACATAAAGCAGCCTTATTGAGAACGACCCTAATAAAGATACGGCTGTCCGCGCCCCTCGCCCCGGCTCCCCGCGCGCGCCACAGTACCATATCCAGCAGTGGTGCAGTTCCGTCGCAACGGGCACTCGAAGAATCATCTACAAGCTTATCCACTACAGTTGTTAATACGAGTACGTAAACCGGACTATGAATGCCTATTCTTCACGGCCGTAGGAATGAATGAATTATTATTAATTGTCATATATACATACGCGGTGCTGGTACCTACGCTCACGTATGGAAGCGAGAGTTGGGTATGGAAGAGAGAGCATGAAAGTAGAGTAAACGCGGTTGAGATGCGAGCACTGCGCAAAATCTGCGGAGTGACGCTCGCGGACCGCGTTCCTAATACCGAAGTAAGAAAGAGAGTTGGTCTGAAAGAGAGTGTCGGGGTGAAGGTAAGGAAAGGAATGCTCCGGTGGTTCGGGCATGTGGAAAGAATGCATGATGAAAGAATGACTAAACAGATATACAATGCAAAAGTGGATGGATGCAGAAGTCGTGGAAGGCCACGACACACCTTCCATGTTCAAATTGATCGTGTACTAGCGGAGGGTGATGTCAGGAGCCTTAAGAACAGACGAGTGTGCATGACAAGAGTTATGAATGTCAAAGAAGCAAGTGAGGTGTGTAAGAATGGGCCTAAATGGCGCTCTGTTGTTCGTGCCTACCCCGCAAGGGAACTGGCGTCAAGTTATGTATGTATGTCATATAAATGTTCGTAAACGCTTGAATATTAGCACAGAACGTTTAATATTTCTTCACTAGTTTTGTTAAAAGTCAATCTTTTCATTTAGTTGTAATTTTTCATGGCGTTGACAGCATCAGCACGTTGCGAACTGGTGTACATAGAATAGGAAGTAAAAAATTAAATTTTAACTTACATGTATGACCTTCAAAAAGTGTTCTCCAGTGGAACTTATTTTGAATAAAAACTTTTGAATTTGAATTTGATATTGCTTTACAAACATTTTCTTACACGCTACACTAATGGTTGACATTACGTCAATGCAGTGTGTGTGTGTCTTTTTCTTAAATCAACCTGTTCGATTCCTGACTAGGTTGATAAGTTCTTCAAAAATCTCATGATATCACTTTAGTTTTCATCAAAATCGACCCCGAGGCTCTTCTGAATATTTCTCATTTTAAGTTATAGTTTCGAATATGGCCCATTTGAAAAATTCACTTGTATACTTGTATCAATTCAAGCATCGTCAGGCATATCGAATTTCATAAAATATAATTTCATATTGTGAGCGATTTTAAGAGGGGTTTATTTCGAAAAAGTATATTTTAGTGGAGTATTCTTGAAGTATAATACCTAATGTCTTTAAAGACCACGGGTCATAATAATGCCCCGGACTTTTGGAGGGCTTACGTGGGGCCATGGGGAGGCCAACATGTAGAGGCCCCTTGACAAATTTAAACTAAATGTGGCGCGACACTGACCGGCAATTATCCCTGTCTATACCATATAATAATGCACCTAAAAACAAACCCCGGCCAGTGAAGGACTACTGTGAAAAAGAGGACAAAAAGTACCGGGCTATTGGGGTGAATTAGTGGTAATTATTATTAATACATAATAATTATTATTATTTTGGACGAGGCAGCAACTAAAGTGCAACACCATTTTTTCAGTACAGTATATATGTTAATTGAAAGTTTTAGTTAACATTTTGAATTTAAACAGCAAAACCACTAGTGGCGCCAACTGTGATTACAGAGTGTGTTGGTAACGTTTTTGCATTGTAAACTATGGCACTGGTGTTCTCGCACTGTGCGCCGTGACGGCTGACGCCGCGGCGGAGTGGCGGCCGACTGACTTGTCGATTCCAATAAAATAACCGTCAGTTGAGTGGAGGGTAGGAGATAAAATCGCGCTAACTCCGCTCCACCGCTCTACCGCTTCTCCGCTCCTCCGCTCCGCCGAGCGATGAGTGGCGAGTGGCGTGCGCTTCACGCCTGGCGCAGGCCGCGTTTACGAGGGCCACGACAACTAATGCTGATATTAAAAGACTAATTAATAAGCAGCTCTATATAACTTAAGCATTTTTCTGGTAAAATAATAGTATTGAAATATTTATTATGAATATTTTTTAATTTTATTGAATATTTTTTGTTGGAAGTATTTTTCTGTTAACATAATGTTGCGGCGCAGCACTAGTTCGGTGGCGCGGCACTAGCTTCGCGTCTGCGCCCTGATTTGATATTTTATTTTTGGAGTTTTTGGCGGGAACTGAAAGGAGATGTGCTGTGCAGTTTTATTTTCTAAAAATTTGTAAAATTACTCTAAAATGAACAATAGTTGTGGGATATTGATAGTTTTTGAGTAGTAATTATGTGTTTTGTGAGAAATGTGAACTGTATAGTCAAATGTGGCCTTCTGAGTTGTCACAAGAACTCCGTTGAATGGCACTAGCTGATTACCTACAGTTCAGCTGTGCTACACATAGGCTTAAGAAAATGAAGAAACTATATTGTAAACTAAGATTTGGCTTAAAAGCCTAGCTGCCAAGCCATAAACTTAAATAAAAAAAATAATACAAAAAATGATTTGATATTTTTTCATTTGTTTCTTTTTCATTTCTTGTTACCGTAATGTATTGAGCACGCAAACATGTTTCTGCTTAAAATTTATTTCTATTATAGTTTTCCCAATTATTATACGTTTAATTGTTGATACCATTCATAAACACATAATTTTATTGAAATATTTATTATGAATATTTTTTTGAAATGATTTTTATTTTATTTTATTGAATAATTTTTTTTGGAAGTATTTTTCTGTTAACATAATTTTATTGCCGAACGAAGATTGATGACGAAAGATGTGCATTTGTTAATGCTCCGTTGTATGTGTATCATTTTAGAGTAGACTGTGGATGTTTTTTTGGTTCCAGATCGAATTGAGTTTTCTTGTTTGATAATTAGAGGAATCCATAAAGTTTATAAACACGAATCACATTACAAATGATTGAAATATCAACGATGTATAATAAATAGATTGTTGGCGCCACTTATTTCCCAATTACCAATTGTGTCTTGGGTTTATAGCGGCTTGCAACCCCGCATGTTGCCGCCGCTCGCGCTGCGCGTGAGCCAGTACGTTGCCAAACGCCACGCTACCGCCACGCACACAAACTAGTATCGCACCCGCATAAATACACATATTAGCTATCGAAGATTTCCGCGTCCAGTAGTTAATTACTAGGACATTCGCCTCAACTATAAATAAACTTAAGTGATCAGTGTATCTGCGACACTTGCGCCCCGGGGCTCGTGTAGAAGGACTTTGCCACCTTTATAGCCACGTGAGAAGCAACGGCAGAACCCTGACCCAGCGCTGTCGTGGGCTGGTGGTCGCTCATAAAAAACATCGGTGTTAGGATATCGATGTTTACAAAAGTGAAACATCGATGTTAAAATATCGATGTTTATCAACGATGTATCGATGTTTTTTATCAGCATTTACATAAACTTTTGACGCTTGTTCCTGCGACGCAAATAAAACATCATTTTTTTAACAACAATGTATCGCCCAAAACCACCTTAGCACACCTTATGTTATGTTTATTCTATTTATATGTCTTTTGCTTTATCCAACATTCAGTACCGTACTTAGGTACTATTCAACAGCGTAGGCATACACTAACATATCCCTATCACCATTTAAAATAAATTTACATCTAAGGAAGATTGTCATTTTTAATAGAAATGGAAGAAATAAGTATAACAATCAACTTTTATATTATAAATTATTATTGGCAATAAGAAAATTTATGAAAAAAATAATATAAAGAAAATCTGTGTAGATCACAGATAGAGCGCAAGATGGCGCGTTATGTCTATGTAGGATAAAACATCGTTCATAAAACATCGATCTTGAACAACGATGTATCGTCGATGTTTTGGTTTCAACATCGATGTTAAAACATCGATTTTTATGAACGATACATCGATTTTTGAAAACATCGATGTTTTGTTTGCATCCCTACAAATCAGGTTAGTCCCTGTTTTTTCTTCTCTTTTCCTACAGATGTTTAAAAATATCAAAAGTGTTCAAATGGTAATATGATTTTGTCAAAAGCATTTACGACGGCCTCTGTGGTTGAGCGGGATAAGCCTTTGTCGGCGTACCTCACTGCAACGCAGAGGTTCCGGGTTCGATTCCTGGTATAGTAAATTTCGGAAACGTATTTTCTCCGTTATTTACTATGGTCTGGTGTCTGGGATCGGCCCCAGAGTAATCCGTTGTATATTACACATAACACAAGCGTCTGCCGATTATTATTATTATTATTATTTACGTGGATCAGTAAGTAAATATTTTAACTTTATTAATTTCTGTTCAAAGCTCATCTCTAGAGCCTAAGACTTTAACAATAATAATAGCAGCCCATAAACGTCCCACTGCTGGGCTCGGGCCTCCCATTATAGTGATACAGACAGTACACTTGCCACGCTTGTCCAAGGCGGTTTGGCAAGTTTGACACATCGGTTATCGCGATGTGCCGGTGTCATCACGATTTCCTTCACCATTAACAATGTGATAATTGTAAGAATATGCACATTAGTTTAGAAAAATGTCATCCGTGCAGGAACGGAGAAAGAATACAATTTCCTGCGTTGGGGCGGCCTGTCGTAAGAGGCGACTTAACAACCCACAGCCAGGTGGTAGGGCATTCGCCCGACTGGATGGCTACCACCCCTGGTCTAAAGTATGTCGCCAAAACAACCTTGAGTTGTGTTTTGGCATTAGTGACCAGGTTCCAGTCTCCCTTAAGAGAGCAGCAGCGCATTTGTAGCAACTTTGCTGTTGCAAATGTCCATAGGCGATGGTAACCGCTTTCCATCAAGTGGGCCGTCTGCGTGACTGCTGATCTCCTGCAATAAAAAGAATGCTTTCCGGCCAGGAATCAAACCCGCGCCCTTTGAGTGTAGGACTCATGCTCTAACAATTAAGCCATTATAGGCTATTTACTCTAAGACTTCTTCATGAAACTAGATGGTAAAAATGGGTCTGTAATGTGAAGACATAGTGATACATACGATATCGGGAAAGCTTTTCGCAGATCACCGGCTTTTGAAAATACAGGCGTATTTTTTATTGGACTTGACTTTATGTTGTTGGTTCGAAGACCTTACAACTTTACCGGGGTTTTTGGGGCGAGTGCCTTCGCCAAGCGAAGGCGCTCGAGCCCGGGAGGCAACTTGCTCGAGGGAGCTCCCTAAGGAGTTTTACCTCGGCTGGACTGTTGCCATGAGAGGGGGATGAATTTAATGATGCCCACCATAGGGCGACACAAAGCACTAATTGAGAACGGGCGACGGGTAATATAAAGGATTCCAGCGGGCCGGGATCGGTGATTTGCGGCGGTCTACGCTATCTTACTGCCGTTTCGCAACGTGTTATGGCTGAGAGAGAAGAAACGGCGAAAGAAACTTCCCAGCAACACGCCTAATCTATCCTGTGGGGGGGCTATGTCTCCTAGCGTCCCTCGCAGGGACGTGGAGAGATCTTGATTGGTCTTGATCTGTGTCTGTCTGTCGGTTCCTGCCAGCCTACCGTCCTGACTGATCCGGGCCAGCCGTTTCGTAATAACGTCGACTCTGTCCGTCAGGACGTTACGCGGTCGTCGCACGAGAGCCTTTCGCCAAGGCTTATAATCGGACGCGGACACGACGAGCGGATTTCGATGGTGCGTCGCGAGATCGAAATACTTACGCGAGAGCGACGTAATGTAGTTTTTGATGGAGGGAAGCTCCAGATCGCGGTGGATGTCGACGTTACGCATATAGAGGGGAGCACCGACGGCTCAATACAGGCGTAGGCTATACCGCTGCGTGCGTGTAATTCTAAGGAAGTGACGTATCGGTGTTGCCAGGTGACGGATACCGGGTTACCGGGATTAAATGTTCCCGCATAAATTATGCAATTGCCACATTTAAGGAATACACACGTGTATTCGTCGCGGCCCTGCCGATGTTTACGCATGAGACCGGAATGTATTTTAAAATGGACGCTTAGTGATACACTATACGTTTGAGCTTGTACTGATAAAAACATGTATAATGCGATCCAAATAAGAATAGGAATGTCAATAACCTATATCTGTCAAATGTCATTTGAAAAGTATGGTTTGCAAAAAACTTATTTGCATATCAATAATAATAGGCTTATATCAAATTGAAATAAAAAGGTTAAATTAGTAGTAAATCGCCAAGTGGTAGGGCATTTGCCCGACTGGATGGCTACCACCCCTGGTTTAAAGTATGTCGCCATAACAACCTTGTGTTGTGTTCCGGCATTAGTGACCAGGTTCCAGTCTCCCTTAAGAGAGCAGCAACGCATTTGTAGCGCCTTTGGTGTTGCAAATGTCCATAGGCGAAGGTAACAGCTTGCCATCAAGTGGGCCATCTGCCTGTTTGCTGTATTCCTGCAATAATAATAAAAAAAATTGTCTTAATATAATATTTAATTATTTAAAGTCATAATTCGCAGCTATGACGCCACAATATGGTGCAAAGTCGATTCTATTCTCATTTGAATCGCATAGTATTATACTAATCTGACAGAGCATGGAGATCTAGAACTTATATAGCTTTACTAGCTGTACATATATTATTGAGAACAATTTAAATATACAATCCAATTTTATTTATTAAATACTAAAACTAAACTACTGAAAAATAAACCTAAAATTAAAAACTAGAACTAAATAAAAAAGGAGGGCATAATCCATAATATAAATAAACCTAGCTTAAAAATAAAAAAAATAAAAAAACCTGTATCAAGGCCCGTCCAGCCCCACCAGACCATTGTACCTAGAAGGCTGGCAGCATTGCCTCGCTGGATACAGAGGCTAATCCTTTAAGCGAGGTAAGCTCCAGCCTTCCGGTCTCTTGTTGTATCGACCAGACGTTTAATACATCGTTATGTATATACATAAAACCGACTTTGTATGTTTGAAATTGGCTTTTTGAATGATACGATTGTCATGATATTAAAATTTATACATCCCCACACAAACATACGCACTAATATATTTATTATGTACGTAATTTGGCAAATGCAGATCAACATGGAATATTATATTATGAAAAGTTTCATCAAGATAAGAATCATAAATATGTTAATTATTTTGATCGAGATATGTACTCAAAAATGTTCTGTTTACCAATTAATGTTTTTTTTAATATGGCCCGTGTGGCCATGCGTCCCCCTAACGTAGTCAGGGTCTTTATTTATTATTATTATTATGTAGTCAGACCTTAGCTTATTATTAATTGTAACTTAAAACTAATGTCTTACATAAAGTATTTTATATATTTTCCTGTGCGGTGTTTTCCAGCAAGTACGATGAAACCACCCATCACCTCGTCTTATTGCGTTTACCAATTAATGTTGATTATCACTACATTTAGACAACTATATTGTTTGTATATACATTATCACAGGTGAGGTAACTTCAGAATAACGTAGCAAACATCGACTGATGTGGCAACTGGCATCACGTGTATTGTTTTTCAGTAACGCCACAATGGCAGGCAAACGAACAAAATTCATACAGCTTAATCATATGTAACTAGTGCTTATTTATCATATTTTTTTTTATTAAACTGTCTTATCATTGTTATCCGTTTTTTTATTATTATTATTACATACATACATAACTTCACGCCAGTTCCCTTGCGGGGTAGGCACGAACAACAGAGTGCCATTTAGGCTTATTCTTACACACCTCACTTGCCTCTTTGACATTCATAACTCTTGTCATGCAAGCTCGTCAGTTCTTAAGGCTCCTGACATCACCTTCTGCTAGTACACGATCAATTTGATCATGGAAGGTGTGTCGTGGCCTTCCACGACTTCTGCATCCATCCACTTTTGCATTGTATATCTGTTTAGTCATTCTTTCCACATGCCCGAACCACCGGAGCATTCCTTTCCTTACCTTCACCCCGACACTCTCTTTCAGACCAACTCTCTCATTATTATTATTTTTTTCACTTATACAGTTATTATATTTTTGTGGGTCGTATGACATTTTTGGTTTAGGAGGTGGGCAATTAAAATCAGGCTCATCAAAATACTGAGTGCCAACCTCATTTCGCAAATTACGGAAGTCAATTTCGTTTTTAATATGTTTGTTGTTGTGTCGCATTTTTAGAAACAAATATATTTCTCCTATCTTTCTTTCTAATAATATAACGAGTGAAGTATAATCATTAGTACGATTCTTGAGCGGTGACATTGGGCTGCGTACAGGTGAAATTTCGCATTTTTAAGAAGTATAAGGTAATTTATAATTCGTGTAAAATCACATTCACTACCGCTCAAGATCCGTGCCGTAAAATATACGAATTGCAATTAAATCAAAATAATATTTAATTAAATTAAATTCTTTTATTGCGATAAAGTTTCGTCAGACCTTAACGTAGTACCGTCGTAGCTCCGCGGCCACGACGCTACGCGCCAAGCTCTTGACGTAATGAAGTGTGTGTGTCCGATTGATAGGTGCGCGTCGCGCCTAATGGCCGATGCGCCGACTTCACACCGAACTTCTGGCCCATTTTCAGTGTCAAATATAGGTCGAATGCATGAATTCAGTTGCTAATATTATCAGCTCTTGGTGGGCATCCCTAGTATACTAAGTTGGACCGAAAAAAGAAATGATGCGCACCTTGTTTATTGCCCGCATTCGGAGTTCTTTTGTTTACTTCGTGTTTAAACTTTAAAAACATCTATTTTTATCTTACTTATTTTATGGCTGTAATTAGAGTCGAACTAATCCTTTTTTTTATGGCCGTCGAAGCTTGCCAGGTGTGAGGGATTAATTGGGCGAACGCGATCCTTTGTTCTATTATACACTTGAGTATAAAACAATGACCGAACGTAGGGGTGAGGCAGTCAAGCGACGACTACGATACGATTAAGACGTGTGTAGTACTTTCGATTAGCGACATAGTGACGGACTTTGCGCGTGTTGAATTGCATTGAATCGTGCAGTGTGAACTGGTTGCATCCAGTTTAATTTTGTACCTGTTTTATAAATGTTTGTACAGTCCTAATAAATTCTATAGTAATGTCAACGGTATTTATTTTTATTCGAGTCCTGTAGCTCGTAACAATACTAACCATTGTACGAATGACGTTTCCTAACACGAGGAACTAAGTTTATAACAATGATTACAAATATTAGTTATCGCTCGCAGAAGATGTCATAAATTTTCTGTATGGTATTGTACTGTGATATTCTTAAATATTACATTAATATTTCATAGTAGATCACGGTTGGCTTTTTTTTAATTTTTTTATTGCAGGAGTTCAGCAGACAGGCAGACGGTCCACTTGATGGAAAGCGGTTACCATCGCCTATGGACATTTGCAACAATAAAGGTGCTACAAATGCGCTGCTGCTCTCTTAAGGGAGACTCGAACCTGGTCACTAATGCCGGAACACAACACAAGGTTGTTATGGCAGCATACTCTAGACCAGGGGTGGTCGCCATCCAGTCGAGCAAATGCCCTACCACCTGGCTGTGGGTTGTTTTGTCGCCTCTTACGACAGGCCGCCCCAACGCAGGAAATTGTATTCTTTCTCCGTTCCTGCACGGATGATGGCTAATTTATTAGTACATCTAAGTGGATATAAATTGACTTACCGGTGCAGTGAGAGCCGCGGCGCCAGACCTGGTGGGCGAGGCCACAGTCAGGCTGGGTGCGCTCGCCGCATCGCCTGCAACACCAAACAACGGAGATCAGTTTTCAAATGAGTTTCACACATCGCTGGCGATGCGGAATCGAATTGCAACAAATGTGAGCATAAGTGACTTGATTCAATTAAAAATATGCAAAGTATTGCTACGACTCAGGTCCCGACAAAAACAAAATTCACACCTGCATATTTGTAAAATATGACTAAAAAGATATACAATGCAAAAGTGGATGGATGCAGAAGTCGTGGAAGGCCACGACACACCTTCCATGATCAAATTGATCGTGTACTAGCGGAGGGTGATGTCAGGAGCCTTAAGAACAGACGAGCTTGCATGACAAGAGTTATGAATGTCAAAGAGGCAAGTGAGGTGTGTAAGAATAAGCCTAAATGGCGCTCTGTTGTTCGTGCCTACCCCGCAAGGGAACTGGCGTGAAGTTATGTATGTATGTATATTTGTAAAAACACATTTTATTACCTTTCGGCATTTGGACTTCTTTTGTTTAGTTATTTATTAACATGCGTTTACTAATTATTCTAGAGAACACTCCATTGTTTTATTGTACTCGTTTATGGCCGTTGCGCTCGACTGATTAGCCAGGTGTTTCGGATTATGATACAGGCGCATTGCATTTGTGCAGTATAAAACGATGACCTTATTGAAGGAGGCGGCAGTCGAGCGATAACCAGGAGCGAACGCAAGACGTGTGTACTACAATCGGGAACCTTTTAGTGACGGACTTTGCGCGTTTTATGGAATTACGACCTTCTGCATTACGTTTGGACTTGTTGTGTTCGGTTATATTTGTACCTGTGTTATACGTGTTTGTATAGTTCTAATAAACTAGTTCTATAGTAATTCTAACGGCATTTTAATTGGAGTCTCGCGACTCGTAACCATATTCATGGTTAAGTGCGCCAGGCCGATCTTACTCATGATACCAGTGCTATATGATGGTGCGCATGTGGAGGGTGTGCCTGACCTATCCCGACTGTCTAATGTCGTGTGTTAAATGTATTTCTTTTAGTTTGTAAAATTCCTAGCACGGTGCCAGGAATTGAAGCCGGAGCCTTTGCGTTGCAATGCAGTAGCTCGCCAAAGGTTTAACCAATAGACCTCAGAGGCCGTCGAGATGCTTTGTATAAAGAACGCGAGGGTAAAAACAATACCTTGACCCTTTAATGGATCAAAGGACACAGTGGTGCCCGAGGTAATGATGCGGCAGATCAACTAGCAAGGAGAGGTTCCGAAACCCAACCAGTTGGACCAGAGCTTTTCCTGCCTTTGCCGCACAGTTGGTTTAGAAACTACATAAATCAAAGGACAAGGGCACTACATCAACAACTCTGGGACAACCTGGAGGATTGCAGGCAAGCCAAACTGGCAATGCCTCGGCTAAACCTGCATTACTCCAGGAATATCTTAAAGGTCAGTCGGTCCTGGCTGAGGCTAGTTATTAGTACAGTCACTGGACATGGCAATTTTAACAGACATCTTTTTAATATAGGTGTCACTGAGAGCCCCCTGTGCAGAGCATGCTTGGAGGAAGAAGAAACAGCCGCCCATGTCCTGCTTGAATGCGGAGAGGTGGCCCGATACAGGGCGAAGTACGCCCCAGGTAGCCTCCGAGAAGTCTTCAGTAACGTCAAGAAGCTGGTGGACTTCCTGGAGGTGCTGGGCTGGATGGAGTAAACCCTCATCCACCCTCGCACGCAAAATAGGCGTTTCGTCGTCGAGTTGCGGAAACCGCCCGTTCGCAGAAGAAGAAGAAGAACGCGAGCGCAGCGCCACCTCTTCGGCTGCATTCCTCTATCAGACGGAAACGAAGCTATCTATCGAGATAGGAAGTATCTGGGTGTTGATCCGAGATATAAGCCAGCTGTCTTGACTTTCATCTCTCTAATAGTGTTAAGGCTCCTATTGCTGCAGAAGGTCCAGAGTGAGGTTCAGACACTTCGTTTCGTTTCGTATACGACATATCTTCAAAATATGAGACGTAATTTTTTTATAGCTATCTTAAATTAAGAGAAAAATTCTCGAAATTATTGAAAGGAAACCATTTTACTTCTTCAATTTTTTTCAAAATGGAATAAACAATATCTTCATCTTTAACAAAGAGAAATAGATTATTTGGTTTTATTAATTTGTTAAATTCTAATTGATTTTATTTACAATAAAATAATGTTGCATCTGAAAGACGATGGTATCTTTGGAATCCCCGCTATAGCCCCACAAATCCTCAAGGACGTTGGCGTTGCTACAAGCCTTAAACAAAATATCTAAAATTCCAGTTTAGAAGTTATTTTGTTTCTATTGCCTTTTTATTTCTGTTTGTATTCACTTAGTTTTAGTCCAAAATAAATTTTTTTCTTCCTTTAAAATTTGCATTTTTAGAATCATATCATATCCGTGCAGGAACGGAGAAAGAATACAATTTCCTACGGCCGGGCGGCCTGTCGTAAGAGGCGACTAAACAACCCACAGCCAGGTGGTAGGGCATTTGCCCGACTGGATGGCTAACACCCCTGGTCCAAAGCATATCGCTATAACAACCTTGAGTTGTGTTCCATTAGTGACCAGGTCCCAGTCTCCCTCCATAGTCCATAGGCGATGGTAACCGCTTTCCATTAAGTGGGCCGTCTGAATGTCTGCTGAACTCCTGCAATAAAAAATAAAAAAATCAGCTGAATTGATGACTGACTCTTCAATATATTCATAGACAGAAATAGAAAGAACAGATAATTCATTTGAGTATGTATTGCAGAAGGGCTGGATTAATTTGCATGAAACGGAGCTACGGTACAAGGTAAACGCGTGGTCAGCCAAAAGGGCAAATGAAGCGCAGGGAGCGAGGAGTGCTTGCAGTATGCGGCGGCCATGCATCTCCGCGGATGAAGGCGGCTCGGCCTTCGTTGCACCTACAGTCATATTTCATGGATATTCTAATTTAGCTTTTTCGTTTAAAACTGCGGATTGGAAATTTTTAAAAATTCTGAAGCTATCCTATTTTATTATCTATGTGTATAAGAAACCGTATTTTTGGACTTTAAGTAATTAAATAGATTATTGAAAGTCGTGGTAGCGTAATTAGCGTAAGCGTAAGACGCGTTTAAACCCAGGCCGGAACGAATGCGCCACTCAGGCAGTTTTCTAGCCTAATGTGCATATTATATTTTCATAAGTTTTCGCGACTTGTATACATAATAAAACTACGTTTTAACGGTTTTAAGCGCGGTTAATTTTATTTGATTTTGGTTTTTCCGACGTTTCGGCCACTTTTCAGTGGCCGTGATCACGGAAGACAAAGATGTCAAGTGTCAACGAGTATTGTTAAAGTTTTATTTAGCCTACCGCCAACTTGTTAATTTTAATTTTGTTTATGGTTATTATTTACTCTATGGGAGCCTAATCTAATTTACTACCGCTTCGCAACATGTTACGGCTTGAAGAGAAGAAGCGGCGCAAGGAACTCTTCAGCAAACATGCCTAGCTCTAATAATTTTATATAATATTAAAATGGGTGGAAGGAAAAATAAAAGTAATTATCAGTCAAGTTGGTTTGTGTTCCGTTGTACGCAGAAAGAGCTCACAGTGTCTTGAGGCCTGGCAGCTGAATCACGGCCACTGAAAAGTGGCCGACACGTCGGAAAAACCAAAATCAAATAAAATTACCACGCTTAAAACCGTTAAAACGTAGTTTTATAATGTGCATATTGTTACTAATTACCACGTGCTAACAACGATGAAGGCACATATCGTGATGCAACCTGCACATCGAGATAACCGGTGTGTTAAACCGTTAAACCTGTCAAGCCGCCTTGGATTCCTCAATAGTGGGACGCCTTAGCCCAACAGTGGGACTTTTATAAGCTGTTATTTTATTATAATTATATAACAGTTAGTTTCTTGAAATGATATCTAAGTCAATTAACAAAAACATTACGTGTTTGTAGATCTTATAGCCTTGAGTTATATCAAGCGTAGGGAACTTTTCATAAATGACATGGATGAGCAACGTTGCCTTGCTGCCTGAGCCAGGGAACGGCCGTTGCCCACCACAGGAAGTGCTCAGGTTCGTATAAAAGTCAAATAAACAAGTGTTAAAATTACAGTAAGTTTGTTTGATATGTTTTTTTTTTATTGCAGGAGATCAGCAGACAGGCAGACGGCCCACTTGATAGAAAGCGGTTACCATCGCCTATGGACATTTGCAACACCGAAGTTGCTACAAATGCGCTGCTGCTCTCTTAAGGGAAACTGGAACCTGGTCACTAATGCCGGAACACAACTCAAGGTTGTTATGGCGACATACTTTAGGCCAGGGGTGGTAGCCATCCAGTCGGGCAAATGCCCTACCACCTGGCAAAACCTGTTTATTACCTGATTAGCATTCTATCCGCAACTTTACGAGCCTAGTTAAATAAGACATAAAATATATTTAAAGTAATCGATTAACTGGCAATACTGAATTATTTTTTAAATTTATAGCGACAACGAAATAAATTTTCTTTCAAAATGGCATGCGTTATCTAATTCTTTCTAATGTTTATGTTTTTAAAATACATAAATTTAAACCTGTTTTTCAAACTTTACCAAACTATCGGTAAGTACGCTTTGGTTTGATGTTTGATATCAATAGATTCTTAGATAGTCTTTGTCGTAATCACGACTATTGTAAAATGACTAAACAACTATTACCTGTATTTCTACAAATAAAGATTTCATTCATTCATTTCACTCATTTCACTCATTTCACTCATTTCACTCATTTCACTCATTTCACTCATTTCATTCATTTCATTCATTCATAAAAGGCAATTTTTAGTTGTGGGCTGGCAGAGTGAAACAAGTTTTTAATGCACAGTGGATATTTATTAGCGGTTTTACTAGCTCCTACCCGCGACTTCATCCGCGTGGAGTAGTAAAAAAAAAAAGTTTGGTCTTAGCGTGATGATATATAGCCTTATAGCCTTCCTCGATAAATGGACTATCTAACGGTGAAAGAATTTTTCAAATCAGACCAGTAGTTCCCGAGATTAGCGCGTTCAAACAAACAAAATCTTCAGCTTTATATATTAGTATAAGATATAAGATTTGTGGAAGTACTTTTTGATATGGACACATAAAGACAGCGGTAACTTCACAACAACAAGAAAACATAGACCGACCATGGACACTGTCTTTTACCTTCTTAATTTATGGCATGGCTGCCAGATTAATATTTAATAGAAATGCGTCTTCATTAAGAGTGAGCCTAGCGACACACCCACGTCGTTCCGTTTTTAAAACATTGCGAGTGTATTATACTTTCCGCCGCCAAACAAAAGCGCCTGAATTTTTATCAAATAAGTGGGACAGGTGAAATAAGTGCACATGCGACACGGCTCTGAAGAGGGGGTCGATCAAGCCCCCCTCGGACCGGGGCCCAGGGCAGTGCACATAAATAACCGGCGTCCGGCGAGATTTATCCCGGACCGAAGAAAAAACCAGATTAATCACTCCATTCAAAGTCGGAGGCGCAACTGAGGGCGGGCAAGAAATAATTAATTGACACCCACCCCTCGTCCTTCTGAGCAAAGTGTTAGTGGATTAGTCCCGATCTCAGCCCTTGCCCTCACAAACAGTCTCTGATGTTTCACTGCTAGTGCACTGTTACATTTAGAAACACTACTGCTCTACATTTTTTTTTTATTGGAACAACAAACAGCTACATTATTAAAATTAAATACAAAATTACAACTTAAATAAAATATGAATCAATAATGCAGCCCACAGCGCTGTCCACGAGTTAAAATATAAATGTCTTAGCTTTGCTGTTCATCCTATACCTGGACGATTGTCTCCAGAGAATAAGATTGATGGATGTTGGGGTGCGGATGTGTGATCTAGTTGTAAGCACCTGGCTCTATGCGGATGATGCCGTGCTTTTAGCCGAATCGCCATCAGAACTGCAAACACTAGTCACAATGATGAAAGATGACTGTCAGGCGAGAGGCTTACATTTGAATGCGAAGAAAACAAAGGTTATGGTGTTTGAAAGAGAAGAAACCAGAACGAATGTAAGGATAATGGTCGATGATGTTATGCTGGAGCAAGTGAGTGAGTTTGTATATCTTGGATGTGCTTTTAGCAGGGATGGAAGGTACACCGCTGATATAGAAAGAAGAGTGAATTTGGGGAATAGTTTGAATGGAGCGTTAGGTAAACTTCTAGGCGCTAAGAACCTCAGCCAGAAGGCCCAGCTCGCCGTACACAACGCGGTGCTGGTACCTACGCTCACGTATGGAAGCGAGAGTTGGGTATGGAAGAGAGAGCATGAAAGTAGAGTAAACGCGGTCGAGATGCACTGCGCAAAATCTACGGAGTGACGCTCGCGGACCGCGTTCGTAAAACCGCAGTAAGAAAGAGAGTTGGTCGGAAAGAGAGTTTCGGGGTGAAGGTAAGGAAAGGAATGCGCCGGTAGTTCGGGCATGTGGAAAGAATGCATGACAGATATACAATGCAAAAGTGGATGGATGCAGAAGTCGTGAAAGGCCACGACACACCTTCTATGATCAAATTGATCGTGTACTAGCGGAGGGTGATGTCAGGAGCCTTAAGAACAGACGAGTGTGCATGACAACAGTTATGAATGTCAAAGAAGCAAGTGGGGTGTGTAAGAATGGGCCTAAATGGCGCTCTGTTGTTCGTGCCTACCCCTCAAGGGAACTGGCATGAAGTTATGTATGTATGTATGTATGTTATTAAAGGGATTTTGATAATCGCTAGGCTTAATATTAAATATTTACTTATTTATACAAGGAAGGAAAAGAAAGTTAGTAAAGGAAGAAGAAGAGCAAGGAGAAAATAGACGTGGAATTACTGTTGTGTTAGTGTTTTGTGAACCAGGAATTTGAATTTCAAAACCTAGCAAGTGCATTCTAAGAAATTTTACACTACAACACGAAAAATCTCATGATCTTCAACGATATGATATAGTAATATTATTTATTAAGAAGCTTATAGCCTAGCAGCGATATTGACACTCTTTACATATTTTGGTATGCACAATACACGTGTAACAAGACAATGTCAGCTGTTAGGTTTTGAAATGGCACAGCCGATCAGTGGTAAAAATTCTATCGCAATTTATAACAGTTTTTAGTTAATCGCAGTTCTTCTGTCAGATAGTATATGATCTGGCCGATTGCCAGATTTCAAGGGTGCAAGGGTAAGAGGGAATGGAGATAAATGGACTCACCCGTAATAATATGAGCTGAGTAACCGGAGCGTCTGCGATACAGGATTGCCACTTATCACCAAGCTCTTGGAACCCGGTTAGTATTGCAATTGGGTGGATATCTCAAATGCGCGCGCGATGCGTGAATGTTTTTACGACGGATCGATTCAGACTGATCGTTGAGACGCGGAAGTGCGGGGTAAATTACTTTTTCGGGGAATCATCGTTCGTTACGCGGTGGCGTGAACATCCTGGGGCCCGGGGAAAAGGTGACGGCTCCCATTTATAGTGCTGACTAAGTGCTGTTGTCGTCGAGGGGAAGACGAGCAATCTTTGTGACTGGTCTCGTTAAGCTGCCATCCTTGGTGCTGAGTTCTACGACTCGGACGACGTCATCCTTTCCGGGCAGAATCTTCTTTATTCTTCCCATCTTCCACTGGAGTCTGGGAAGATTATCCTCCTTTATGAGTACCAGCTCACCAATCTTGGGTCGACTGGTTTCCGTAGTCCATTTAGATCGGGATTGGAGAGTGTGCAGGTAGGATTTCGACCACAAGGTCCAAAATCGCTGAGCCAACGCTTGCACTAAGCGAAAACGTCGTAGGGTTGATGGAGGAGAGGATTCATGGGAATGTTCGGGTAATGCGGTAAGTGGGCGACCTATAAGGAAATGACCAGCGGTTAGGACTTCGAAGTCTGTAGGGTCTGAAGACAGAGGGCAGAGTGGTCGAGAGTTGAGAACGGCCTCAATACGGGCTAAGAGTGTAGAAAATTCTTCAAAGGTCAGATGCTGCTCACCTAATACGCGATAGAGTAATTGCTTAGTAGATTTCACGGCTGCCTCGTGCAGACCGCCAAAAGAAGGAGCTGAGGGCGGATTGAGCAACCATGTGATCTGCTGTGTGGCTAGCTTGTGCGTAATTCTATCATCATTGGCCTTTAAGAAGTTTTGTACTTCTATGAGCTGATTTCTTGCGCCGACATAGTTTGTACCGCAATCAGAGCGAATTAGGGTAGGGATTCCGCGCCGACTAACGAACCTTTGCAATGCCGCAAAAAAGGCGTCCGTAGAAAGTTCCGAGACAGCCTCTAAGTGCACTGCCTTGGTGGCGAGACAAACGAAAACACAAAAGTAGCCTTTGAGAAGTTTGGCATTGCGTAGAGTACTTGATTTAATTAGGAATGGTCCGGCAAAATCCGTGGACACTTGACTAAACACCGGTTGTGGGCTGACTCGATCAGCCGGTAGGTCGGCCATAAAAGGGGGATTCGGCTGAGCTCGATGCCTAAAACAGCGTACACATTTAAAGACACGGTGACGAATGACTCGCCTTCCAGATAAAATCCAGTATTGTTGACGGAGTAGTGCGTGTAGTGTATCTGCGCCCGGGTGGCAGTGTATAGTGTGGAAATGATCTATAATTAGGTCCACAAGGGGGCTTGAACTGGGTAAGATGAGGGGATGTTGTGTGTCATATCTAAGGGCTGAGTTGGACAAGCGCCCTCCTACTCTAAGAAGACCATCCTTGAGAAAGGGCGAGAGGCGTTGTATTCGCACTGTACATAATTTGTTAGTTTGCAGTCGGTGGATGTCTTCAGCGAACATATTTTGTTGGACTGAGCGTACCCAGTGTAAGAGCGCTTTCTTACGTTCGTCTACGGTAATGGGACCAACGATGCGAGAGTGAGAAGATACCAAGCAATTGTGTGCAAAACGTTTAATACATGCGGTTACGCCTACAAGTGTGTCTAAGGAGCTGAATCTCGTGAGTAAATCCGTGTCTAGATCAGGAACCGCGATGTGAGCTACCATTTTTCTGGGTTTTAGACCAGGCAGTACGTGATGACCCAAAGCAGGGGGCATCGTGGGCCAGGTATCAGGTGGGGCCTTGAGCCAAGTAGGCGACCACCATAGGTCATAGGCTAAGAGTTCCTGTGCTGATATTCCCCTGCTAGCACAGTCGGCAGGGTTAAGAGCTGAGGGTACATGTCTCCAAGTAGGGTTACATGGATTGGCTGCAATGGCAGAGACTCGATTGGCCTCAAAGACCTGTAGGGATTGAGAAGGAGTTTTAAGCCAGGCGAGTACGATAGTACTGTCTGACCAACAAAAGTGTTGCTGAATGGTAATGTGGGCAGAAAGTTGAACAGAGACGCGAGAAATGAGCAGCGAAGTGAGGTGTGCAGCTGAAAGTTCCAGCTTTGGTATAGTCTGTCGGGTTTTAATGGGGGCTACCTTGGATTTAGAAACAAGTAGTCTGACGTGTACCTGACCCGTGATATTCGTTTCATGAAGATAGACTGCGGCTGCATATCCGGATTCGGATGCATCGGCAAAACCGTGTAGGGTGTAGGTGGAATCTTTGCTGGTGCAAATTGTTCTGGGGAGTCGAAGAGCAGAGAGTAGAGGTAAGTCTTCAAAAATGTGCTGAAATTGAAATGTGACATCATTGGGAGCCGATTCATCCCAGTCTAACTTTAGAGTCCATAGGTGCTGAATGAGCAGTTTTGCGCGGAAAATAACTGGGCTGATCCATCCACTAGGATCGTATAAACGAGCGATGGTACTGAGTATTGACCTTTTGGTAAATTTTTCCAGTGTAGGTACCGAAATGTGATATGTAAATTCGTCCGTTTGGGGTATCCATTGCATACCAAGTACCTTGATTGCATTGGAGTCGGGTACAACATCAAAATCCTTGGGTATGTCACATTGATCATCCGGGAAGCGTTCTAAAAGCTGACGAGAGTTTGAGGTCCACTTTCGCAAATGAAATCCCCCTAGGGCTAGTAACTCAATGAGTTCAGTCTGCAGAGCTATTGCCTTGTCAACTGAATCATGCCCAGTCAGAATGTCATCCACGAATATGGAGTGCGTAAGAACCTGTGCAGCCTGGGGAAAACGGTGACCTTCATCAGTGACCAGCTGTATAATAGATCGATTGGCGAGGAAGGGGCTGGGTCGTAGGCCATACGTGACAGTGGACAGGGCGTAAGTGAGCAGAGGTTGATCTGGAGAAGAGCGCCATAGAATGAGTTGGAACCGTCTGTGGTCTGGGTGAACTAGTATATTTCTAAACATCATCTGGATGTCTGTACTAAAGACCACTTTGTGAGTACGAAAATTTAGAATGATGTCAGTAATATCACGTTGGAGCGGTGGGCCAGTGTGCAGACAGTCATTAAGACTGACACCATTAGAGCTCTTACAGCTGCCATCAAAAACCGTGCGAAGTTTTTCAGAGTTGGCTTTGAAGATGCCATGATGCGGGACGTAAAAATGGTCTTTTCCTTTGAATGTGCTGGGGTGACAAAGAGCCATGTGGCCCATGTCAATGTATTCCTTCATGAAGTCGATATATTTTGAGCGGAGGGTAGGATCTCTTTGGAGTTTGCGCTCCAAATTAAGGAATCGTCGTAGTGCAATAGCGTGGGTTGCACCGAGCTTAGGTGCCTTTGTAAGAAAGGGAAGGGATACTATGTATCGCCCTGTGGGATCACGTGTGGTGGTAGAACGAAAGTTCTCCTCACACTCGTCAGAGGTTGAGTTGTCCTTTGATTGCACTTCTTCGACTTCCCAGAATCTCTCCAGAGCGGAGTGTATTTCTTTATTTGAGTGTTGGGGTTGTAAACAGTCAATATTTACTAGTGCTGAATTAACTTGAGGCTCAGGCTTTGTGTAGTTTGGATTGATAGGACCTAAAAGAGCGAAATTGAAGATCGTGCCGAAGGCTATTGGCCTGCCGGGGCCCAAAAAAATTTTGTTACCATCCAAAATTTGGCCCAAGACATCAGAACCCATAATCAAGTCAATAGCGGCTGGAAAACGATAAGACGAGTCTGCTAGGGGAAGCTGTGTCGAGTCGAGGAGTGGAACAACGTCAGGTAACATTGTTAATGGTAAAAGACCTGTCAAATCTGGTAGAATGTATGCCTTTGCGCTAATTACTGGGACTTCGGTGTGAATAGGGCGGAATGTGATGGTAGTTGAAGAACTAGAGTTTTGAGTCTGCTGATTACCGACTCCTGTAATTTTTAGTTCTGTGTGCTCGACAGGCAAACGTAATTTTTGTGTCATAGTTTTAGTTAACAAGGTTAGCATGGAACCGCTGTCTAATAATGCTCTTGCCTTATGAAATTCTCCAGCGTTGTCTGCTAGTTCTAGGGACACAGTGGGTAATAAAACTGGTGGATCGTGTACTGTAATGTGCTGAGTATGTGCTGAAATATGACTGTCATTTTGGTTAGCTTTATCAGAGGAAGTAACAGGGCTGCCGGGCAAGTGATTATTATGATAAACTTTATTATCATAGTGCTGAGTATGAAACTGGGATTTATTTTGTTTACGTGATGTAGTGGATGGTGTATATTGTAGCGATGGTATGGGTGGGTGTAGTGTAGTATTGTGTAAGTGAGTAGCAGGTAGTCATTGTTGTGAATTAATAGGTGAATTACGACGAGAAGAGTTTCTTGATTCCGTGGTTGGGCGGGTGTGTTCTTGTCCTCTTAGTTGTGGGGGCAAGAGGTGAGAATTGTCATATGTGGGTGATTCAAAGCCACTGCGATGTAAGGTGGTATGGTGTTTCTCGCTATCACATTCTCTACACCGTCCTGTGGATCTGCACTCGTCAGAGTAATGGGGTCCTAGACACTTACGGCACCGTTCATGAGCTTGGATAAAATCCCAGCGCCCTTGCGTAGGCTGTCTTAGGTATTCACCGCAGTTCAGCAACCTGTGTCCTCTAACGTGACACCAAGGGCAGTAATAATTATTGGTCGGTGCTGGTGGGTGGGCGGAATCTTGTGCTATGGGCTCGAAATATTGTGTAGACTGTGGGTATCCTTGAGCGTACTGTACAGGGTACGCTTGACTTTGTAGAGGATATGCAGGGCGCGTTAAAGGTGGGCGGACGGAAGTAGTGGGCTGAAAACGAACGTGCCGAATTTCTGGTCTGGGTGCAGAAGCGCGTGGTTGGTACCGTGCTGAGGGAGAAGCACGTTCAGTTTGTCTGTATGTCGGGCTGAGGGGAGGGGGGGGGTGGGTTATATGTCTCAGTTTCTGTGCAACGTGCATGGTCTTCTAAGAATGTGATTACATCCTTTAAGGTGGGCAGAGTGTCTGAAGACCCATGCGTTCGTTCAAATAATGTGCGAAGCTCGCCCTTTAACTTCCGCACTACTATTGACACTAGGACGTAGTCTGAGTCATGTAGTGGTAAGTTTAGGTTTTTAAGCGCCGATTGGGTTGAAATAAGAGGGGCTAAAAATAACTGTCTGATTTGTGAGCGGGTGGTGATGTGGGGTAACTCTAGTATCATATCTATAAACCTATCAATGAGAACTCGGCGATTTTCGTAGCGATTGGCAAGTGTTGTCATCGCTACATCGTAGTTCTCATCGGTAACCTTGAGGTGTGATACCATACTGAGAGCTTCTCCGGAGAGGCAAGAAAATAAATAGTGTAATTTAACTGCACCTGACAAATTACCGGCAGTGTCCGTAAGGCTTTTGAAAATAGTTATGAAAGATGGCCAATCCTCAAGCTTGGAAGAAAATTTGGGTAGATCTATTTTGGGCAGAACAGTAGACGTGGAGAATGTGGGCGAGCTTGGTTTGATGCTTGAGCTGATGGTGATGTTTGCCACCAAAATTTTTTCATATGCTTCTATAGCCGAGGTGTAGTAGTCAAAGTACCATTTTTCCACTTTGTCGTCAAGGTCTTTAGAGTCCAAGATCTCATAATATACTGTATCCAACTTGCCCTTTATATCGTCCAATTTTGTAAAGCGCCCTATGAAATCGTTTACACTATACTTTTTGTCTCCTTTTAATATAAGGTTAGCTATCTCTAATAGGAAAGTTATGTACTTATGGGTTTGCATAAAGATGGCAGATTGCGATTTGGTAGGCATGACGATGAGAAGTGCACAATAAGAAAAGGAAAAAAGCAAACGGAAAATTTTTTTTTTTTTTTTTTTTTTTTTTTTTTTTTTTTTTTTTTTCTAATGCTAATAAAGAACACGCAAGAAAGCAGCCAGAGAAACGTAAGAAATACGAAATAAATAAAAATGATTAGGAAAAAAAATATATATCAAACTGTCGTGTGCGCTGAGTCTTAATAAACACGAAGCTATATATAAGCTATAAAAGTTGCACGGCAAGCTAACCACACCGAGTGAAACGAATATAATATTCAATATTATTATATCGATCCGATATCACGTTTAGTGCAAGTATTCGAGAATAGGTGTGCTGAATAAAGTACAGAATACGTACTCGAGGTTATATTAACCTACCTACGTACCAAAAAATAGTTATCGTGTAGCAATTTGCGTAATTATCTGAGGAATGTGGAATGGGTATTCAAATATATAAGGGCAGAAGTAATATGTTTATAAGAAAACAAAAAAGAAAAAACAAGGGCAGAAAACGGGTAAATGGGCAGATTGATAATGATTGTTTATTTAACTTTTTAGGTATGCGAAAATTTACAATTTGGTTTGAATTAACCATAAAATGGCAAAATACGGTTGTTGCAGACTGTATAAATAGGTCGCCAGTTGGAATATTCGGTTCGAAAGACCATATGATCTGGCCGATTGCCAGATTTCAAGGGTGCAAGGGTAAGAGGGAATGGAGATAAATGGACTCACCCGTAATAATATGAGCTGAGTAACCGGAGCGTCTGCGATACAGGAGCAGCAGTGCGTGTTCTCTTGTTATATATCTCCCGCTTCACAACTAGATTCACTTGCCACTTATCACCAAGCTCTTGGAACCCGGTTAGTATTGCAATTGGGTGGATATCTCAAATGCGCGCGCGATGCGTGAATGTTTTTACGGCCTGTGTATAATATAGTTTACACTACTGCAACGATTATATCTTGCATATTTTTTTATTGCAGGAGCTCAGCAGACAGGCAGACGGCCCACTTGATGGAAAGCGGTTACCATAGCCTATGAACATTTGCAACACTAAAGTTGCTACAAATGCGCTGCTGCTCTCTTAAGGGAGACTGGAACCTGGTCACTAATGCCGGAACACAACTCAAGGTTGTTATGGCGACATACTTTAGACTAGGGGTGGTAGCTATCCAGTCGGGCAAATGCCCTACCACCTGGCTGTGGGTTGTTTAGTCGCCTCTTACGACAGGCCGCCCCAACGCAGGAAATTGTATTCTTTCTCCGTTCTTGCACGGATAAATTACAATAATACAAGTGAAACAAACACATTTGTAATATAATATTTTCTTAAGTTTTCGCGACTTGTATACATAATAAAACTACGTTTTAACGGTTTTAAGCGCGGTTTTAACCCAACCACTACATCAGATTCGATAACCCACAAATCCTCGCAAAAGAGAATCGTTTCATACCTAGAATGATGCGTGAGGCTATTGAAATCAAAAAACACCCAAATTTCAATAGAGAAGATGGTTGGCAAGTACCACCTGTTTGGGATCCAATTATCAAAACTATTAAGACCCAAACCCAGCAAAAACCAGCTGCCAGACCTCAAGACACTGTGAGCTCTTTCTGCGTACAATGGAACACAAACCAACTTGACTGATAATTACTTTTATTTTTCCTTCCACCCATTTTAATATTATATAAAATTATTAGAGCTAGGCATGTTTGCTGAAGAGTTTCTTGCGCCGCTTCTTCTCTTCAAGCCATAACATGTTGCGAAGCGGTAGTAAATTAGATTAGGCTCCCATAGATTAAATAATAACCATAAACAAAATTAAAAATTAAATAATTAAAATTAATAGGTTGGCGGTAGGCTAAATAAAACTTTAACAATACTCGTTGACACTTGACATCTTTGTCTTCCGTGATCACGGCCACTGAAAAGTGGCCGAAACGTCGGAAAAACCAAAATCAAATAAAATTACCGCGCTTAAAACCGTTAAAACGTAGTTTTATTACATTTGTAATAATAAATAGAGCACAATAAAAAAGAGAAAACGACCACAAAGTATCTGAAGATATACATATTAAGTCCTAGAAATTGGATGAAGCTCAGCAAAAGCGTTGATCTGTTAGCCCAACGCTGGTCTTCCGCTTGAACCTAGAGCGACGTCACGGCAAACTATATACATTATCTACATATATAAAAGAAAGTCGTGTTAGTTACACTATTTATAACTCAACAAAGGCTGAAAATTGGTGGGGAGGTAGCTTAGAACCAGGAGACGGACATAGGATACTTTTTAGCCCGTTGGAAACGGCAGGTGGCGCTGAGATCGGGCTCTAGAATCCTCCTAATAACCTGAACCGATTTTATTTTTGTGTGTTTGAGTGGGTCCCGGATGGTTTAAATCCACAATTGAAACCGGTAGATGGCGCTGGGATCGGGTCCTAGATTTTTATTTTGTCAGAGCAGGACAACGTCTGCCGGGGCCGCTAGTATTATTAATAAATAATTATATTATTGTGGTAATAGTGACAAATATTTTAAAAATATTTTAATTTAATAAATTTAGCGATATATACACAACAGATTATTTAATAAACAAGGTAAATAAATAGCAAGAAAAAAACCGCCTTAAAACTATACCAGACTTATAAAATGCTGGTGTCGTGTCTTTGGCCCACTTGTGATTTTTGGTGGTCAACAAGAAACTTCTTGAGTTTGACCCATGACCCCATAGTTTATTGAGAAAGATAAACTGCAATCGCTTTTGTAAGTACCGAATAGATAATCACTGGAAAGCCTTTGTTGCTGTTGAATTAGAAAAATATTGTGCGTTTCGGCTGAAACTAGACTTGGGTAGGACATGATTTTAAAATAAGTTTGTAAAAGTAACATGACATTTTGTACTGAACCAGTACAGTGTCCCACTTGAAATGAGGCGAGGAGATTTGTATGGTTTGTACCGCGGCAGTACATTTGTAGCGATGAGGCCGGTGAGGCGGTGAGCGTCATTCCCTCGTTTGTCACGTACAAAACTCCTAGTTAAGAATCGGATGTGTCGGTCACCTCATTTTACTAGCAGTCGTACATGTCATGTTAATAATAATAATAATAATAATCGGCAGACAAACACACATATTGTATATCCCCAAATTAAGCAAGTTACGCTTGTGTTATAGGTAATATACAACGGACTACTCTGGGGCCGATCCCAGACACCCAGACCATAGTAAATAACGGAGAAAATACGTTTCCGAAATTGACTATACCAGGAATCGAACCCGGAGCCTCTGCGTTGTAGTGAGGTAGGCCGGCAAAGGCTTAGCACGCTCAACCACAGAGGCCGGCATGTTGTCCCTCTTTGTCATGTAAATATCCGTAGAGGCGTTATTGTAATGTTGTCCTAGTTCCGTGCTTCCTGTTTCATTTGACGCGTGAGTAGTAGTGAGACAAAAATTTTGAAGTAGTACAAATTTAAATTTTTTTACGGGACAAATGTACTGCTTCACACGTGTACTACTCATCACAAGCTGAAACTCACTGCGACCGCGTTTTGGAAGTATTCAAGCGTTGAAAAGCGACATGAAAAGCACCCGAAGCGAAGGCTCGTCGGGATCATCCCCCTGTTACTGCGTTAAGCCGCCGCTTTCCAAATTTCCTCATAAACAGAATATTATATTTATTTTTGAAATTTGATCTCGTAATTGTTTTGCGCAATAACAACAGGATTATTTCCTTATCATTGTTTCAATGGAAGACGTTTATTTTTAGATTAACAAGTATAAGAATGCATGAAAGAGTTTATTTGGTCCTTTATTTATTGATATATAATCGTTGACGGTTGTCTTGGACATCTCAGCTGTGTTATTTCAAAACCTGTTGTTACAGTTATTTCGTTTAAAGTTAATAGTTAATTTTGTTATGTACCCTCTTATTTTTAAACGATACAATCGACCATTCCTTAATTGAATAGTAATGTTATATCTTTATTTATTCTGTGTTTAGCGCCTATTTGATATAGAGTAGTTGTCTATAATTTACAATAATTTTGTTACAATATTTATCTTTCGTATAATGTGATAATTGTGTAGATTAATAAACCAGGCACAGAAAAGAAAAAAACAACACACATGGCACTGGATAGGACAATATATATAAGTATAGACATAAGGCCCACACTGCACATGCACTTCCTCACAACACCAGCATGTAACAGATACACTCTACATTAGTATAAGTTTAGTATTAAAACTAGAATAAATTAATATAGTAAGTTATTCGTAAGATACATACACCTCAATACAAAAATCAATAAATTAATGTCACACACAAGAACCAAAATAACTAATAAGCTTGTTAAATTAAAAAAATTAAATCTAGAAATTAAGTTGTAAAAAAGGGTACGGAACTCGAGTTCGTAGAGTAGTTAATAATCATAATAAGTAGCTTCGGTGAACCTGCAGCCCACCTCTCTACACCCCTTAGCCACTCACACCCATGTTGCCCCTGCCTTCTATGGCATTTTTTGGGGCCCATGCAGGGAGTGGCGAGTCACCGTCTGCCCATTTTTCCATGTTCTCTGAACATTGCGACGGGCAGATGCCATAGTCCCCATATTCCCAGACCTCTAGTACCACTAGCATTTCACCCTAATAGCCCGGTACTTTTTGTCCTCATCTCCCACAATAGTCCTACACTGGCCGGGGCTTGTCCTTGGGTGCATTACTATATGGTGTGGACAGGGATAATCGCCGGTCAGTGTCACGCCACATTTACATTAAATTTGTCAAGGGGCCTCTACGTGTTGGCCTTCCCATGGCCCCACGCAAGCCCCCCAAAAGTCTGGGCCATTTTTATGGCCCGTGATCTTGAAAGACATACAGTATAATAATAAAAAAATACATTTTTTTTGTGTAGATTATAATTCAAAATGTCTTAATTGTATACAGACGGTATTCACTACATTTTGTTTCTCTGTTGGCAGACGCGATAGATTTATACTGTGTTCGGCTTATTTTATTGCATATAAACCTTTAAGTATAACATTTTATATATCCAAACAATAATGTATTAAATTCTTGTCATGCCTAACCCTTTAATTAAAGTAGTTTATCAATGACTTCAATCCGCTGTCGGCTGTGCCAATATGCTAAGTTTCTTAAACTGTTAAATTGTTGGAGGGATGGCGAGGTGTTCCAAAAATGCTCAACGACTGTTAAGATTAGTGTCTGCAATGTGTTAAAACCGTAAGGTGCTCTGATTATAAAGTATTGTGACCAGTTGTTGTCCTTTTACAACCCCTTCCGAGTTGTTGCAAGTATTACACTATCAAATGCATTCCAGAAGGCCCAGCTCGCCGTACACAACGCGGTGCTGGTACCTACGCTCACGTGTGGATGCGAGAGTTGGGTATGGAAGAGAGAGCATGAAAGTAGAGTAAACGCGGTCGAGATGCGAGCACTGCGCGAAATCTGCGGAGTGACGCTCGCGGACCGCGTTCCTAATACCGAAGTAAGAAAGAGAGTTGGTCTGAAAGAGAGTGTCGGGGTGAAGGTAAGGAAAGGAATGCTCCGGTGGTTCGGGCATGTGGAAAGAATGACTAAACAGATATACAATGCAAAAGTGGATATATGCAGAAGTCGTGGAAGGCCACGACACACCTTCCATGATCAAATTGATCGTGTACTAGCAGAAGGTGATGTCAGGAGCTTTAAGAACAGACGAGCTTGCATGACAAGAGTTATGAATGTCAAAGAGGCAAGTGAGGTGTGTAAGAATAAGCCTAAATGGCACTCTGTTGTTCGTGCCTACCCCGCAAGGGAACTGGCGTGAAGTTATGTATGTATGTATGTATGTAATTTCGCGTTGGATGTGATAATTGTAGGTCGAATCGATTCATTGGATAGGTAGCTATAGTCGAAGAACTAATAAATAACTTTATTAAGCCTTTTAAGAAGGCTAAAACACTATACAAATTATTGAGTTGTCTCCGACTGTTAAACAAGTATAGATCCCGAAACAAAAAAAAAGCCGACACGTGAGCTAGGCCCAAACTATGCAGTAGGCCGGGGCTATAGCTGCTGCATTAATTTATGCGTATTTGGCTGATACTCGTGCTGCGGTAGTGCATCACAGTAACGAAGCCAAACATCGTAGCCGTCACTCGTATACCGTGCACCGGCAGCCGTGAGCGCGGCCGCCGCGGAGCCGCCGCGACCGACGCACTTTGCGGCGTGTTTTCAATTGCGAGTGTCGCCACGCTGAATATTCACGATGCCGCATCAATATTCATGAATACGACTCACTCCGCTTTCCGAACATTCTTCGCTAAGTAGCGGCGTTCTGCCGCCTCCGCTCCGCGGCTATAATCCGCCCGCGCTCCGCTCCCGGCATCTGTTCTTATAATAATGGCGACGCCGCTCTTTGTGAAGCAGAATCTAATAAATTTCGTTGTCTCGAATCGCTTCCGCTCCGCTGATTGACCTTCCTTTCCCTGCATTTCCTTTATAAAATTTTAACGCTAGATTACTTTCCACCAAGAATATGGAAATTAAATGTAGGAACGCTGCTTTTTGCAGGCAGCGTCGTAAGCGACGAACAATGCAGGCTCGAGCAGGCCGTTCTCCTGCGATTTTTGATTTTTAAGCGAATCGCCGGACTGTTTGCGGGATATGTAAATAAGGCATTAGTGGCGGGGCTGGAGTTCAGTTTGGATATTAAAATATTTCGGAGGGCGGACTTAACGAGGGGGCGGAAGCGGGCCGGGGGCGTAAATCCAGATCGTGTATCATATTTTATAATGCGGACGCGTTTTTATTGAGGCGAAAACGGCATTGATTACGGCGCGATTTATGGCGGCTCGCGGCGGACGCCGCTCATGAATACATGATCACTTCATATTGGCCTCCATCGATGCTGTTCAGGAGAATTGAAATTGCCCAAACATTGTCTATTGTATAAAGACTTTTTTACTAGGGTCGCTACTGTGTTTAAATTAGTTGTATTATTGTAATTTATTCGTGCAGGAACGGAGAAAGAATACAATTTCCTGCGGCCGGGCAGCCTGTCGTATGAGGCGACTTAACAACCCACAGCCAGGTGGTAGGGCATTTGTCCGACTGGATGGCTACCACCCCTGGTCTAAAGTATGTCGCCATAACAACCTTGAGTTGTGTTCCGGCATTAGTGACCAGGTTCCAGTCTCCCTTAAGAGAGCAGCAGCGCATTTGTAGCACCTTTGGTGTTGCAAATGTCCATAGGCTATGGTAACCGCTTTCCATCAAGTGGGCCGTCTGCCTGTCTGCTAAACTTCTGCAATAAAAAAAAAGTTTCTTAATTCATTTATTCTTTTTTTTTTCATTGTATGAGTTTAGCAGACAGGCAGATGGTACACTTGATGGAAAGCGGTTACCATCGCCTATGGACATTTGCAAGGTGCTACAAATGCGCTGCTGCTCTCTTAAGGGAGACTGGAACCTGGTCACTAATACCGGAACACAACTCAAGGTTGTTATGGCGGCATACTCTAGACCAGGGGTGGTAGCCATCCAGTCGGGTAAATACCACCTGGCTGTGGGTGGCGCTGTTCACCGAACTATCTATGTATGTCACACGGCTTTTTTTATTGTACTACAGAAATAAATATAATAAATTTCGATGCAGCCGTAAAAGATCAGCGAGATGCAGCAAGGGTGTGAGTGGCTGAGGGTGTGGAGCAGTGTACTGCAGTTCCATGCCTTAAGCAATTTCACTCCTAGTGCTAAGTCTCTTAAGTCTCTACACTGTGCAAGGGTAATACTAGCATGCAGGTAGTGGTCCCATGGAGTCGGGAACCTAGTTACCACTCTTAATTTTAGGCTTCCTAGCCGTCCATTACTCAGTAGGATCTATCTATACAAATAAATAAAATAGAAGTGTCTGCTTGTAATTTCAAAATAACAGCTTTTACTAAATGCATATGTAAGTATATACAGTACTTATATCAAAAACACACCTTCCATGATCAAATTGATCGTGTACTAGCAGAAGGTGATGTCAGGAGCCTTAAGAATAGACGAGCGTGCATGACAAGAGTTATGAATGTCAAAGAAGCAAGTGAGGTGTGTAAGAATAAGCCTGAATGGCGCTCTGTTGTTCGTGCCTACCCCGCAAGGGAACTGGCGTGAAGTTATGTATGTATGTATATAAAAAAATGAATGTTCAAAATTTTTGTCTCTCTGTCTGGATGTTGCGGCTAATTTCTGAAACGGCTGGACCGATTTTGACGGGACTTTCACTGGTAGATAGCTGATGTTATAAGGAGTAACTTAGGCTACTTACTTACTTACTTTTAAAATTAGGGTTCCGCGAAAAAAAAATCCACGCGGATGAATTCGCGAGCACAGTTAGTGTCATTGTCTAAGTTTAAATTTATAGTGAGGATTAACAAGTATTAATTCGCATGTAAATATATTGTTATTAGTTTGTTTGTTTGAACGCGCTAATCTCAGGAACTACTGGTCTGATTTGAAAAATTCTTTCAGTGTTAGATAGCCCATTTATCGAGGAAGGCTATAGGCTATATATCACCACGCTAACATCAATAGAAGCGGAGCACCAATGAACAATGTTTCAAAATCGGGGGATTTTGAAAACAAATTCCACGCGGACGACGTCGCGGGCACGGCTAGTATTTTATAACAAGGGGTTGGCATATGCGATTTAATGAAGATACTTAACGTCTTGGATTTGTGAACACAGCTGTGCTCGAGCGTACGCTGAGTATCGACTAAGCTGTCAACAAAGCGCATCCTAAGTGCATAGCTAAACAAAAACAACTAATCTCTGTTCGAGGCTCCTTTGAATTTTGGAATGTCGTTAACGGCGCGTATGTTTGCTCAAACGGCTCAAATTCTCTCGGGGAAACTGGGGCTAACCGCGAACATCGTTAACCTGTTTAAAATTGAGTTCTAAGCATAACTGTAGACTAAGAAAAGATTATAGTTGTATTGTAAAAAATATAAAGACAATCAGAAATTTCATAATTAACAAATGGTTTCTGATGCAAAAACAAACCCGTATCTCATGGCTGCTAAGCCGTGAGGCGGTTCATTTTTATTTTACAACTAGCTGAGAACTAGCTAGCTACTAGCTCAGAATCATTAAATAAAAAAGCTGACCAATAATTGCAGAATGTTTAGTACAAGTGAAAGAATGACTAAACAGATATACAATGCAAAAGTGGATGGATGCAGAAGTCGTGGAAGGCCACGACACACCTTCCATGATCAAATTGATCGTGTACTAGCGGAGGGTGATGTCAGGAGCCTTAAGAACAGACGAGCGTGCATGACAGGAGCTATGAATGTGAAAGAAGCAAGTGAGGTGTGTAAGAATAAGCCTGAATGGCGCTCT
Organism: Dendrolimus kikuchii; assembly: GCA_019925095.2. NCBI lineage: Eukaryota > Metazoa > Arthropoda > Insecta > Lepidoptera > Lasiocampidae > Dendrolimus > Dendrolimus kikuchii. Next base: position 29,037,936 of record CM034390.1, on the reverse strand, counting down.
GTTGGTCGTGCCTACCCCGCAAGGGAACTGGCGTGAAGTTATGTATGTATGTTTAGTACAAAATGTGGCCAAAACTTAACCGGAACGAACATCACACGGTTGACATTCAAAACCAAAAAAATGGAAAAAACTTCACTTTCAAATTTATTTTGATTTCTGAACGACTTTTAAATTTAATTGATTTCTAAACGACGGGACGAACATCAAATGTTTGACAGGTAGGAATAGTTTCTAAGGGCAAGCGAAATTGTTGTTTTTACTATATTCCAAACATTTTTTTCATATTTACTCACCTTTTAAACCTTCCCTGGACTTCCACAAATAATTCAAAATCAAATTTAGCCAAATTAGTCCAGCCGTTTTCGGGTTTTAGCGAGACTAACGAACAGCAATTGACTTTTATATACTCGTATATAGATAGATTTAGATAAATCAACCAAAGTGATTGAACTTGAATCATTCAATTTCATTGAATACAGTCGTTTTATTTCAGTTCTCTGCTTTTGCATCACATTGGTTCAATTTGGTTGATCCATCTAATATCAGCACTACGTGCATGGAGGTAATAAATTATGATAAACGTATGACGTATATTGTTAGTTTTTTTTTTTTTTTTATTGGACTTGACTTTATGTTGTTGGTCCGAAGACCTTACAACTTTACCGGGGTTTTTGGGGCGAGTGCCTTCGCGAAGCGAAGGCGCTCGAGCCCGGGGGGGCAACTTGCTCGAGGGAGCTCCCTAAGGAGTTTGACCTCGGCTGAACTGTTGCCATGAGAGGGGGATGAATTTAATGATGGCCACCATAGGGCGACACAAAGCACTAATTGAGAACGGGCGACGGGTAATATAAAGCCCGAGGGGAAGGATTCCGGCGGGCCGGGATCGGTGGTTTGCGGCGGCCTACGCTATCTTACTGCCGTTTCGCAACGTGTTATGGCTGGGAGAGAAGAAACGGCGAAAGAAACTTCCCAGCAACACGCCTAGTCTATCCTGTGGGGGGGCTATGTCTCCTAGCGTCCCTCGAAGGGACGTGGAGAGATCTTGATTGGCGGCGCCTGAGACGCCGCCGTCTGTGTCTGTCTGTCCGTGCCTGCCAGCCTGCCGTCCTAACCGCGGGCGGGCTGATCCGGGCCAGATATTGTTAGTAGAGTAATGTTAATGCACATACATACATACATAACTTCACGCCATTTTCCTTGCGGGGTAGGCACGAACAACATAGCGCCATTTAGGCTTATTCTTACACACCTCACTTGCTTCTTTGACATTCATAACTCTTGTCATGCACGCTCGTCTGTTGTTAAGGCTCCTGACATCACCTTCTGCTAGTACACGATGTTAGTTACGAATGTTAATGTAGCAGAAATATGTAAAGTATCAAGAAATTAATTTGGTACACCGTCAAACTACAATTATAACGGCAATTTGTCTGTGTGACGCAGTTTGAAATCTAATTTAGTAAACAAGGTCGGCCCAGTCCTTTGTTTGTTGCCACTATTACTAAAAATACATACTAAATACAAGGTTAGAGGTAAAAATAGGAGATTATAATAAGATGAGGGTAGCGGGGCGGCGGGGAGCGGGGCGCGGGCGGCGAGTGGACATAATAGAGCGGGGTTTGTGGGCTGAATAATGTGAACATTAAGCCAACAAATAAGGCAACAATAGCCCCCGAGCGGGCCCATTGTCCCCTCGGCCAAATGTTACCTCGCCTTAAAACGTTAGTTCACTTAATTAATATAACGAGGCATTTCCAAGATGAGAAGTCATTATAATCGATTCACATCCTCCAACTAATAAATCTATTCTAGATTGGCGTAGTTATTTTGGAAAGAAAGAAATCCTACTGCTGATAAATTTGACTGCCCACTGATTTGGTCCTTCATTAAGAGGTCTAAATCAGGGTTAGTCATTAATCTTATACTAATATATAAAGCTTAACAGTTTGTTTGTTTAAACGCGCTAATCTCAGGAACTACTTGTCCGATTTGAAAAATTCTTTGAGTGTTGAATAGTAAATTTATCAAGGAAGGCTATGAGCTATATTATATTTTCAAAAATATTAGGGATCATTACTAAAAGTCCAATAATGTAAACCAAGGTGTAAAAAAATGACCCGAAAAAATCCTTTCACGGCGTGCGCTGCGAAAACTATTGATTATATAGCAAAACAATGTACTACCACTTTGCAGAACATATAGTTGTCTACAAAAAATATCCAGTAACCATATGTCTAAATATTGTAGTTATCTCACAATAAGTGTTTTCTTTTATTGTTTTAAATAATTAAAATGCCGTCGCTTCAAAAACTCTTTATTTTGTACCTTATCAAAATAAATTACTCCATATTCGAGACGAATTCAATACCTTTCTAGAAATTTTTGTATTATTCAATTCGGACGTTTCATTCAAAAGATATCGCGATATTTAAAATGTAAGTATTAGTGTTGTAGCCAAATATACTAATATTGTTTGGTTGAACGCGCTAATCTCAGGAACTACTGGTCTGATTTGAAAAATTCTTTCAGTGTTGGATAGCCCATTTATCGAGGAAGGCTATAGGCTATATATCATCACGCTAAAACCAATAGGAGCGGAGCAGGCTTTGAAAACAAATTCCACGCGGAAGGCGTCGCGGGCACAGCTAGTTACTAATATAGACATAAAGAAATAATATTACTAATAACATTATGGTTTGTGTTTTGGTGAATACATATTGGACTGTGTTGTCTTGAAATAAATCTTAATATATATAAATTACGTGTCACGTCGTTTGTCCGCGATGGACTCCTAAACTACTTGAACGATTTTAATCAAATTTGCACACCGTGTGCAGTTTTATCCGACTTGAAAGATAGGATAGCTTAGCATTTGGACCCGGTAGGTGGCGCTGCAATCGGGTTCTAAATTTTATTTCTTCGGGGCAGAACAACGTCTGCCGGGACAGCTAGTAAATTATATATCATAATAATTTTTTTCAAAAACTACTGGGTTTGTACATGGATGAAATTTTGCAAAAAGGCATAAACATGTATTATACTACAAAGTAACATTTATAAAAAAACTGAGCTGGGATCTCATTCCAAATCCCCACGGTACGCAAGAGAAACGATCTCGAGAAACGTTGCATACATGAGCGAAGTGGCTCAAGGAAGTGGGCATGAACACCTAGTCGATGGCGAGCGGTACGGTGGTAAAAAGAAGAGGAAGGCACCATTCTGACCAGTCCCCCATCATGACCTATGCGAGTGTGGTCTTCGGCCACGCCAGCGATGCAAGCATCTGGAGACTGCAAAGAATCCAGAATCACTTTGTGCGTGCTGCAGTCGACGCCCCGCGCTATATGCGGCTCGCCGACCTGCATCGCGATCTGGAGCTTCGCTCCATCAAAGACTATATAATCACTCTATCGCGCAGATTCTTTGACCTTGCTCCCCATCACCCGAACCCTCCGGTGACGGAAACGGTCAACTACAAACCCACACCGGACGCTCCCACGAGAAATCGTCGCCCTCGCAATGTACTCATTGACGAGCCCGATGAAATCACCCGTCTCCTCGCGATTATGAACCCAGTGAGGCTCAGAACATCAGCCTGGCAAAACAGACGCCGGAGAACCCCCGGCTCGGATCCTCTTACTCAATGGTAAGACCCACCAATCTCACTCACTCACTACAGACACAAGTAGCCATACACGATTAGCATAGGCGTGTTGCTGGAGAGTTTCTTCCGCCGCTTCTTCTCCTCCAGCTATAACACGTTGCGAAGCGGTAGTAATGATAGACTAGGATCGGCTCCGCCGGCGGAGTCGATAATTGGTCCCCATATAATCACTTCAGCCTGTTGGCTTAGCACATTCAGCCTTTTACGGCTAATTCTCAATATAGAGTCAATCCCCCGCAGCGGTCGAGCCGAGGTCGAACCTCACAGGAGGTGCCTCCTCGAGCGCGCTGCTTCCGAGCTGAACGCCTCCGCTCCCACGGAGTCGGGAAGCCCCCAAAGTCGGGTATCGCTGAAAGAGCCATCTGCGGCTATTCAGCTGGGTCCAGCTCCAAAAAAAAAAAAAAGTGACCAGTTCCTCGGAACACACCCCATTGTACAGTCGGTAGAATACGCAGAGAGTCGCGAAATCGTGAAATCACAAATAAAATGCAAAAGGCAGGCAATATTAAATTTTTGTACAATGAATTTAAAAATGAGAAAAAGTCAGGTGGATTAATATGGACCAACAAACTTTTAGATATTTTTGTTTGTTGGAGAGTCACGTGAAAACTACTGAATGGATTTAGATGAAACTCGACACACACGTAGCTGGAACTTATATCGTGAGTCATCACAGAAGATATTATTTATACCGATAAATGGCTTTCTACGTGATATAGTCGAGTTATAGACGAAAATATAGCTTTTATTTTTATTGCGTGAGTTCAGCAGACAGGCAGACGGCCCACCTGATGGAAAGCGGTTACCATCGCTTATGGACATTTGTAACACCAATGGTGATACCAATGTGCTGCCGCTCTCTAAAGGGAAACTGGAACCTGGCCACTAATGCCGGAATACAAACCAAGGTTGTTATAGCAGCATACTCTAGACCAGGGGTGACTCTAGACAGTAGGGGTGGTAGCCATCCAGACGGGCAAATACCCTATGACCTGGCTGTGGGTTGTTACGATAGGCCACCCGGCTAAAGGAATTTGTATTCTTTCTCCGTTCCTGCACGGATAGAAATAAAGAAAAACCAAACTAAAACAAACACTTCGTCATGGCAACGTGAACGAAGTTTCACTTCGTTCGCACATGCAGTCTAAATTAGAGACAAAATTGTTAAATGAATCTCTTGGATTAAGGAGTTCCGTTTCTGATAATGTAAAACACCACATAAATGACTATTTCAATGAAAACAATTCCAGTCCACGGATTCGGACACGTCGATGCTTCGTAAAGAACCAAATGGGCATCCACTCGGGCGATTATTTGTAATGGCGACCGTGTAAAAACAATACCTTTGCCCGATTGACTAGGCTTTTCAGCGATTTGTCGGACAATCGGCTCACGGACGAACAGACGCCTCCGCGCCGCGCACAATGGCGGAAGCAAAGTGACAACAATAGCGGCGGCATATCGTGGGAAAAATAAACTTAAGCTGAAATGTAAATACAATCGGCAAAATGCGCGCTAGACCACGCACTATGGCGGGTTCCGTTGAGGTGACTAATGGCGAATGTTCACTGTATTTGACCTTTACCTACAGAATTGTAAAAAAAACCCGCATTACAAAAACTACCTGAAAATTTTTTTTTATTGCATGAGTTCAACAGACGACCTACTGGTGGAAAGCGGTCCATTCTCAACACCAAAGGTGCTACAAATGCGCCGCTGCTTACTTTTATCTGTGCAGGCACGGAGAAAGGATACAATTTCCTGCGTTAGGGCGGCCTGTCGTAAGAGGCGACAAAACAACCCACAGCCAGGTGGTAGGGTATCTGCCCGTCTGGATGGATACCACCCCCTGGTCTAGAGTATGGCGGCTAAAACAACCTTGAGTTGTGTTCCGACATTACTGGCCAGATTCTAGTCCCGCTTTGGAGTTTTACAACAATATTTATTAATTTTTTTCAGAATTTTTAACCACACTAGTTTAAAATTAAGGGTGAGGACATAATTTTCACGGATTTGATGATTATGTCGTCAACTAATTACCAAGAGAAAAAGAAGTTTGTTTGTACACATCAAACATTACTTTCAAGGACGATTTACTTCGCTGAGAAGTTAGGAAATATAAGGTATTCTTGACTGAATATTTTTTTTGGGTTGTGCCACCAAATGGCAAAAATGATGGGCGTCCGAGTCCTCTACGGGAACCCACTACCGAGCCCTTAGACTATTTTTCTCTATTCCACTTTTAAAGGAAATTTTACAGCCATTTGTTGAAGGGAAAACCCATGAAATCAATATATCCTTTTATGATCATTCTTTTACAGTGCAGGCTGTCAAACTTTGGAATATGCTGCCTCTTACTGTCACAGAGGCCAAATCCTTACCAACATTTAGAAATTTACTCAGAAAACACTTTTTTTATTATTGCAGGAGATCAGCAGACAGGCAGACGGCCCACTCGATGGAAAGTGGTTACCATCGCCTATGGACATTTGCAACAGCAAAGTTGCTACAAATGCGCTGCTGCTCTCTTAAGGGAGACTGGAACCTGGTCACTAATGCCGGAACACAAATCAAGGTTGTTATGGCGACATACTTTAGACCAGGGGTGGTAGCCATCCAGTCGGGCAAATGCCCTACCACCTGGCTGTGGGTTGTTAAGTCGCCTCTTACGACAGGCCGCCCCAACGCAGGAAATTGTATTCTTTCTCCGTTCCTGCACGGATAAAACAAATAACTATGTCTGATTAACACAATATAATCATGATAACATAGGTATTTATTATAATCGCTTATACATACACACATACATAACTTCGCGCCAGTTCCCTTGCGGGGTAGGCACGAACAACAGAGCGCCATTCAGGCTTATTCTTACACACCTCACTTGCTTCTTTCACATTCATAACTCTTGTCATGCACGCTCGTCTGTTGTTAAGGCTCCTGACATCGCCTTCTGCTAGTACACGATCAATTTGATCATGGAAGGTGTGTCGTGGCCTTCCACGACTTCTGCATCCATCCACTTTTGCATTGTATATCTGTTTAGTCATTCTTTCCACATGCCCGAACCACCGGAGCATTCCTTTCCTTACCTTCACCCCGACACTCTCTTTCAGACCAACTCTCTTTCTTACTTCGGTATTACGAACGCGGTCCGCGAGCGTCACTCAGCAGATCGCTTATGTATTTTGAAATGTATTATTGTATATATATAGCTATGTATGTTTATTTCTTAAATTAGTTTGAGTATTTATATATCTATTGCCTATTTCCTGCACCACCTATATCGCTTGATTCAAATTTCTTTCATTCAGATTGCCTGGAAGAGATCGCTTTGAGCGATTGTATTGCCTAGAAAATATTGTAAATATGGTCTGGTTTTGTAATTGTATATTTTGGTGTGCAATCAAGTGTTATCTCTCTCTTTCTGTTTAAATACAGCAATGGAATTATGAATAAAAACACCTATAAATATGATTATTCTTATATACTTGGAAAGTAGGAAACAGAGCCGAGGTTCAAGTTCAATGAAGCATTCTGGAAGTAGATCGGATAGACCTCGCCGTAACAAATCACGGGATCACTTTGCTGTGCTAAATCATGAAGCATGGTGGTTGTATGGAAACCTCTCCATGGTCTAGATAGAGTTTTGTGAAAAATGAAAACATTCTGCATCTGGTACTATAGCTACATTTTTTTTTTAATTTTAAACTTTTTTGAAAGTCAGCTTACTGTACACGTGTTTTCACCAACACACATGGCACTAGATAAGACAATATATATAAGTATAGATATAAGGCCCACACTGCACATGCGCTTCCTCACAACACCAGCATGTAACAGATACACTCTACATTAGTATAAGTTTAGTATTAAAACTAGAATAAATTAATATAATAAGTTATTCGTAAGACAAATACACCTCAACACAAAAATCAATAAATTAATCTCACACACAAGAACCAAAATAACTAATAGGTTTAAAGAACTTTATTTCTCATAAGAACAGGTAGTTCACTTACAATGAGATTAAGATAATAATTAGTAAGTAATACAGTATAATTCTTAACACTAATGTGGTCCTATGCAGTCTGCGATAGAATTATGTTGTCATTTATTGTTTTACATTTATTTTAATAAAAGATTTTTTAGTTTTATCTTGAAAAAGTTTGTATTTTTACATTTTTGTAGGTCATCTGGTAATTTATTAAATAAGTGCACACCTTCAAACATAATATTTCTTTTCCCGTAGTTTGTTCTGGGTACACTTAATTGAAATTGCTTTTTCTTCCGGATATTATATTTATATGTTTTCGCAGGAAAGGATAATAAGCGTGTTAAATTAAAAAATAAATAAATCTAGAAATTAAGTTGTAAAAAAGGGTACGGAACTCGAATCCGTAGAGATGTTAATAATAATAAATAAATAAAAACCACGCGCTTTCACCAGACGCTGATGCCTCGCTGGAGTGAGCGCAACGAAGTGTATAACTAGTTAAACTAATTCCATTTAGTCAGATTTCAACTTGAATAATTATAAAACAATTACACAAATAAATAAATAGGTTTAACTCAGAGCGCAGTTAACTGTATAAGGTTCAAAGGGCTGCCCTATGTCAATAGCAACTCGCTGTAGTGTGAAAGAAACGTATTGTCTCTTGTCCCACTCCGATGTCTGTTCTGATCCGTAATCATTGTATCTAAAATAATATTGTTACATGCCGACAATAGTGAATGCACACCTGCCTGCCATAAAGCACAGTTCATTACCTTCCCGCATTTGGACTTCTTTTGTTTACTTAGAAAAACAGTCTATTGTGTATTGTACTAATTTATGCCCGTTCGCAGGAATAATTAAGCAGGTATGCGGATTACGTATTTCTAGGAAATTAAGTCGACGATACGGGCGGGCACACTTATATTTGTGAAGTATAAAACGACGGCAGGATGGAAAGGGGAGGTAGTCTAGCGAGAACCAACTTTGCGCGTGCAGTTTGTACTGGTTGTGTCCAGTTATATTTGTACCTGTGTTATACGTGTTTGTATAGTTCTAATAAATTCTATAGTAATTCCAACGGCATTTTTAATTCGAGTCCCGCACTCGTGACAATATATATAATAGATAGTGTTAAGAATTCTACCAGAGGCCTGGTATGTGTTGGTTTTGTGTCGTGGATGATTGTTTTGTCGAGTACTAGATGGGGTTAGCGTCGATATAACTCGCGCTATGGTTTATCTACGACAGTTATATTGGAGACAGCTTAGCTCTGAAATAAACATCTTGCTTTGAGGTAACCACCGCTGACTGATTTATTTGGGGTACCTATAGGTGTACAGATAGCTTTGTAGAAGTAAACAAAGGCAAAACTAAAGATAATAATATAAAAAGGAATAGAAAATACAAAAAGGTAAAACACCCTAAAAAGAAAGTAACACCCTGGTCAAGTTGTTCGTCAGGAGAGGGAGCGTAAATTATAGTCTTGGGGAGTACATGATTTTAAAATGAGTTTGTAAGAGTAACACTAACATGACATTTTGTACTGAACCAGTACAATGTATATCTAACTTCAAATGAGGCGACGACATTTGTACGGTTTGTACCGCGGCAGTACATTTAAAGCGATCAAGCTGGCGAGGCGGTGAGCGTCATTCCCTCATTTGCCCCGTTCAAAACTAATTCGGGAATGTTCGTTAAGAATCGGACGTGCTCGGCCTCGGTTACCTCATTTTACTAACAATCGTACTATTACATTGTCATGTTGTCCCTCTTTTTCATGTCAATATCCGTAGAGGCGTTATTGTGCTGTTCTAGCATAAGCCTCGTTCCGTCCTTCCTCTTACGTTTGAGTAGTAACGCGACAAAAGTTTTGAAGTGGTACATTTGAAATTAAAGAAAGAGCATGAAAGTAGAGTAAACGCGGTCGAGATGCGAGCACTGCGCAAAATCTGCGGAGTGACGCTCGCGGACCGCGTTCGTAATACCGAAGTATGAAAGAGAGTTGGTCTGAAAGAGAGTGTCGGGGTGAAGGTAAGGAAAGGAATGTTCCGGTGGTTCGGGCATGTGGAAAGAATGTATGATGAAAGAACGACTAAACAGATATACAATGCAAAAGTGGATGGATGCAGAAGTCGTGGAAGGCCACGACACACCTTCCATGATCAAATTGATCGTGTACTAGCAGAAGGTGATGTCAGGAGCCTTAAGAACAGACGAGCTTGCATGACAAGAGTTATGAATGTCAAAGAGGCAAGTGAGGTGTATAAGAATAAGCCTAAATGGCACTCTGTTGTTCGTGCCTACCCCGCAAGGGAACTGGCGTGAAGTTATGTATGTATGTATGTACATTTGAAATTATGAGGCGTATCAGTACAAATGTATTTTGTACGGGACAAATGTACCGGCTCACACGTGTACTGCTCATCGCTAAGCGTAATTCTAAAAACAACTAAAAATTGTATACAAAAATTTAGATTATTTTTCAATATGAACAAAGTAAGACTTCTAATATTCGTAATTCGCCTCGCGGACGGCCAGATTAATTAATAAATATACAGACAAAACCACAACAAAGGTCTGTAAGACCTGTTGCTGGGCAGTTCCTTTGCCGCTTCGTCTCTTTAATACCATTATTGCGATTTAATGTTACCATAACAATTTAATAATACACTTTATCGGAATTTTTGTTATTATTAATATCTCTAAGGTCTCGAGTTCCGTACCCTTTTTTACTACTTAATTTCAATGAAAAGTTTGAGACTCCATACACGCTTATTATTTATTTTTGTTAGTGTATGTGACATTATATGTAGTAATTTTTCTGTTTTGGTGTACCTTAAGAATAACTTATTATATTAATTTATTCTAATTTTAATACTAAACTTATACTAATGTAGGGTGTATCTGTTACATGCTGGTGTTGTGAGGAAGTGCATGTGCAGTGTTGGCCTTATATCTATACTTATATATAGTCCTATCTAGTGCCATGTGTGTTGTTTTTTTCTTTTCTGTGCCTGGGTTATTACTTTCTAGGCTCTTTGTGTGTCTTGGTTTGTTTGTGGAGTGTGCGTGTAATGCAATGCGATGGTAGTGCGCGTAGGTTTAAGTATAGTAAGTTTTATTGTTAATTATGTGTTTGTAACTTTGTGTGGTGTTATAATTTATTGTTTAATTGTTGTGACGGAAATTTATGTTTAATAAAACTACGTTTTAATTTATTTGGTTTTTATTATTCCGATGTTTCGGCCACTTTTCATTAGCCGTCTGATCACGGAAGACAAAAATGTCAAGTGTCCATGAGTATAGGTAAGTTTTATTTAGCCTACCGCCAGTTTGTTAATTTTAATTAATTAGTTTTAATTTTGTTTATGGTTACTATTTACTCTATGGGAGCTAAATTTAATTTACTACCGCTTCGCAACATGTGGCTTGAAGAGAAGAAGCGGCGCAAGTAACTCTTCAGTAACATGCCTTACTTTAATCATTTTATATAATAACTAGCTGTGCCCGCGACGTTGTCCGCGTGGAATTTGCTTTCAAAACCCTCCGATTTTGACACATTCTTCATTGGTGCTCCGCTCCTATTGGTCTTAGCGTGATGATATATAGCCTATAGCCTTCCTCGATAAATGGGCTATCCAACACTGAAAGAATTATTTAAATCACACTAGTAGTTGCTGAGATTAGCGCGTTCAATCAAACAGTAGTTTATTTGGTTACAACACTAATACTTACATTTTAAATATCGCAAAATCTTTTGAATGAAACGTCCGAATTGAATAATAAAAAAAGTTCTAGAAAGGTATTGAATTCGTCTTGAATATGGAGTAGTTTATTTTGATAAGGTACAAAATAAAGAGTTTTTGAAGCGACGGCATTTTAATTATTTAAAACAATAAAAGAAAACACTTATTGTGAGATAAATACAATAGTTAGACATATGGTGACGCGATATTTTTTGTAGACAATTATATATTCTGCAAAGTGGTAATACATTGTTTTGCTATATAATCAATAGTTTTCGCAGCGCACGCCGTGAAAGGATTTTTTCGGGTCATTTTTTTACACCTTGGTTTACATTATTGGACTTTTAGTAAGGATTCCTAATTTTTTTGAAAATATAATATAGCCTATAGCCTTCCTCGATAAATTTACTATTCAACACTGAAAGAATTTTTCAAATCGGACCAGCGGTTCCTGAGATTAGCGGGTTTAAAATAAACAAACTCTTCAGCTTTATAATATTATTATAGTATAGATACTAGTCACCAAAATATAAGATGTTTTTTAATAAAACATAGAGTTGTACTGATCTATTACTTAGGTGATTGCTATTGTATAAGCTTACGTTGTACACGTATCACATACACAAGCGCAGCGGGAGCGGGCGCCCCGTTTCGCATGCAGGGGGTCGCGGCGTCTCTGTTAATGCTTAAATAGCAAATCATTATTAATACACCTTCAGCTGGGTTTTCAGTACACATGCGCTCGTAATTCAGATTTCGCTCATCAAATTTAAGGGTGGGTCATGTTTATGTCGGATCACTTACAGGACTTGAACAATATAAGATGATTGTCGCGTGTATCAAGCGACAGGAAGATCTATCTATCTATCATTTAAGAGCTATGCTCTTGTCGGTGGAGCCTCCTCAAGTCTTCTCTATTACGACACGACATCCGCCTTTTCTTTTATTTGATCCATGAATGCTTGCTTGGACGTCCATAAGAAGGTGTCGTGTTGTAGCAAATGGCCAAACATCTTCCCCCTTCTTTCCTCTAGAGTTTTTAAAATTGTGCGTTTCTCCTTTATCATATCCAGTACTTCTTCATTGGTCTTCTTTTCTTTCCAACGTTTTCTCTCCATGCGTCTCCAACGCCACATGTCAAATGTTTGTAATCTATCGCGTTCTATTTATGTCCTTGCCCATGCTTCACACCCGTATAAAGCCTTGCTCCAGATATAAATTTTACTTGATATGAAATTACCACCATAATTTTTAAACCTGATCGATTTGCCTAAACTGTTTTAGTGCAGTAATTTGTACATGCAATGCTCCTGTTCTGCGTTAGGATTAGTGGCTGTGACTAAATGCGTTACTTGTAGCGTTAAAAATAACGTGTCAACGTTTGGGTACATTAGTGTACCTATATATACACAAGAGTTATCTGTCAATGTTTAACTTCATTTTATCTCACAGCCAGGTGGTAGGGTATTTGCCTGCTTGGATGGCTACCATCCCTGGTCTAGAGCACGCCGCCATAACAACTTTGAGTTGTGTTCCGCCATTAGTGATCAGGTTCCAGTCTCCCTTAAGAGAGCAGCAGCGCATTTGTAGCAACTTCAGCGTTGCAAATGTCTGCTGAACTCATGCAATAAACAAAAAAAAAAGGCATTGAAAATCTGAAATAACGCATTAAACCCTTGGCTACATCTGCATGACGCAGTTACTAACAGTAAGATTATCTCAGTTATAGCAGAGGTTTAATAAAAATGTTTACCAGACGACTATTCATAATATTCACTAGGGCCATTCACAAATTACGTCTCACGAATTTCATGATTTTTGACCGCCCCCCCGTCCTTGTCACAGCTGGTCACATTCGTGAACCTCCTCCCTCCTCACTTTTTTTATTTTTTATTGCAGGAGTTCAGCAGACAGGCAGACGGTCCACCTGGTGGAAAGCGGTTACCATCGCCTATGGACATTTGCAACACCAAAGGTGCTACAAATGCGCACTAATGCCGGAACACAACTCAAGGTTGTTATGGCGACATACTTTAGACTAGCCATGGTCGCCATCCAGTCGGGCAAATGCCCTACCAACTGGCTGTGGGTTGTTTTGTCGCCTCTTACGATAGGCCGCCCCAACGCAGGAAATTGTATTCTTTCTCCGTTCCTGCACGGATAGAAAATAAAAAAGAGTGAAATAAAATTGTACTCACAGTAATGATTGGGTATTAGGTCTGGTTCGGCGTCGTCGTGCTCGGGCTGCTTGAGGGGCGCGTCGCGCGGCACGAGCGGGTCCGGGGGGGGCTTCGCGTGGCGCGGCCGCCGCCGGCGCCGCACCGACACGGCGCACGCGCCCGCCACCAGCGCGCAGATCGCGCCCGCGCCCGCGCCCGCCGCTCCCACCACGCTGCCTACGCCCAGGGGCGCCTCGGACGCTGAACAAAAACAACACACCGAATTAGAGGAGACGGGGACTTTTGGGCACAATGAAATGAGCTTACATATGGCTTAAAAAATAAATGAGTTATTTCATTCAAAATTACTAAACTCATTACAATCACTTACAAACAAAATATCAATATAATAAAAAAAATTAAAACCACTCTCATATTTTTACAATCTGGGTTCGAGAATGTTTGAAAGCGTATCCGTCTCATTTAGACTAATTTTAAAGAAAGAGAAGCGTTGTTGCAGTGACTGACACATTTGTTACTGAATTGTAACGGCAGCTCCACTTTTTGGCTGTATATATAAGTCTATTCCACAGAAACGACTTCATTTATCGAGACAAAATGTATCCTAAATGTTAACCGGGGTTATAAGCTACCTCTGTGTAGAGTTTCATTTATATCCATTCAGTAGTTTTCACGCCATGCTTTAACAGACAGGCAGAAATAGATAGCATATATGCACGGAAATTGAAACTCCCTTAATCAATAGCAATCACTTTCTAAGGCCATTAAGTTTGTTTCAACAACTCACTGCGCTTACCAAAAATTTTATTACATGTCTGTCTTTTTGACACTGCAAACGAATCCGACGACAAAATGGCGACGTCTTCCATTTACTAAGGTAAAATTGAGGGGGGACAGAAATAGATATACATACATACTATTATACAAAAAGAGAAGAAATATGTATGCATCAAGAATGTGTATTGTGGTTTGAACAAGAGTTGCGATACCATGACATGAAAATCATAGTTGAACATTAAATAATATTAGATAACAAAATAAAGAGCAGGGTGATATAAAAATTAAGAACAATCCTACTATATACTAATATTTTTGTTTAGAATTATTTTGATCTTATCATTGGAGTCGTGTACATATTGGCACAGAGTTCTGTGCGTTGACGCAATTTCAATCAAATGTTAGGTACTTATGAATCGGAGATTTTATTAGCATTTTGCACAAAACGCATCCGTCGTTACGGCAATAACTTAATTGAAACGAGGATGCTTCGGTGTCGGTCATACCACTCCCAAACTAACAGATCGAACACTGTGTTGGATTCCCCAGACTCCCCTTCAAAATGTTGCAAGATCTTGATTTAAAAAACCGAAAAATTGTGAACGCTTCGAAATTTAAAAAAATGTATATACAAATAATGTCTCATATAATATCAACAATTTTAATTATTTTATACATTTGCAGCATATTTATTTCCTCGAAGAAAGTCTTTTTTTTATTGCTGGAGTACAGCAGACAGGCTGACGGATGTGATGGAAAGTGGTTACCGTCACCTATAAACATTTGCAACTCTAAAGGTGCTGTCAATGTGCTGTTGGACTCATAGATGGGGCTGGAACCTGGCCACTAATGCCGGAACACAATTCAAGGTTGTTATGGCGACATGCTGTAGTCCAGGGGTGGTAGCCATCCAGACAAGCAAAGGTTCTACCACCTGGCTATGGGTTGTTTTGTCACCTCTTAAAACAGGGCGCCTGGCCGCAGGAATTTGTATTCTTTCTCCGTTTCGGCACGGATAATCTAATATATTGTTACGTGCGAGCGGGGGTACGCACTTGGGATTGGAAGAAAACCGGTTTTTACCTGAAAGCTTTTATTGACTTACACAGCCGTACGTAATTGCTCTCCGCAGGGTTGTCCCTACACGCACAACTAACGACGCACTGTCCCGACGATAAGATGTCTCACTCACAATACCGTCGCCGATATTGCGTAGACCACCTCCTGCTACTGCAGTGCTCACCTCCGTATTTACCGCGTGTAGCTCGCTTCTGGATCTTCTCTCAAACTACGCTACACTCCTCCTTAACTTGTCACTAAATTCACCACTTAACTCGTCACTGTCTTCTATTAAACTTCTCTTTTAACTCTTCCTTATCGCACTTGTCACTTCACTGTCTTGAACTGAACTCAACTCTAAACTTGTATAGCCGAAAGAATCTTCTGGAACCAATAATTTCGATCTTCTTTTCGTTATTCTTTTATTTACTATCTGTCCCTTTCTAAACGTCTATCTATCTCTGTCTTTTCCTTTCCGAACCTTCTATTCCAGAACTTTCGTTTATCATCTATCCCTTTCTAACATGCATCTGTCCCTGTTTTTTCTTTCCAGAATCCTCTACCTTTTTCTAAAAGTTCTTAAACCAACTAGTTCCACCATGACTCGCCACAATATATAAGTCTAATATTTGTTGATTATAATTTTAAGACGTTATTCCGTACGCTATAAAAGCTTTGAAGAAGCCCATATCTTTCTTCTTCAGCCATTCGATTAGAAATGTCCATAGGCGATGGTAACTGCTTTCCATCAGGCAAAACACAGAGTTAGAATACAGCCATTTCTGGTTAATTTTAAACACTGGTATCATGATAGTCCGGATAGTGATCAGTAATAGGAATCGGATCGCAATGGAAGCCGCCTCCGCGCACTGTGTTGGATGGCGCATTCCAGTCGCTCCGACGAGCCACGCCGAGGGCAACGGACACCTCGCCTCGGCGCTCTTCAGACCCATTAAGAGCCCAATTACGAGGCACCTAATTAACATTAATATAGCCTAAGAATGCCCGCTTCGCCGAACTCGACGTTGGGAAACTTCGTCCCTCTGATGCCGGCGCCTCGTTCATGGTGGACTTACTTCCAAATTACTCATTCGAACCTTTCGAGTTGTGTGCTGTGTCTCTGTTGGGCGTGCGGGCGCAGGAGTCGCCCTAAATGAAACACCCCTTAGCAGGTTGACTGAATTTATTCATAAGCGCTACAACTACTACTACTGCACTAGCCCCGGACGTTACACTCAACGTAGACAGCACTAAATATATCGATTACACCGATCAATACGAGTGGCACTAATCACAATCACTGGTGGTTCACAATATCCACGTAGACACGCTGAGAGTCCGTCGGCTGTAGAGTCTTCCGAATGCTCTTTGATCTTCCTGGTGTTCTTAGTCTTCCTTGTGTGTATATACTCGACCGAGGTAGATAAGGTATTGCCGTAGGCAAAAATGCAGACGCTTAGCAGCTAACGGAGCGAGCTACGTATTCGCGGTAAGCGGGGCGTGGGGGTACGGGATTTACGAGAGGTCAGGGGGGTGATTCTGTCCGCAACACTCTCTAATGCAAAAAGAAAAAGTTATTACTCTTTTTGATCTTGTACTTACAATAATCAAAACTTAAACCAGAATTATGATTATATATCATGTCGCCTTAATGCCTTAAGATGCATGACTAAGAGATAAAGTTGAGGCAATCTGTTCGTCACGACGCGAAGTTCGTGTGAGCAATTAGCGCGGTGCGGTGCCGGCAGTGGCACCGCTGCTGCGAAACAGATTGCCTTCTCATATATCTACATTGTTATCGCATATTGTCTTAAGAGATTCATACATAAATACGTACATAACTTCACGCCAGTTCCCTTGCGGGGTAGGCACCAACAACAGAGCGCCTTTCAGGCTTATTCTTACACACCTCACTTGCTTCTTTGACATTCATAACTCTTGCCATGCACGCTCATCTGTTCTTAAGGCTCCTGACATCACCCTCCGCTAGTACACGATCAATTTGATCATGGAAGGTGTGTCGTGGCCTTCCACGACTTCTGCATCCATCCACTTTTGCATTGTATATCTGTTCATGTATTCATGAATGATGTTTTGTGCTTAACACTCCTTCACAGGAATGGACCCGTAAGGATCCATCCATCAAAACACATACTGTATTATTACACAAAATAATATAGCGTGCGTTTTGTTATTTCAAAATTAGTTCATTCGATTTATAACCATACTAATTGATTTATCAAAGTTTCATGTGCCATTTTAGTTTTCATTAAAATCGACTCTGAGACTTAAGATCCCTTGAGTATTTAATCCCTAAATCTTATATATATATATTGTGGCGAATGATGGGGGAACCATCTAGTTAGTTTAAGAACTTTTAGAAAAAGCTAGAAAATTCTGGAAGAAAAAGACAAGGACGGATATATTTTAGAAACGGAGAGATAGTAAATAAAAGAATTACGAAATTATGGGTTCCAGAAGATTCTTCCGGGTATAAAAGCAGCGTAAGGCGCGCCTACCGGGCAGTTTAGAGTTGAGTTCAGTTCAAGACAGCGAAGCGGCAAGTGCGATACGGAAGAGTTGGAAGAGAAGTTTAGTAGAAGACAGTGACGAGTTTAGTGGTGAATTTAGTGACAAGTCTAGTGGATAGTTAAGTGAAGGAGCAGTGTAGCGTAGTTCGAGAGACGAACCAGAGGCGAGCTACACGCGTTAATATCGGAGGTGAGCGCGGCAGTAGCAGGGGGTGGTCTCCGCAGTATCGGCGAAGGTATTGTGAGTGAGACATCTTATCGTCGGGACAGTGCGTCGTTAGTCGTGCGTATGGGGGCAACCCTGCGGAGAGGTATTACGTGTGGCTGTTGTAAGTCGATAAAGGCGTTACTTAAAAGAACTGGTGTTTCCTTCCAATCCCAAGTGCGTACCCCGCTCGCACGTAACAATATTATAAAATTCTAAACATGCTGTGTCTGTACATTAAAGCTATTTAGAAAAAACAACTGGAATAGACTATATAAACGACGGAGAACACGATGCAATTTTTTTTAGATTTCTTGTCTGTTTGTCGGTTCGTCTGTTTGTTCGGGATTTACGTAAAAACTACTAGGCCGATTTCGATGCGATTTTCGCTTATCGACAGCAAATTCTTAGACTTAAAGTCTGCGCTACTTTTTATCCCGCGGAAATTTTTCTGGGAATGATTTAAAATGGCCAAATAAAAAAAATCGAATTCCAATGTCTTTTTTTACTGATAGATAGAAAATTTAATGTAATAAAATGTATGATATTTTTTATCCCGAGAATCCCGCGGGAATTTCAAGGGAAGCGTAGAAGAAGTCGCGGGCATATCCTAGTAGTTTAATATAGTTCTGTATTTGGCCACGAAGGCAGACTTAAAAATTTACTTGGATATTAAAGGGATTTGGTGGAATTTAATTTTTCTTTAAAATTGTGAATACTTGAGGTTTGTTGAGGCTCCCTCGACATGCTACCATTGCGCTGCCGTTCTATGAATAGCTACCGCTCGATAGCGACAGAGCAACAGCGGCGCGGTGGTGGTGTTGTGTACAAACGCGCTTTCACTTGTTATGTTAGGGACAGAGGATACCTGGCACTCGTTTCCATGTGGTAATACAACAACCAGGGATCATCTTAATTTAAAATCATTATCCTTAGCCGCCCAGGTGTTTTATTACCCTTAATATTTAAAATACATGCAATATGTTTATAGGAGGCTCTGGGGTCTATTTGCAAACATATAAGGTCGACCTGCTGAGACAAAGTCAATTGAGTTTCAACTGCGATCAAGGCGTTACTAACAATAAGTGCACATTCGGAATTTGAATCTAACATCGACTTGCGCGTTTTGTTTTTTTTTTATTGCAGAAGATCAGCAGACAGGCAGACGGCTCACTTGATGGAAAGCGGTTACCATCGCGTATGGACATTTGCAACACCAAAGGTGCTACAAATGCGCTGCTGCTCTCTTAAGGGAGACTGGAACCTGGTCACTAATGCCGGAACATAACTCAAGGTTATGGCGACATACTTTAGACCAGGGGTCGTATCCATCCAGTCGGGCAAATGCCCTACCACCTGGCGGTTATGTTATTATAATATGTTATTACGATTTTCTGCCTTACAGTTTGGATTTTTTGATTGTGTTTATAAAAATTGTGAAATAAGTGTGTACTTCTAATAAAGTTTGTGATTTCCCGAAAGGACATTTTAATTTGTTTTCCGCAAACATTAATTAACGGGTAATAAAAAAAAGCGACAACAGTGCGGAGGGGCCCTTAATTAACTCAATTTAAGAAACGCGAAGTGGTCAGCACCTCAGTGCCTCTGTCTGTCGCCCATTTGTTTTGCTTTGCGATATTAGCTGAGTTATT
Organism: Dendrolimus kikuchii; assembly: GCA_019925095.2. Taxonomy (NCBI): domain Eukaryota; kingdom Metazoa; phylum Arthropoda; class Insecta; order Lepidoptera; family Lasiocampidae; genus Dendrolimus; species Dendrolimus kikuchii. Next base: position 29,018,125 of record CM034390.1, on the reverse strand, counting down.
TTAAGTTAATTTCAACAAGATTTAAGTTTTGAGTCTTTTCTTTGATTAGGATGCTAAATTTTCAGTTTATGCCTATGCCTATATACGACTGAAATCAAAAAGTGAATACATACTAACCTACAGTTAGGTGGTAGGGCATTTGCCCGACTGGATGGCTACAACCCCTGGTCTAAAGTATGTCGCCATAACAACCTTGAGTTGTGTTTCGGCATTAGTGACCAGGTTCCAGTCTCCCAGGAGCGCATTTGTAGCAACTTTGGTGTTGTAAATGTCCATAGGCGATGGTAACCGCTTTCCATCGAGTGGGCCGTCTGCCTGTCTGCTGATCTCCTGCAAAAAAATATATTGTCACGCTTGTTTCCCATTGAGGGAGGCAGAGACGCTGGATCTCCACCTGCGACGATCCTGACAAACACTTTTCGCTTCATCAATTTTCGTTGATCTCTTCATACATACACGTTTATTTAAAAGGTAGGCAGGTATCGATTCTACCAGCCACATTGCTGCCAAATATTTACTTGTGTGAGTTGCATGGATGTATGTTTGGACGGAAAGCATGAAAGTGACGTTCGGAAGAAAAGTAATTGCAGGTAATAAGGTGAATGGAGCGCTAAACACTTTTATTAAAAGTCAAAAAGTTGTGGTTTGAAAGAAGATGTAATAAAAAGAGTTGAAAAAGAAATATTAAGGTGGTTTGGGCATGTAGAGAGGATGGATGAAAATAGAATAACAAAAAAAGTGTATGACAGCAATGTGTATGGTAGAGTTGGTACCGGTAGACCACGACCTACACACCATGATCAAATAACAGAAGTGTTCAAACGAGATCAGGTATTGTGCAGGAACGGAGAAAGAATACAATTTCCTGCGTTGGGGCGGCCTGTCGTAAGAGGCGACTAAACAACCCACAGCCAGGTGGTAGGGTATTTTCCCGCTTGGATGGCTACCACCCCTGGTCTAGACTATGGTTCCATAACAACCTTTGGTGTTGCAAATGTCCATAGGCGATGGTAACCGCTTTCCATCAAGTAGACCGCCTGCCTGTTTGCTGAACTCCAGCAATAAAAAAAACGTGTATGTATGAAGAGGTTAATGAAAGTAGATGAAGCGAAAGTTGCTTGTCAGGATCGTCGCAGGTGGAGATCTATAGTCTCTGCCTACCCCCCAGGGAAACAGGCGTGATAGTATGTATGTATGTAACTATGTATATTTACTTGTTTTGTGATACTGCTCTCATCCATTCAACCCAAAAGTAAAAACCAGCTAAACTTATATAGGCCAAATTAGTCGGTTCGTATATTTATTTATTAATTTTTTTGGAAAACCTACAGCTAAATACATTTTATTAGATAACTATAATTAATACAAGAAAGCCAATGACAGATTTTCACGGATAAGCTATTGCTTAAAAGTAACATGCAAACTTAGAACAGGCACCGAGATGACCAGTCACTGTTGAAAAATTTAAGGCTTAGACACCGCTTGGCTCCTGATATACTGATTGCAAATGGATCGATGTCATCGTATTATAACAAAGATTTCATTGCTTGACTGACGACATGATCTTCTTAAACATGTACATATATGCTACATTTCACACAATGCTCTATTTGACATGATTTCACCTGAGACCTTTAATTCTCTAGATTCAATAATAATTTTATAAATTGTGTGAATTTTCAAAACATCACCTAATCAATTAAAGTTCCAAATGTTTTATAAATACTTGGACTGTGACAACGTCTCTTTATAAACGTGGAATCACTATCAGAATTCAGATATGATGTTCGTAGGAGTGAACCCGCTGGGGAGTCCTGCTTTATATCTCCAACACATTCAGAAAATAAATAAACATAAAGCTGAAGTGACTGAAGCTAATACAAAAGGAATAGACGCATAAGATCGTATGATCGTACATGTCTTTATGGCGGGATATGTCTCAGTTTGTAATACCGAGGCAGCATTTGTTTAATATAATCGGTGCGTGTGTGGAAGACACGCGTTCGCTATTGTTTGCATGTGACCTGCTAACCGCACCGCGTTGCTAATGGACCGCGCTTAGGCCCCAAATTCACTTGGGCGCCGGGCGGCGGGCGGTCAACGCGCGGTCGACGTGCGTGTCGTCTGCGTCGGAAACCATTGCATCTTTATCAATACGAGTACTATTTCTATAATCCAATTTACACCTAAAGCGAGGAAACGTAGCCAGCCTTCTAGGCACCTTACCCATAGAAGACGGTGATCTACACTCAGTATTCTACTTATAGTCTTGAGAGACTATGAGTAGAATACAATACAAATAAGTTATGTTTTCTTGCATTGTATTCGATTATATGAAATTAAATAATATTAAAAAAATATATATATGTTTAAGTTAGTTTTAGTTTGATATTACATTTAATTTATATTTTTCTATTTACACCTGCACAAAATCTGCGGAGTGACGCTCGCGGACCGCGTTCGTAATACCGAAGTAAGAAAGAGAGTTGGTCTGAAAGAGAGTGTCGGGGTGAAGGTAAGGAAAGGAATGCTCCGGTGGTTCGGGCATGTGGAAAGAATGCATGATGAAAGAATGACTAAACAGATATACAATGCAAAAGTGGATGGATACAGAAGTCGTGGAAGGCCACGACACATCTTCCATGATCAAATTGATCGTGTACTAGCAGAAGGTTATGTCAGGAGCCTTAAGAACAGACGAGCGTGCATGACAAGAGTTATGAATGTCAAAGAAGCAAGTGAGGTGTGTAAGAATAAGCCTAAATGGCGCTCTGTTGTTCGTGCCTACCCCGCAAGGGAACTGGCGTGAAGTTATGTATGTATGTATGTACCTAATAAGAAGTTTAAGTGAAGCTGTTTAGACTAGTGCGATCACGCCGCCGCTACAATCGCTGTGAAGCGGGTGTCAGCGGTGGGGTGGCGGTATCGTAGGATGAACAACGTTCCTATATATAAAGAAATTCACTGAACAGCTGCATGGTGGCGGCGTGTCGGCGGCGACATCTATAGGGGCGCTAAAGATATTTGGAAAAATAAGGAAGTGTGCGGCAATCATGTAATCTCTAATGGTTTTGCTTTGATAAGTTCTAGCACTTACAGCGGTAATTTTTGAAAAATAGCGCACTTTCGATTATTTTAAGATTTTGTAGCGAAAAGACAAAAATAGTGGACTTTTGTTATCTTTACGAAACCCTTTTAGTTCGTGGACTGCCACACAACTGCCTGATTTTTCATAAATAATTTATTTCGGTCAGCATTTATGAACTTTTCGAAAGCAAGTAAGTATTTATTCTTGATATAGCTGACGTATAAATAGTATGCTATTTAATCATTATATTAATACGTGAAGCAACAACTTTGTACCCCTTTTTACGAAAATTGCGCGGACGGAGGAGTATGAAATTTCGCACACTTATAGTTTATATAGAGAAGGAGTGCAGAATGCTATTATTTTAAAAAAATATGAATAAAAAATACATTAAATCAATAAAAAAAAACATTACACACACTACCATGTATTTGATACAGACGCGCTCATATACTCTTTTGTTTATTATTAAAGTCAAATTAACAGTGTAGTCTTGGCGAAATCTGCGATTATAGAAGTATAGTCTTTGACAACAGAGCCTAAATAATGTGCAAACTTATAATTTAAATTAATTATGGTCGAGTTTCGACCAATGGGCGACAACTAGTATTGATAAAATTGCGTTCATCGAGTGGCAACCGAATAATCAAGTCCTTCGCGGAGCAAAAATGTTCAAGCTTCACCACATTTAAGTGAGAAAGGGCCTTTAAGAGGCATAAATATGTTTATGATTTAGGGGTCATAAATATGTTGATGTAGCGCGGTGTGGCGGAGCTGAGGCGCACGGGTTGCGGCCGCGAAGGCACGCGCGCCCGATGCGGTCTAATCCTAGACCAATTCCAGTCTACTAGCAGTAATTGTAGTGCAACACTTACAAATCAATAGATGGCGCTGTGCAATAATTGATGTCACAAACGTTTCCCGAAATATACAAAGAATATATACAAAATTTCAGGCCTGCGAGGAACAACATTAGCCTCGCTGGAAGATCTTCGTTTGAGACGGAGGAGCATGCCATCTCGCTCCTCCAACCGGTAGGGTCACACTCCCTTCATAATATACGTCGATTGAATTCTATTATATATATCTATCATCAAATTACATTACATTACAGTAAGAAAGAGAGTTGGTCTGAAAGAGAGTGTCGGGGCGAAGGTAAGGAAAGGAATGCTCCGGTGGTTCGACAGATAAACAATGCAAAAGTGGATGGATGCAGAAGTCGTGGAAGGCCACGACACACCTTCCATGATCAAATTGATCGTGTACTAGCAGAAGTTGATGTCAGGAGCCTTAATAACAGACGAGCGAGCATGACAAGAGTTATGAATGTCAAAGAAGCAAGTGAGGTGTGTAAGAATAAGCCTAAATGGCGCTCTGTTGTTCGTGCGTACCCCGCAAGGGAACTGGCGTGAAGCTATGTATGTATCAAATTACGAGTTGTGATAGGTATGTACGATAAAGTATATTTTTAATTCCATCATGCTAGATTGTTGTCGGTTCTTTTTTTTAATAATAAGTAGGTTTGCGTTTGACCTCGATTACATGCAATGCCAGACGAAGATGGAGCACTACCTGTTCACACGAGACTAGAAGATACCCGAATTGTACTTTTTTGTATTGCAGGAGTTCAGCAGGCAGGCAGACGGCCCACTTGATGGCCTGTCGTAAAACGCGACAAAACAATCCACAGCCAGGTGGTAGGGCATTTGCCCGACTGGATGACTACCACCCCTGGTCTAAAGTATGTCGCCATAACAACCTTGAGTTGTCTTCCGGCATTAGTGACCAGGTTCCAGTCTCCCTTAAGAGAGCAGCAGCGCGTTTATAGCACCTTTGGTGTTGCAAATGTCCATAGGCGATGGTAACCGCTTTCCATCAAGTGGGCCGTCTGCCTGTCTGCTGAACTCCTTCAATAAAATAAATAAATAAACAAACCGAATCTCTCCCACTGTATAATCATACACTGTAGCCAGAAGCGGGCTGACATTGTCTTCCCTCGTTAACCTGTGACGTGATTCGATCTGTTCAATTCCATTTCCAGCTGAGTGCAGGGCCCATTCCACCTGGACCCGACCCCGCGTTTCCATAATGAGCGCACGTAATCAACGCGCCTCGTCGCACCAATAAACCGACTACTACTCCGGCCAATAACAAGATTCGATTTCTTACAGTCTGCTCAATGAAAGTAGATTGTAAAAGCGCGGCAAAAAAGAAAATTGTATAGCAAATGCTAATTACCTACAGTATTGTTTTTTTTGTACCCACGCTCAGGTATGGAAGAGAGAGCATGAAAGTAGAGTAAACGCGGTCGAGATGCGAGCACTGCGCAAAATCTGTGGAGTGACGCTCGCGGACCGCGTTCCTAATACCGAAGTAAGAAAGAGAGTTGGTCTGAAAGAGAGTGTCGGGGTGAAGGTAAGGAAAGGGATGCATGATGAAAGAATGACTAAACAGATATACAATGCAAAAGTGGATGGATGCAGAAGTCGTGGAAGGCCACGACACACATTCCATGATCAAATTGATCGTGTACTAGCAGAACGTGATGTCAGGAGCCTTAAGAACAGACGAGCGTGCTATGAATGTCAAAGAAGTAAGTGAGATGTGTAAGAATAAGCCTTAATGGCGCTCTGTTGTTCGTGCCTACCCCGCAATGGAACTGGCGTGAAGTTATGTATGTATGTATTGTTTTTTTGATTGCATGAGTTCAGCAGAGAAGTAGTCGGCCCACTTAATGGAAAGCGGTTACCATCGCCTATGAACATTTGCAACACAAAAGGTGCTACAAATGCGCTGCTGATCTCTTGAGGTTGACAGGAATCTGGTCACTAATGCCGCAACACAACTCAAGGTTGTTATGGCGACATACTTTAGACCAGGGGTGATAGCCATCCAGTCGGGCAAATGTCCTACCACCTGGCTGTGCGTTGTTTTGTCGCCTCTTACGATAGACCGCCCGGCCGCAGGAAATTGTATTCTTTCTTCGTTCCTGCACGGATAAAGGCTTAACAATCTATATTATCTTCAACTGTGGTCAGGGCACGAATGACCAAAGGTGGTACATATTGGCCCAGTCGAGCAAGAAAACTGCGCGCGCGCCGGTGTGTACACGCACTATCAAAACTTAAAACAACCTACAGTCAGGTGGTAGGGAATTTGCCCGACTGGATGGCGACCACCCCTGGTCTAAAGTATGTCGCCATAACAACCTTGAGTTGTTTTCCGGCATTAGTGACCAGGTTCCAGTCTCCCTTAAGAGAGCAGCAGCGCATTTGTAGCAACTTTGGTGGTGCAAATGTCCATAGGCGATGGTAACCGCTCTCCATCAAGTGGGCCGTCTGCCTGTCTGCTGAACTCCTGCAATAAAAGTAAAAAAAGACTTCTTACGCTTTATTTATACAATCTATAATATAAAATTTTAAACATGGCGTGTCTGTATATTGAAGCTACTAAAAAAAACCAACTGGAATGCATTATATAGACCAAGTAGAACACGATGTAATTTTGTTTAGACTTCTTTGCATGTTTGTTGGTTTGTCTGTTAGTTCGGGATTCACATAATAACTGGGCCAATTTCGACGTGGTGTTCGTTGATCGACAGTAAATTTTAGACTTAAAATCTGCGCTACTTTTTATCCTAGGAATCCCGCGGGAATTTTCCCGGGAAGCGGTTGTTCGGGCGCATATAAATTAGCTTATTCCGACATAGTTTTCACTAAAATGATAGCTGCGTTACTTTGTGCTCCGGAAACCCTCGGGAGTTTCAAGTCAAGCGTGGCATATTCTAATTATCTATATAATCTATACTAATATTATAAAGAGGTAAAGTTTGTGACGTTGTAGGGGGTAATCTCTGGATCTACTAAACTGATGTTAAAAATTCTTTTACTGTTCGAAAGCTACGTTAATAGAGAGTGTCATAGGCTATATAACATGACGCTATATACCACGGGAGCGGGACAGAGCGCGGGTGAAACCGCGCCGGGCTGCTAGTAATATTATAAAGAGGTACAGTTTGTGACGTTGTAGGGGGTAATCTCTGGATCTACTAAACCGATTTTGAAAAATTCTTTTACTGTTGGAAAGCTACGTTAACAGGGAGTGTCATAGGCTATATAACATGAAGCTATATACCACGGGAGCGGGACAGAGCGCGGGTGAAACCGCGCCGGGCCGCTAGTACATAAATATATATTTTTTTTATATCAGGGTTTTTCTTCTGCTGATTTCTCTCGAATACTGAAACTGCAAAACAATAACTTCCGCACTAATTATTATTGTTTTAAGCTCGTAAATAATAAAATACAAGTATACCAAAATTGACATAACGACAATGACATTAACATTTGTAGCATTGCCATGTAAAACGTTTGTGAATAATTCAAGAGCTAATATTTTCAAAAATAATAGTAGCCTGGTTAACTTGTCAGAACGTTACTGTGCTAAGTATGACTTTATTTTTTCTAGACACAATATCAGCGGCTGGGGGGTACTCGAGCGGCGAACGTTGTTACCTTAGAAAATATCAGAGCTGTAGTGGGAGATGGGAGGCCCTCGGGAGACGAGAACGGAACTGTTCAATAATATATTCCCCATATCAAAATACAGAGAGACGTTATTATCTTATATTAGAGTGGAGGTGAACGCTAATACTTCAATTGTTTCAACCTAAAACAAATACAATTTCATTAGAATGGCGGTTAAATTAATATTTCATGTTAGTAAATACGCTGAAAATAGAGATAACGTACTGTATATGTTGTATCTGGAATATCCAGATGATGCATATGTTGTATCTGGAATATCCAGATGATGCATATGTTGTATCTAGAATATCCAGATAACGTACTGTATGTGTTGTATCTGGAATATCTAGATGATGCATATGTTGTATCTGGAATATCCAGATGATGCATATATTGTATCTAGAATATCCAAATAACGTACTGTATAAGTTGTATCTGGAATATCTAGATGATGCATATGTTGTATCTAGAATATCCAGATGATGCATATATTGTATCTAGAATATCCAGATAACGTACTGTATGTGTTGCACACCTTCCATGATCAAATTGATCGTGTACTAGCAGAAGGTGATGTCAGGAGCCTTAAGAACAGACGAGCTTGCATGACAAGAGTTATGAATGTCAAAGAAGCAAGTGAGGTGTGTAAGAATAAGCCTAAATGGCACTCTGTTGTTCGTGCCTACCCCGCAAGGGAACTGGCGTGAAGTTATGTATGTATGTATGTATGCATATGTTGTATCTGGAATATCCAGAAGATGCATATATTGTATCTAGAATATCCAGATAACGTACTGTATATGTTGTATCTGGAATATCTAGACACCTATGCTAATCTCGTATGGCTTCTTGTGTTTGTAGTGAGTGAGTGTGATTGGTGGGTCTTACCTTTGTGTAAGAGGATCCGAGCCGGGGGCTCTCCGGCGTCTGTTTTGCCAGGCTGATGTTCAGAGCCTCACGGGGTTCATAATCGCGAGGAGACGGGTGATTTCATCGGGCTCGTCAATGAGTACAATGCGAGGGCGACGATTTCTCGTCTTAGCGTTCGGTGTGGGTTTGTAACGCGGAACAACCGGAAGAACGCAGACAATTTATTGTATCTAACATAACAAGTATAATGATGTCCACATCAGCGAACTATACCGCGATGTAATTCGCCTGTGGCGCCATCTCGTTGTATGAAAATGAAACTGATACTTGTGGTGTCGTTGACACATTAATAATCTAGAGTTTAGGTAACAAATGTAGATAAAAACTGGACACAGACTTTATTGTGTTCAAAAGAAGATTTTATTTCGATTCCCGTCTGCAAATTTAGAAGCGAGGTGTACCAGCGCAGCTGCCGCTCGCCTCGAAAGCCTTCGAGGAGTGCCGCTCTTAATTATGGCTTTAGCTTGTAACAGGCAATTTGCATGAAATTAATGTAAATATTAATCATAAGGGCGATATTAATGATTCAAGTTTACCGGTGGACGCGTCGAGCCGCACCGCACCGTAGCCGCCTGCGTCTGGCCGCACGCCGCCGCGAAATAGCGACATAACAAATTGTTTACAGCGTCACGTGATTATTGTGGTATATGTCGTAAAACAAAAGTGTAATATCTCACAAGGCATTGTTGAAATGGTACGCCATTACTAGCATATTCGACTGGCGCAGCCATCCGCGTAATATAATATTCAGCAGACAGGCAGACGGCTCACTTGATGGAAAGCGGTTACCATCGTCTATGGACATTTGCAACACCAAAGGTGCTTATGGGAGGCTGGAACCTGGTCACTAATGCCGAAACACAACTCAAGCGATATACTTTAGACCAGGGTTGGTAGCCATCCAGTCGGACAAATGCCCTACCACCTGGCTGTGGATTGTTAAGTCGCCTCTTACGACAGGCCGCCCCAACGCAGGAAATTGTATTCTTTCTCCGTTCCTGCTCGGATAATGACGGACGAATATGCTGACCGACTAAGAATAGAAGTATTCTTAAGTTTTCACGACCATTTGACATAATAAAACTGCTTTTTGACCGGTTTTAAGTTTTGAACTTAACACCTTTGTCTTCCGTAATCGCGACTACTGAAAAGTGGCCGAAACGTCGAAGATATATCAAATAAAATATCTCGCTTAAAACCGTTAAAATGTAAATTTATTATAATTATATATGCCTCAGTTTCTAAAAATTTCAATATTTTTATGGGAACTTGATCGATGTCCCTGTGTAGTGTGTAGTTTTGTTTTAAAAGTGTTCTTTCTCAAGAAATGTTTGTTTGTATATAAAATGCTAGCGTTTAGTGAAATTATCAGAAGAATTCAGTGTGTTTGGCGTCAATCAAGGCAACGATGCCGCTGAGGCGGGAAAATGGGGGTGTTATGTGGATTAGGCTTTCGCTTTTTGCATCAATATCGATACTAATATTATAAAGAGGAAAGATTTGATTGTTTGTTTGTATTGAATAGGCTCCGGAACTACTGCACCGATTTGAAAAATTCTTTCACTGTTGGCAAGCTATCTTATCAACTATCCCCGGTTGACATAATGTCCATGACATTGACAGCCGATTTCTTCATCATACTGTTACAACTTAGGCTGCAACGAAGATAAATTCCACGTACAGATCTGTAAAAGCACATTTTATTACCTGTCGGCATTTGAACTGATTGTAATCCTTTATAATCGTCTTCTTTTGTTCACTTATTTATTGGCATACGTTTCTAGTGATTGTGGAGAACAGCCTATTGTCCTACTGTACTCGTTTACGGCCGCTCAGGAGCATCATTAGCCATGTGTTGCGGATTATAAGTACAAGCTAATTCTAGGAAATTATGTCGACGTTGCCGGGCGGGCACATTTGCATTTGTGAAGTATAAAACGATGGCCTGATTGAGAGAGTGGCTCAGTTGAGCTATAACTACGATCTAGGCGTGACGTGTGTACATTAGGGAATCTAATAGTGACGGACTTTGCGCCTTTTATTGAAATACGACCTTCTGCATTACGTTTGGATTTGTTGCGTTCAGTTATATTTGTACTTGTGTTATAGGTGTTTGTGTAGTTCTAATAAACTCTATAATAATTCTAACGGCATTTTAATTCGAGTCCCCACAACTCGTAGTAATACTATCCATCCATTTGCATTATTACTGGTTTTAATTAATTTTCTATCCATATTATTGTTGAAATTAAATTAAATCATTTTGTTTGAAAGTCTGAGAATTACAAGGACATGATATTATTCAAATATAGACGTTATAAAAAAAATCATAAGCGACTTATTTTAACTGCTTCATATTATTATACAATGCTGGCTCTTTAACTGCTTAAATTAACACTTAAACTCATACATCACTCATATATGATTTCTATACAAAAGATATGTCTGTTTTATTCATTTTCTGATATGAACAGTCTAATATAGGCGTAACACATTCATAGTGGGACTGATTTATGTGCGGTACCGGGTCCAGGGCCTTTTAGACCTTGTACTGAAACTACCATTATGGCGGAATGAGGCCTATTGAGCCCCGTAACGTTTTTAAAAACTTAGATAATTTTTTGGCTTTAATATAAAATACTTTATGGATATTTGTTTTGTTGTGCGGCACTAGGTCAAGGTAACCCCGTATTAAGGTAAGTATACCACGTAATGGGGGGCCTTTAGCTATCAAGGGAGCAAAGGATTCATCATCCCCGCTGACGAAGTGGATATGTTCTGATTCCCGGGGCACATTCAGGCACTTTTTGCGCTGGATCGGACTGGACGTAACTACGTTCTAAGTCTCAGCCTTTCCTACATAAAAAGCGCGGGGCACATGGGAGGAGGGTGGTTTTAGTGGGTAGTGGTTGTTGCCCGTGCAACTTCTCTGAGTCTCCACACAAGCTGGCTTGATTACTGTTTGGATTGCCCCTTATTAAAGGGTAAAGCCTCCATGATCAACTATGGTCTAATCCCTTGCAAAGGATCCGGTATTGTGCGTAAATAGCATTTCCCCCGCCTTAAAAAAAAAGCATAACACGTAATTCTGGTTTATTGGCGCATCTTAGACATATTATATTAATCTTTTTTCTACATTGAACCAAATTAAACAAGTTTATGTAATTCTTAACCGCACTGCAAGTGAAACCAGTTCGGGGCGACTTAGACCCCGTATCGAAGTGAAGATGTTTACATACATACATACATACATAACTTCACGCCAGTTCCCTTGCGGGGTAGGCACGAACAACAGAGTGCCATTTAGGCTTATTCTTACACACCTCACTTGCCTCTTTGACATTAATAACTCTTGTCATGCAAGCTCGTCTGTTCTTAAGGCTCCTGACATCACTTTGAAGACCTGACATCATCAATTTGAAGATGTTTAGAGATACAGAAAGCCCTTTCTAGACTCTGCCTAAATATATATACATATAAAAGTCCTGTGTGTCAGTGAGCACACCCGCGCCATAAATCCCGTCCGATACGCGCCAATACGACGAAATGAATAATCATTATTCATTGCACTTTATCAATGATTTATTGTGAAGTTATTGTATTTTTCGTCGAGTCGTAATTAATCCGACAAACGGGAGTCGTAATGTTGTCCGACAGTGTACGGGGCCGTGCGGTCGAATGCGATTTTATGCGTACATTGTTTGATTCAATGATTAGTGAATGCATTGTTGCCAGATTGTGTGACGTTGTAAGTTTTATAGCACAATCTTGAAAGACTGTAAACTGATTATAAATTTAGTAGCAGAAGTAAGAAAGAGAGTTGGTCTGAAAGAGAGTGTCGGGGTGAAGGTAAGGAAATGAATGCTCCGGTGGTTCGGGCATGTGGAAATAATGCAAAAGTGGATGGATGCAGAAATCGTGGAAGGCCACGACACACATTCCATGATCAAATTGATCGTGTACTAGCAGAAGGTGATGTCAGGAGCCTTAAGAACAGACGAGCGTGCATGACAAGGGCTATGAATGTCAAAGAAGCGAGTGAGGTGTGTAAGAACAGGCCTGAATGGCGCTCTGTTGTTCGTGCCTACCCCGCCAGGGAACTGGCGTGAAGCTATGTATGTAGATTATTTTGTATATACGTATATACATTACTATTAAATTTATAAATTAGTGTAAGTATGTATATTTAAATTGTGCAGTCCTATCTTTTTTCTGCTCCACCTACATCGTTAGATTAGTTAAGGAATTCTTTGAAGCTGGGTTGCCTGGAAGAAGTCGCTTTTAGCGATACGGCCGCCTGTTGTTTTGCCAACAAGTATTGTAATTATGCATTTTGTATTTGTTTATTTTGGTAAGCAATAAAGTGTTATCTATCTATTATGAAATGAAATATATATGTATATATGAATAATAATAATCGGCAGACAAACACACACATTGTATATCCCCAAATTAAGCAAGTTACGCTTGTGTTATGGGTAATATACAACGGACTACTCTGGGGCCGATCCCAGACACCCAGACCATAGTAAATAACGGAGAAAATACGTTTCCGAAATTTACTATACCAGGAATCGAACCCGGAGCCTCTGCATTGCAGGGAGGTAGGCCGGCAAAGGCTTAGCCCGCTCAACTACAGAAGCCGTCATTATAAAATATCACGTAGATTAAATCTGATAAGAATGAATGATAATATAATGAATAGGGATTATTGATATATACACATTCTACATTCTCGCGAGAGTATCACGAGAACGCAAGCACGTTCCTCACTCTTGTTCTTCGGTGTTGTCCCGAGTATTCACGAGAATGTGGAAGGTTTTTTAGATGTGTTTTGGCAAAAGTGTCGGTGTGCACCCTGCCCCCACCTCCCCGCGGGTGGGGCGTTTGTTGACATCCACTGGCCCGAAATCACGATGGAAATATTACGAGTATGAATAAAATAAACACAATCCAATAAAGGGAAGGAGGTCATATCGAAGAAATCATGTTATTATTAAAAACGACGTTGTAGTCATATTATTAGCGACGTCCTTACTTACATTCAAAGGACATTTTGAAGAAAGGCGAATGAAATAATAATAAGCACCTCAAATAAATGTGCATTTTTTTTATTTTTTTATTGCAGGAGTTCAGCAGACAGGCAGACGGCCCACTTGATTGAAAGCGGTAACCATCGCCTATGGACATTTGCAACACCGAAGGTGCTACAAATGCGCTGCTGCTCTCTTAAAGGGGACTGGAACCTGGTCACTAATGCCGGAACACAACTCAAGGTTGTTATGGCGACATACTTTAGACGAGGGGTGGTAGTCAACCCGTCGGGCAAATGCCCTACCACCTGGCTGTGGGTTGTTTAGTCGCCTCTTACGACAGGCCGCCCCAACGCAGGAAATTGTATTCTTTCTCCGTTCCTGCACGGATAAAAAGTTCTCTGATATTATTACTTAGTTTTAGATTAAATATTCTACAAGAAAATAATAAGACATGAAAAATTTGATGCCTAGTATAGCATAGAGCTTAATGTTTAGGTACATATAGAGAGCTTTTATTGATGCTATATGTAAGCAGAGTAAGTAGCTCCTGGTTTGTATACGAAATACTTGGCCGCGCTGTCTTGTTACATTTTACTTTAGTAGTGGGGGGCCACTGCACATTGTGCACCGGTGCCTGAATATTTGATATGCAAAAGGCGAACGTAGCAAAATATGGATGTAAAATGTTGTGCTCTATGGTTTGACAGCGGACGAGGCGGCCGTAAAGAGCCGCAGATGCAGCGCAGCACACTTCGCCGACAAAGTACTCTGTCCTCAATATATGTAACCACTTTCTACCAATTTGCCTAAGGAACAAAAAGAAAGAAAGAAAAATACTTTCTTTGAAGTAATAGCGATTTACACTAAGATCATATATAATAAAACTACGTTTTAACGGTTTTAAGCGCGGTAATTTTATTTGATTTTGGTTTTTCCGACGTTTCGGCCACTTTTCAGTGACCGTGATCACGGAAGACAAAGATGTTAAGTGTCAACGAGTATTGTTAAAGTTTTATTTAGCCTACCGCCAACTTGTTAATTTTAATTTTATTCATGGTTATTATTTACTCTATGGGAGCCTAATCTAATTTACTACCGCTTCGCAACATGTTATGGCTTGAAGAGAAGAAGCGGCGCAAGAAACTCTTCAGCAAACATGCCTAGCTCTAATAATTTTATATAATATTAAATAACGCCGAAACGTCGGAAAGACCAAAATCAAATAAAATTACCGCGCTTAAAACCGTTAAAACGTAGTTTTATTATGTATACAAGTCGCGAAAACTTAAGAAAATAAGATCATATATCTTAGTATACACATTAGTGTGTTTTTCTATTTCAAGTGTAGCTTTAAAAACACGTTTAGTAAAAATTTGCATGCATGTATTTTATGTAGTCATCGCTGTACCTCAAATTTAACTCACCATATTTGAAAACTACATAGTCGTGGTAGCGTAATGGCTAGCGCACGCGTCCCAAACTCAAAGGGCGCGGGTTCGATCCTGGCCGGAACGCATGCACCGCTTAGTCAGTTTTCTGATCTAATGTGCATATTCTTACAATTATCACGTGCTAATAACGGTGAAGGAAAACATCGTGATGCAACCTGCACATCGAGATAACCGATGTGTCAAACCTGCCAAGCCGCCTTGGACAAGCGTGGCGGGTATACGTCCGTTCCCCTATCATGGGAGGCCCGAGCCCAGCAGTGGGACATTTATGGGCTGATATTATTATATATTATATGTTTGAAAACCAGTTTGAATACTAACTCTTTAAAATGATACCTTTGCAATATACTCGTATATATACTAGCTGATCCGCAAACGTTGTTTTGCCATGTGAATTATTCCTAGGGAATATTTTCGTAGTTACTTATTTTTTTTTGGTGCAGGAGTTCAGCAGACAGGCAGACGGCCCACTTGATGGAAAGCGGTTACCATCGCCTATGAACCAAAGTTGCTACAAATGCGCTGCTGCTCTCTTAAGGGAGACTGGAATCTGGTTGCTAATGCCGGAACACAACTCAAAGTTGTTATGGCGGCATGCTGTAGACCAGCGGTGGTAACCATCCAGTCGGGCAAATGCCCTACCACCTGGCTATGGGTTGTTTTGTCGCCTCTTACGACAGGCCGCCCCAACGCAGGAAATTGTATTCTTTCTCCGTTCCTGCACGGATAGAAGTTAATTAAAATAGAAGTAACTTATTGTTCTCATCTCTACTCCGTGCTGTTTGCTGATCAATTATCAATTCAGATGGACCATTGAGAGTTGAAGATTATTACAGTACTAATATCGCTATTAAAAATGGGGGTTGATGTTAGAAGGGTGAAAATTAAGGGCTGTATGTATTTTTTATGCCAAATCATGAAAAAAATAAAAAATAATGTCTAAAACATGACAATAAAATTTTTCGTATGGGCCACCCTTATCACTTAGGGGTATAAGAAATAGTTTACAACCTATTCTTAGACCTACAGAATATACACAAATTATTTCATAAAAACCGGCCAAGCAGTTTCGGAGGAGTTTGGTTACAAGCACTGTGACACGAGAATTTTATATATTTAAAGATATATCTATACAATAATTTATAATTATTGTCGGCATAAAGTAAAATACGTTCCAATATACATCATTTAATAACAGCTAGCCAGCTTCTGGGCACCTTACCCATAGAAGACGGTGATCTGGGCTCAGCATTCTACTTATAGTCTTGAGGGACTATGAGTAGATTACAATACAAATAAGTTAAGTTTCTTCCATTGTATTCGATTATATGTAATTCAATATATCTACATCATATCTGTATACTACATCCTATACCTGGACGATTGTCTCCAGAGAATAAGATTGATGGATGTTGGGGTGCGGATGAGTGATCTAGTTGTAAGCACCTTGCTTTATGCGGATGACGCCGTGCTTTTAGCCGAATCGCCATCAGAACTGCAAACACTAGTCACAATGATGAAAGATGACTGTCAGGCGAGAGGCTTACATTTGAATACGAAAAAAACAAAGGTTATGGTGTTTGAAAGAGAAGAAACCAGAACGAATGCAAGGATAATGGTCGATGATGTTATGCTGGAGCAAGTGAGTGAGTTTGTATATCTTGGATGTGCTTTTAGCAGGGATGGAAGGTACACCGCTGATATAGAAAGAAGAGTGAATTTGGGGAATAGTTTGAATGGAGCGTTAGTTAAACTTCTAGGCGCTAAGAACCTCAACCAGAAGGCCCAGCTCGCCGTACACAACGCGGTGCTGCTACCTACGCTCACGCATGGAAGCGAGAGTTGGGTATGGAAGAGAGAGCATGAAAGTTGAGTAAACGCGGTCGAGATGCGAGCACTGCGCAAAATCTGCGGAGTGACGCTCGCGGACCGCGTTCGTAATACCGAAGTAAGAAAGAGAGTTGGTCTGAAAGAGAGTGTCGGAGTGAAGGTAAGGAAAGGGATGGGATGGTTCGGACATGTGGAAAAAATGCATGATGAAAGAATGACTAAACAGATATACAATGCAAAAGTGGATGGATGCAGAAGTCGTGGAAGGCCACGACACACCTTCCATGATCAAATTGATCGTGTACTAGCAGAAGGTGATGTCAGGAGCCTTAAGAACAGACGAGCGTGCATGACAAGAGTTATGAATGTCAAAGAAGCAAGTGAGGTGTGTAAGAATAAGCCTAAATGACGCTCTGTTGTTCGTGCCTACCCTGCAAGGTAACGGGCATGAAGTTATGTATGTCTGTATATAATATAATAAATCTGTCTATAACAGTTGAACAAAAAAGAGCCGTTTAATTGTTGAATGCAAATTATTTTGACAGCAATTGTTTCAATGATTACAGGAGGAAATATTTAAATGGCGTCGTGAAGCCCGTAGTTGACAATGGTATGAA
Source organism: Dendrolimus kikuchii (assembly GCA_019925095.2). Classification (NCBI taxonomy): domain Eukaryota; kingdom Metazoa; phylum Arthropoda; class Insecta; order Lepidoptera; family Lasiocampidae; genus Dendrolimus; species Dendrolimus kikuchii. The sequence continues at coordinate 29,000,647 of CM034390.1, read as the reverse complement.
TATTTAAGGGACGGCCGCATCGTGCGGCACGCTGCGATGCGCTGCGGGACGGTGCGGACGCGCGCGGCTCTGCTCTCGGTGGAAATTACATTTATTGGCGTTGTTATGATTTTTGCTCGACGGTAACTGCATTGTGGCTCGCATCCGCGCCGGGGTAATAAATTCACCGGCTTTTTATAAACTTTTATTATATTTAAAACAAACTTCATGTTTAAATCCGTGTTTTATCCGTGCAGGAACGGAGAAAGAATACAATTTCCTGCGTTGGGGCGGCCTGTCGTAAGAGCCGACTAAACAACCCACAGCCAGGTGGTAGGGCATTTGCCCGACTGGATGGCTACCATCCCTGGTCTGAAACATGTCGCCATAACAACCTTGAGTTGTGTTCCGGCATTAGTGACCAGGTTCCAGTGTCCCTTAAGAGAGCAGCAGTGCATTTGTAGCACCTTTGGTATATAGGCGATGGTAACCGCTTTCCATCAAGTGGGCCGTCTGCCTGTTTGCTGATCTCACTGAAGATTGAATAGAGATTCGAATACTTTAATGAGAAACCCACCACCTCGATAATTAAATAACGCACCGCACAGATAGTAAAAAATAACCAGAAGCTCAAAGTATAAGACGGAAGCGTAATAAATTTGGTTAACTCTGGGTCAATCACAGGCGTACACTGCGTTCGGATCCAGGACGGATTTGGACGAAAATAATGCGGGCAAACATATCATTTTTATTTGGCTGGCGTCGGCCGTTTGTCACGAGGGTTTTGAGCTGCGCGGAGTCAGCTCGCTGGTGCCGCACGCATAAATCAGAGCGAAGCTCAGACCACGCTTACAAAATTGGTTTTAGTTGCATCGGATGCCTTAACAAGAATGAAAAATCAAACTGCGTGTGTGTGCAGTTCGCACGCAGTAGAAGTGAAACTTCAGAGAAAATACTCACAGAGAATTCTTCTCTAACTTTTATTAATCTTAATATATATAAATTATGTGTCACGTTCTTTGTCCGCGATGGAATACTAAACTACTTGACCGATTTTAATCAAATTTGCACACCGTGTGCAGTTTGATCCAACTTGAAAGATAGGATAGCTTACAACTGTTGGAACTGGTAGGTGGCGTTGAGATCGGGTTCTAGAAACCTCCTAATATGGCGATACGAAGTTCGCCGGGTCAGCTAGTCATTATATATGTAATTCTTCTGTACGTGTGTTGACAGCGAACTCCTCCTAAACGGCTGGACCGATTTGAATGAATTTTTTTGTGTGTGTTCAAGTGGATTCGAGGATGGTTTAGATTCACAATTGGACCCGGTAGGTGGCGCTGCAATCGGGTTCTAAATTTTATTTCTTCAGGGTAGACCAGCGTCTGCTAGGACAGCTAGTATAAATATAATTCCTTTAGCCTTCATCAGTTAACATATCATAATTAAAAAAAACTTTTCACTATTTTAGTCTAAAAAAAATTATTATCAGTTTTATTTCGGTCCAAACTGGATCTATGTTTAATCATCGATCTTATTGACTCTACTCTGTGCTGCACGATGTAAATCGTATCTCATTCTCTTGCAGGCTTGGTCCTATAGATTTATGTGTTTGTCTCTTTTCAGTGTCGCTTTTTCGTTTCATCGAGTTTCAAATCACGATTCTAAAGAAGTTTCACTTCAACAAACGTTATCGGTCGTATTCCTATTTAGTTCGAGTAAGTTTGTAGGATTCCTGGTGGTTCTTAAAGAACCTTACAAACTAGCTCTAATTCAATATGAATAAGACCGTATTTATTTTCTATATCCAACTAGCGGACCCGACAGACTTCGTTCTGACAAGAAGATTTGGAATGTGTCAGTTTTTTGTTCCTACCTATTTTATAGCCGGGGCAAAAAAAATCTCCAGAACAGAACCGTCGCCCTGGTGATAGGGCGGTGTGTGGGGTTCAGCTCGGGTGACCAAAGTATCTTCGCTTGCACGACCTTTGGCCACCCTTCTGGGACCCACTAAAAATCCCGACTGGGATGTCTGCCAGAGGGCTTCAAACTAAGAGGCGAACTTAGGGTTCAAACCTGATTGGAAAATAATGTAAAGGGACAGTGGGAATCTAAAGGTGATAAATATTTAAAGAGTGGGTGGCTCGCTCGGATAGTGGAGATAATGATCTGCAAAGGCAGTCATGGGGATTTAATAAACATACCTACAATAATCAACAACTTATTACAACACACAAACTCATCTATGATTAAATTTGAACTTTGTGCAGCGGTAACAAACTGCAAATTGACTCTTTAGCGTTACGAACACAGCTACAATGCTTAGACAACAGTGAAAGCTTGTAATTTAATATGAACTTTATTGAATAGTAATAAAGTTCAAATTGACTCTACATTTTAGTTATAAAACGTTTGTATGGGAAAAAGAAAAGGGCTGTTTTTAGGGTTTTCCCGGCAATTATTCGAATTTTTCTCGCCGTAAAAACCATCGTTGGACTTCAACGAACATTTAAAAAAAAAGAATTGGCCAAATTGGTCCAGGCGTTGTTGAGTTATCCGTTTACCGACACATTTTGCGATTCATTTATATATATATATATATATATATATATATATATATATATATATATATATATATATATATATAGATTAAGTTACTACTAATGGCCGACATGTGTTGCACCGCGTTCTAGAAAACATCACTATGTACGCACAAACAATTTTATTTTATTTTTGATTATTAACTTCGCATTGCAGTGCAGCAGGGAAGAGAGGGATTCTTTCTTTCTTTTAATTTCGTCACGAGCCTTCTTGGTCATAATTTCGGTCATCATGCTGTTGACTTCGTCCGCAGTTGTGACAATCAATTGCACTGACGGTGCTACATCGACACTTCGTTCATGTCTTAAAATGAACTGTACGCAATTTTAAATCAACCTGAAGATCGATGTAGGAATGTATAAAAAAACGGACGACAAAGCCTGTTTTTACAAAAACCGACTTCAAAAACTAAAAAGTATAAAATAACTTATTTCTAAAGCTATTATTATTAATATATATTATCTAAAACATCTTAAAGTCGGTGCTTAGTAATTTTCAAAATATAGTAATTTTTATGTTTTACTTTGCACCGACTTCAAGATGTTTTAGATAATATATATTAATAATAATAGCTTCAGAAATAAGTTATTTTATACTTTTTAGTTTTTGAAGTCGGTTTTTTTAAACGAAGTTTTTTAATTTTATTTGTTACCATTTAGTGTCTAGCTATGTATGGGTAGACCTATGAAAGGTGCCGCGCTCCGTAAAATTATAGGTCCCAAGAAACGGGAACAAAAAAATGTTCGTAAAATGAAAACTACTGGGCCAAACTATGTTAAATTTTTAAGGGATCAAATGGCAAATATTCCGCATCAAACTAAACAAGAATCACGTGAATCGGATCATAAATCTCAGAGTAATCGGTGAACATACATAAAAAAAAAAAAAAAAATATTCCGACGAATTGAGAACCTCCTCTTTTTTTGAAGTCGGTTAAAAACAACCTAAAACCAGTTTGAACTCTGTATGTACAACTACTCTACTGTTTCCAAGCGTTTATTTTACTTTTAACGTTCGCACGTTTACTACTTGATAGTAAAGCCTACGTGATATAAATGAGATAATTGTCGTACTTTATTGTTATGGGTGACGTAATAGTGATGTATTGTGAGTAATGTAACTCACAGACTATTAAAACATGGACAGTATACGTAAATAATGCTGGAGTGGAGAACGTAGTGTCTTGGTAAACATAGTGTCAGACGCCCTCCAGCCCGATGGACCGACGACCCATGCAAGGTCGCCGGTAGGCGCTGGCTGAGGAAATCGGAGGACAGGGATGAGTGGCGCCGTCTTGGGGAGGCCTACGTCCAGCAGTGGACTGCAAATGGCTGACGACGACGACTATAAGTACATAAATCGAAATTGACATGAAAAAAAAAGTTGTACATTAAAGAAAAATATTTTTTATTTTTTTATTGCAGGAGTTCAGCAGACAGGCAGACGGCCCACTTGATTGAAAGCGGTTATCATCGCCTATGGACATTTGCTGCAAATGCGCTGCTGCTCTCTTAGGGGAGACTGGAACCTGGCCACTAATGCCGAAACACTACACAAGGTTGTTATGGCGACATACTTTTTTTTTATTTTTTTTATTCCTCTCTCCGGACGAACGAGATTATCCGGGCTTATTGTCTTTTTTGGGGTTTGTATATATATTTTTATTTTTATTCTTTCTTTTCTTTTCTTTTTTTTGTGATTTTTTGTCTTTTTTCTTTTGGGTACTTTAATTTTCAAAAACAAGGTTTTACAATGTTACTTATTACTATATACATTTTAGGCTTATATACTATTACAATTTTCTATTAGTTTCTATTTGCCTAAATACATATTTTATTTATCTTTTAACTCTATTACATATAGGACACATTCTATCTATTTTAACTTATACTCTGGCGACATACTTTAGACCAGGGGTGGTAGCCATCCAGTCGGGCAAACACCCTACCACCTACCTCTACAGTTTTATTATATGTATATAGATTTAGATAATCCAACCTCCCTACAGCATGTTTACTAATTTAGATTCAGTACTTTCGAGAAACATGCCTGCAATATATACTAGTACATAAACTAACAGGTTAGTCTATTTGTCTGTCTTGGCAAATGCAAATGGTGACCTTATAAGGATCTTGTTAAAAGTGTGCTAATTTAATTATTCCCTGCGGCTTCTCTTATCCTCGAGGTAATTAAAATTGTGGAAAAAAATAAACAAAATTGCCATTTAATCTAAATACATACATAGGCAGAGAGTAGATCTCCACTTGCGACGATCCTGACAAACAATTTTCGCTTCATCTACCTTCACTAACCTCTTGATACGTGCACGTTTGTTTGAGATGCTTTTTACCTGACCTCGTTGTAACACTTCTGTTATTTGACCACGGTGTATACGTCGGGGACTACCGGTAACAACTCTACCATGCGCAATACTGTTATACACTTGTTTTGTGGTTCTATATTCACCCATCCTCTTGTTACACTACCGACCCCTAAAGAAATCGCAGGGTAAGCGTTAATAACCCACAAGGAAGCTGTTTGCACGTGCTATCGTAACTCATGGTTGTTATGGCGACATACTATAGACCAGGGGTATAACCAAGATGCCTCAATATCGCAATATATGAATAAAATAAGTAAAAAATACAACAACATTACTGGTGCAGCAAACGACGTCAGACATAAATAACAGACTTCTCTCCATTTTTTTTTATTGTATGAGTTCAGAAGACAAGCAGATGGCCCACTTGATGAAAAGCGGTCACCCTCGCCTATGGACATTTGCAACACCAAAGGTGCTACAAATGCTCTGCTGCTCTCTTAAGGGAGACTGGAATCTAGTCACTAACGCCGGAACACAACTCAAGGTTGTTATGGCGACATACTTTAGACCGGGGGTGGTAGCCATCCAGTCGAGCAAATACCCTACAACCTGGCTGTGGGTTGTTTTGTCGCCTCTGACGACAGGCCGCCTGGCTGCAGGAAATTGTATTCTTTCTCCGTTCCTGCACGGATAGATTAAAACTATTTATAAATGAAGTCGATTTTTATAACAAATCGAGTCTCTAACTTATTAGGATATTACTAATTGAACCACGACACACCTTCCATGATCAAATTGATCGTGTACTAGCAGAAGGTGATGTCAGGAGCCTTAAGAACAGACGAGCGTGCATGACAAGAGCTATGGATGTCAAAGAAGCGAGTGAGGTGTGTAAGAATAAGCCTGAATGGCGCTCTGTTGTTCATGCCTACCCTGCAAGGGAACTGGCGTGAAGTTATGTCTGTTTACAGTATTAAGTAATTTTTTTTAAATAAATCACATCTCTATTAAAAAGATAATTATTACAAGAGTGCACATGGTTACGTATGACTTTGGAATAAAAACGGTCCGCAGAATTCTCATAAATAGGTTACCGCTGAATTGGTCTCGTCCCGACTGTCAGCTTCAGCCTCTCAATGCACAAAATGCAGTTAATAAAATAAAATCCAACGCGCGCACTAAAGTTGTAAACGGTCGGGTTTGTAGCGGGAGCACTCATTCCGGATTCGTGCATCGATGAGCCGCGAACGGCGCGGGTGCGAACTTGTGCGGACGGCGGCGGCGCGCCGCGATGCACTGCAGTGCACGCGAGCGTGATGCGTGAATTATCGCCCCGAATATTGCATGGGACGACTTTGATAACAGAATATTTAGATCTAGGTACGCTATTACATTTGTAACCTGTGTAGTATGCACATAGGTTTGCGTTCGGCCGTAATTTTTTATGTTTTAGACTGTGCGTTAAATAACACCTTAAATGTCAAATTCAAATTCAAAATCAAAAGTTTTGGAACGAAGTTCCTTATCGCGCGTTGTGAAAGGGAGCTAGACGGAAAAAATTCTTACGAAAAGTTGTCACGACACTTTTTGCTATAGTAAGCTATTGTAAGCTGTGCGGCGTCGCATGTTTCTCTGTCTGTCTGTCTGTCTCTCTCTCTCAATTCTAATTACAATTCCTTCACTAATTAATCGAAAGGAACTTCGTTCCATCCGGGTGTCCCTTGACACCTCTCAAGTTTTTATTCAAAATAAGTTCCACTGGAGAACACTTTTTGAAGGTCATACATGTAAGTTAAAATTTAATTTTTACTTCCTATTCTATGTACACCGCTTCGCAACGTGTTGATGCTGTAAAAGAGAAGAAGCGGCAAGAAACTCCCCAGCAACACGTCTAGCTAAATATTTCATATTCTATTTATATCTCAAATCCTTTTTTTTATAAGTTTTGTACAGAAGTATGTTACAGAATTACTTTTTGAAGAATTAATGGAGTTGTAGCAAACAATGCATACTCAATAAGACCAAGACAATAAAAGGAAAGAAAAATAATGTTATAGTTATAATAATGACATGACGTGCTAAAATGTTATGCTGCAATATGTCTCCACAAATTCCTTACAAGCATGGCAAAATAAAAAAATAAAAACGTTATACAAAATTTAGTATAAGAGGTTGGAGCGAGCTGCTATGTAAATGAATTTTTGTCATTTAAGTATTCTTCAATAGTGTAGTATCCCCTTTTTAGTAAGATGCTTTTTAATTTAGTTTTAAATTTAGTGAAAGGCAGATCTAACATTTCACTCGGAATCTTATTGAAGAAGCGTATACCAACCCCCAAGAAAGAGGACAGTACTTTTTGCAATATAAAAGATGGCAATATCAGTCTATTACAATGCCTGGTGTTGAAATTGTGTACATCCTTATACTGCTCGTAGGCACTCAAATTATTGCGAATATAAATTATATTATTAAAAATATATTGGCAGGCAACCGTCATAATACCGATTTCTTTAAAGCGTTCCCTAAGTTCCTCGTTCTAATCCGTGCAGGAACGGAGAAAGAATACAATTTCCTGCGGCCGGGCGGCCTGTCGTAAGAGGCGACTTAACAACCCACAGCCAGGTGGTAGAGCATTTGCCCGACTGGATGGCTACCACCCCTGGTCTAAAGTATGTCGCCATAACAACCTTGAGTTGTGTTCCGGCAGTAGTAACCAGGTTCCAGTCTCCCTTAAGAGAGCAGCAGCGCATTTGTAGCAACTTTGGTGTTGCAAATGTCCATAGACGATGGTAACCGCTTTCCATCAAGTGGGCCGTCTGCCTGTCTGCTGATCTTCTGCAATAAAAAAAAATGAGAATCCCGAGGGCCGAGTTTGTAGATTGACCTTACGGCTCTTTTTTGTAAAACAAATATGGTTTTTAAGTCAATAATGCCCCAAAGTAAAAAACCATAGGACAAGACACTATTATATTTACATATGTCATTAATAATGTCGCATCTCAAATAACGCATTAAACCTATCGCAAATAGGAGAATGTTTATCTCGATTTTTTGCAAAGGACAAAATGAAAAACATTTTGGACCGGTGTTAATAGGACATTTGACGGTCATCCGATTACGAGAAAGGCGTAAAGGCAAAACAAAACCCATACATCACTCCCGTTTGTAATTTAATAAAAGCTTTTAATGAATAAATTGTTTACCGAAGAATGAGCACGATTTTTAATTCGGAGCGGCTCCGCGGGAGGGGGTGGGGGTTGGGGGTGCGGGGATGCCCTCCAAACATTACGCCGCGCCGATAAGCCAAAGGGGTGAGCCTTCGGATTCTGTCAATTTGTCCTGAGGCGTAATGTAAGTAAAACAATTCTGACATTTCATACTTAAAAGTGACTAGAGGCCGATTTTTCAAACATCAGATAAAAGTTAAGAATAATATACAGCCTAAACTTTATATAACGACACTGAAGGGACTGTGTACTTTATGGCGTAATAGAGAGTTGTCGTTAAATGGAGTCTCCATTCGTGCAGAAACGGAGAAAGAATAGAATTTCCTGCGGCCGGGCGGCCTGTCGTAAGAGGCGACAAAACAACCCACAGTCAGATGGTAGGGTATTAGCCCGACTGGATGGTTACCACCCCCGTCTAGAGTATGCCGCAATAACAACCTTGAGTTGTGTTCCGGCGTTAGTGACCAGATTCCAGTCTCCCTTAAGAGAGTAGCAGAGCATTTGTAGCACCTTTGGTGTTGCAAATGTCCATAGGCGATGGTGACCGCTTTCCATCAAGTGGGCCGTCTGCTTGTTTTCTGAACTCATTCAATAAAAAAAAAGGAGAGAAGTCTGTTATTTATGTCTGACGTCGTTTGCTGCACCAGTAATTTTGTTGTATTTTTTACTTATTTTATTCATATTTTGCGATATTGAGGCATCTTGGTGATAAATGAAGTACTTAGAAATTTCGGTATGCATGATGCTGACGTTCGAGTTTATTACGGGCTAGGATAATAAAGCGATAAAAGAACATACACAGCTGCGCAGTTTTTACTAATTTTGGCAACTTAAAAGGTCCTTTTTATTGCTTAATTATTGTCGTTATTGAGAGTGCGTGTAATGCTATATAGAGTGTATCATTGCATGGAAGACGAGTTAATACAACCAAAACCAAGTGATTTCGACGCTTAAGGGAGTTTGTCGTTAAATCGAGTGACGTTACATGGAGTTTACGCTGTATATATATATATATATTCTGAGTGAATTCAAAAGTATTCAACTGTTTTATTTATGCAACTGACATTTTTAATTTTATTCTTTATTCTATGAATAACTTTTTTTTAATTGCACGAGTTCAGCAGACAGGTAGACGGCCCACCTGATGGAAAGCGGCTACCATCGCCTATGGACATTTGCAACACCAAAGGTCCTATCTATGTGCTGCCGCTCTCTAAAGCGAGACTGGATCCTAGCTAATAGTGCCGGAAGACAATTCAAGGTTGTTATGGCGGCATACTCTAGACGGGCAAATACCCTATCACCTGAATATGGAGGCCCATTTGAAATATTACAATACGCTTCTCCAAAGCCGATTTCATATTAGAGCTGACTTTACGTGTGGTCAATATCTACCTATCGAGTCGGCCCTGAAAGGCTTTCGGGCTAAAATCAAAGGAGTATATTAAAAAAGGGGCGCGGAAGGGTCTGGGCCCCGCGAGGCGGGAAATGAGGGCCGCGTGCGGACGTCGATAGCACACCGCTTAGTTTTCACGCTTCGATTGCTGCCGAGGGCGGACGGCGCCTGACGCCCGGCGGACGGCGGCTGCCACGCTCGTATTATATCAATTCCACCTCACACGCCTCAGAATATAAGATTGATGGCTTTCAATGACTATTCCCACTTTGATTATTACATCAAATGTTGTGTAAAGGAATCAATATTATAAAAGATATCCGGACCTCGCTCGCATATGCTTAGGCCTGATTTCTATAAGTTAAGTAATTAGTTATACCTAGTCTTGCCATAAATATTATAACAATTTTTTTTCTTCTATTGCAAATAACATTTATAAGTTTTACAGTGTGTTAGTTTAATACATAAATATAAAACAATTTAAAATATAAACAGCTTATTCGAAGTGGTCTCCATTGGCTGCAATACAGTGCTTTAAACGTTGAGGCCAGTTATCAATAGAAGCACGCACTCTTTCCATGGGAAAATTCTTCACTGCCAATCGTATGGATTGTTTCAGGGACTCCAAATTATCATGGCGTTTAGAGCAAGCCGTACTCTCTAAAACTGACCATAAATCATAATCCAGCGGATTAAGATCGGGACTAGACGACGGCCAGTCTTCAGCTATGATGAAGTCCGAAACGTTCGTTTCCAATCAAGACTGCGTGGACCGAACTTTATGACCCGGCGCTGGGTCTTGCTGGAAGGATCATTCTTGGTTATTGAACATGGTGTTGTTAAGGCGCTTAACTAAATTCTCAAGAATGGTATCTTGATACACTTGTGCCGATGATTTGCTACCTTTTTCACAAAAATATGACTCAGTCCTTCATAGCTAACACCCCACCAAACCATCACTGAAGACGGATAATGTCCACGTTGCAGTCTGTCGACTAATTGAGAAGCTTCCTTAGATCTTTGAGCATAAATTCGTTCATTTTGTTTGTTAAAATGTTGCTCAATTGTAAATTATAAGTTAAGAAATGACCAGTGCGTCTCTTAAAGGCTGCAAGTCCTAAGTCATCTTTTAAAATACGGGACATGGTTCTAGGTGATATCTTGATCTCCCGAGATAAAATCTTTTACTTTCAGACAGGATTTCTTCGAATTGTTTCCTTTACTGCTTTGACTACCTTTTCGTACGAACACTACGTAGACGGCCAGATCTTTTTCTGTCACTAACAGAGGAGGTCTCATTGTACATATTAATAACGCGGTGGACAAACATTTCACTAATACCAAGCGCATGGAGAGTTTTAAAAATTGCTTTTAGCTCCATACCTACTTTGTGTAATGCAATCACAGCGATTCGGTTCTCTTTATCGCCCCACTCCATTTTAATATCGCAAAATGTTGTACAACGTATTGGCGCCAAAATGAGAAAACACAATGAGCAATCATATAAAAATGACACATTCCAAATTCAAATGTAACATTTTGATTCTTTTTAATTGTAACAGTATTTATGGCCAGACTAAGTATACGCCCTATTCACTCATTCATCCGCTTCTTCCCATTCCTTATTCAAAGTCTCCCTTCTTCCTTCTGTTTCCAAAAAAGAGTCGTTTTCCTACTTGGCCGTAAGGCATGGTTACCAACTTACAAAGTAAAATTCATCCACTGCGGTGCGACGCGTGTAAAGTTCCACTACATCAGATTTGATAAGCACAAATCCTCGCAAAAGAGAATCGCAAGAGAGGAGCATAAAAACACGAGTAAAAGAACACATTGCTGACATGAAACACACAAGGTCTACGAAGTCTGCGATCAGTGAACACACGCTGGATAAACCCAACCACTACATCAGATTCGATAACCCACAAATCCTCGCGAAAGAGAATCGTTTCATACCTAGAATGATGCGTGAGGCTATTGAAATCAAGAAACACCCAAATTATAATAGAAAAGATGGTTGGGCAAGTACCACCTGTTTGGGATCCGATCATCAAAACTATTAAGACCCAAACCTAGCAAACACCAACTGCCAGACCTCAAGACACCGTGAGCTCTTTCTGCGTTTAACGGAACACAAACCAACTTGATTCATAATTAATTTTTATTTTACCTTCCACCCATTTTAATATTATATAAAATTATTAGAGCTAGGCATGTTTGCTGAAGAGTTTCTTGCGCCGCTTCTTCTCTTCAAGCCATAACATGTTGCGAAGCGGTAGTAAATTAGATCAGGCTCCCATAGAGTAAATAATAACCATGAATAAAATTAAAATTAACAAGTTGGCGGTAGGCTAAATAAAACTTTAACAATACTCGTTGACACTTGACATCTTTGTCTTCCGTGATCACGGCCACTGAAAAGTGGCCGAAACGTCGGAAAAACCAAAATCAAATAAAATTACCGCGCTTAAAACCGTTAAAACGTAGTTTTATTATGTTACACATATTTATTTAAAAACAGATAATAGCACTTTCTAAGTGAGTTTCGAAATGTAGGTAATACTACATTTCATTGAAGTTATTTCTTGAAAATAAAATTAAACGTATACTAACAATGATTTTCGTATCGTTCATAAACAAGGCAAAAGTCGGGATTGAATGGCCTCTAATTAGAAATAATAGTCTACCTTTGTTTTGGGGGGCCCCTGGCCCCCGCTCCGGCCTCCGGGGGCCACTGGCTCGCGCTCCGAATTAAATTAGATCACAATAACGACAATATCGGAACTGTGTTATCTGTACTCCCGCCGGATTCTTCGGGCGACCTTCCACTAATTAGTGCTAGTGTTGGGATAATGCCCCGTTTCTACTTCATCGATATTCACGGCCAGATCCGCTTCAATTGGATTCATACATACATAACTTCACACCAGTTCCCTTGCGGGGTAGGCACGAATATCAGAGTGCCATTTAGGCTTATTCTTACACACCTCACTGGCCTCTTTGACATTCATAACTCTTGTCATGCAAGCTCGTCTGTTCTTAAGGCTCCTGACATCACCTTCTGCTCGTACACGATCAATTTGATCATGGAAGGTGTGGATTGGATTCCTGGGAATTTAATAATCAACTGAGGGTTTTCCCGTCACAACGAGCTCTGAACACCATATTTTTTTTTAATTCTCCCTTTCTCCGTACGAACTGGATTGTCCGGGCTTATCACGTTTTTGTTTGTTTTCTTTTTTTGGTATTTTTTTTTCTTTATTTCCAAATGTTACAAGAGTCCTTACTTACTAAACATTTCTGAGCTATTTCTATGTTTTCGTACTTATTTTTATATCTTAGGTATTTTAATATTTTGAACAATATATTGAATCCGTGGACTCATGTAAAGTCATCCAAACGATTGTAATCATACGAAGGGGTCCAATTAAAAAGCTTTACTTCAAAGAATGCAATGTGGCCTTGTTCTGATTTTATGGCCATTTTGGTATAATCGGAACCTTTATAACTTTATAATAATTTTTAGGCCTCATTCCGCCATAATGGTAGTTTCAGTACAAGGTCTAAAAGGCCCTGTACGTGGTACCGCAGGAATGGAAAGTAGACATAAATCAGTCCCGCTGTGAATGTATTATATATGTTTTTTTTTAAATCAGCCGATTAGATTTCTAATTATTTTTCAAAAGTCTAACGGTAGTGCTTTAGTTTTGATATAATAAGCCTCGAGACTCCTTGGATCCTCCTAGTAGGGATGGAAGGTACACCGCTGATATAGAAAGAAGAGTGAATTTAGGGAATAGTGTGAATGGAGCGTTAGGTAAACTTCTAGGTGCTAAGAATCTCAGCTAGAAGGTCCAGCTTGCCATACACAACGCGGTGCTGGTACCTACGCTCACGTATGGGAGCGAGAGTTGGGTATGGAAGAGAGAGCATGAACGTAGAATAAACGCGGTCGAGATGCGAGCACTGCGCAAAATCTGCGGAGTGACGCTCGCGGACCGCGTTCGTAATACCGAAGTAAGAAAGAGAGTTGCTCTGAAAGAGAGTGTCGGGGTGAAGGTAAGGAAAGGAATGCGCCGGTGGTTCGGGCATGTGGAAAGAATGACTAAACAGATATACAATGCAAAAGTGGATGGATGCAGAAGTCGTGGAAGGCCACGACACACCTTCCATGATCAAATTGATTATGTACTAGCAGAAGGTGTTGTCAGGAGCCTTAAGAACAGACGAACGTGCATGACAAGAGCTATAAATGTCAAAGAAGCAATCGCAAAGAAGTTCGTGCATACCCCGCAAGGGAACTGACGTGAAGTTATGTATGTATGTATGAGACTCCTTTGAATGTTTTTCGCTATTTCGTAGAGTTCAGGCTTTGGTCTTGAAGGCCACTTGTGAAATTAACCTGTACATAATGTCTGATATCATGATGGTCGATTTATTCTTTAAGAGATTGGAGAAGAAATTAATAAGCCTCTAAACAAATTCACTTCTATATGTGTTAGCATTTATGAAGAAAATACATTATTTTGCTGCTATCCGTGCAGGAACGGAGAAAGAACACAATTTCCTGCGTTGGGGCGGCCTGTCGTAAGAGGCGACAAAACATCCTGCAGCGCGTGCTAATGCGTCTTCTCGAGGTCGCCGGCCATCAGCTGGCACCCGGAGAGGCAGGTACGCGCATTACTTCCCTCCCTGAGTTAGGTTCCGTTTACCGCGGGGGGCCTTTAGCTTGCTAGGAGAGCAAAGGACCTTCTACCCCCGCACAACGAAGTGAGGTGTGTTCTCCCAGGGCACACTCCAGGCACTTTATTGCGCTGGATCGACTAGGCGTAACTATGTTCTAAATCTCAGCCTTTCCAACACAAACAAAAGCGCAGGGTCGACAGGGAGGAGGGGGTTTTTAGTGGGTATTGGGGTTGCTCGCTCGTGTAGCAACGCTCGGAGTCTTCCACACTATTCTGTGACGTCGATCGCGGATGGAGCACTGCCAAGAGCATACTATTGTTGCAGTGTTATCGCCCCCGACCGACGCGTGTCGTTCCCCTAGCAACGACCCAGTTTGTGCGTAAATCGGTTAAGCATTTTCCCTCGCCTCAAAAAAAAAAAAAAAAAAAGAGGCGACAAAACCACTCACAGCCAGGTGGTAGGGCATTCGCCCGACTGGATGCCTACCACCCCTGGTTTAAAGTATGTCGCCATAACAACCTTGAGTTGTGTTCCGGCATTAGTGACCAGGTTCCAGTCTCCCTTAAGAGAGCAGCAGCGCATTTGTAGCACCTTTGGTGCCTGCTTGTCTGCTGAACTCCTGCAATTTTGTATTTAAAGAAAAAGTATATATAATATTTAACACAATGAGTACGAGGCGATCGATATTGGGGCATCACTAGGCGTCGTGGCGTCACCGACGTACGACACAGTGGACCCTTAGAAGTGCGACTTGTTCGTCGGAAACTGGGCTTTGGGTTCATTTGAGGTCCGTCTGACCTTGTTTCGGTGTTATCTTCGACCAGGGGTATCTCGTTAAAGCACATTGACAAGTTGTTACTGGGCCCTTTGTACCATTCTGTTGCGTTAATAAGCTACTGGATAAGACACGTATAAGGAATGTTTAAGATACCTGACACATATATATGCCCGCGGCATCGCTCGCTATGGACCTTGGTATTTTTATAGCTTTTGCCACCGAAATATATGTTTAATTTACTTACCAAAAATGCGAAAGTTTACATGGATGCGAGTTGCTATATATATATATATATATATATATATATATATATATATATATGCAATTTTTAACCGACTTCAAAAAAAGGAGGAGGTTCTCAATTCGTCGGGGGCTTTTTTTTATTTTTTATTTATTGATGTAGGTTCACCGATTACTCCGAGATTTATGATCCGATTTACGTGATTCTTGTTTAGTTTGATGCGGAATAGCTGCCATTTGGTCCCCTAAAAATTTAACATAGTTTGGCCCAGTAGTTTGCATTTTATGAAAATTTTTCCATTCCGTTCCGTATGTACACCGATTACGCTGAGATTTATGATCCGATTTACGTGATTCTTGTTTAGTTTGATGCGGAATATTTGCCATTTGGTCCCCTAAAAATTTAACATAGTTTGGCCCAGTAGTTTTCATTTTACGAACATTTTTTTGTTCCCGTTTCTTGGGACCTATAATTTTTAAGGAGCGCGGCACCTTTCGTAGGTCTACCCATACATAGCTAGACACTAAAAAGTCACAAAAAAATAAAAAAAACTTCGTTTAAAAAAACCGACTTCAAAAACTAAAAAGTATAAAATAACTTATTTCTGAAGCTATTATTATTAATATATATTATCTAAAACATCTTGAAGTCGGTGCAAAGTAATACATAAAAATTACTACTTTTTTTAAATTACTAAGCACCGACTTTAAGATGTTTTAAATAATATTACATACATACATACATACATAACTTCACGCCAGTTCCCTTGCGGGGTAGGCACGAACAACAGAGTGCCATTTAGGCTTATTCTTACACACCTCACTTGCCTCTTTGACATTCATAACTCTTGTCATGCACGCTCGTCTGTTCTTAAGGCTCCTGACATCACCTTCTGCTAGTACACGATCGATTTGATCATGGAAGGTGTGTCGTGGCCTTCCACGACTTCTGCATCCATCCACTTTTGCATTGTATATCTGTTTAGTCATTCTTTCATCATGCATTCTTTCTACATCCATTCTTTAGATAATATTATTAATAGTAATAGCTTTAGAAATAATTTATTTTATACTTTTTAATTTTTTAGTTTTTGAAGTCGGTTTTTTAAACGAAGTTTTTTTATTTTATAATAAAAGGTTTGAGCACAATCAGTGTATCGTAACGGGAAAGACATAAAGGGAACTCACCGGATCTCCTTAAAGTGGTTGGACGGCACAGTGCTTCTATATTATTATATCTTCTGCCCACTATTATTGTCTGATAAATATTTAGAACATTTCTAGCACTACACAATTTTAAAGTATTTTGTAATATTAATTTCACTTAATTTCGACTTACGCACAGAGCACAATTGGACGACCTCATTTCTTTTCGGCGATCTCTTCTCACCCAGTGAGCAAGGTATATTTGGCTCAAATATAGGGAATTATGAAGGAAAGAAAGGGACGGATAATTACACGTCATGCACTCAAGCAATGTTATTTAAATAAATAATGAGGCGACGGTTTATTTATTATACTGCCATAATTGCACATATCGAATGTATAAAACGTGGATTTTACCTTTAATATTAATTAAATACTTGACGACTTCTGTGGTTGAGCGGGCTAAGCCTTTGCCGGCCTACCTCACTGCAACGCAGAGGCTCCGAGTTCGATTCCTGGTATAGTAAATTTCGGAAACGTATTTTCTCCGTTATTTACTATGGTCTGGGTGTCTGGGATCGACCCCAGAGTAGTCCGTTGTATATTACCCACAACACAAGCGTAACTTGCTTAATTTGGGGATATACAATATGTGTGTTTGTCTGCCGATTGTTATTCAAAAAATACTATAAATGGCGAACGGCTGAATGAAACTAGATGACATTCGGCACAGTAATAGATATAGTTTGGAATAGGTCACTTTTTATCCCGGAGAAATGTACGATTGCCGTGGGATCAATTTGGTTTTTATTTTTCGCAGAGGGCGTGTGGTACTCTTAGATAATTATAACATATAGTCTTGAACGCCTCCAAAATTTTTGCGTAAGGTTCATATTTGGCTTATGCAAGTATGATCATGTCTTTGAACTCCGAAAAAAACTCAAGTGGTTGCTCACTTACATCCTTTCTCTTCTCTTTTTTTATTTTTTTATTGCAGGAGTTCAGGAGACAGGCAGACGGCCCACTGAATGGAAAGCGGTCACCATCGCCTATGGACATTTGCAACACCAAAGGTGCTACAAATGCGCTGCTGCTCTCTTAAGGGAGTCTGGAACCTGGTCACTAATGCCGGAACACAACTCAAAGTTGTTATGGCGACATGCTCTAGACCAGGGGTGGTAGCCATCCAGTCGGGCAAATGCCCTACCACCTGGCTGTGGGTTGTTTTGTCGCCTCTTACGACAGGCCGCCCCAACGCAGGAAATTGTATTCTTTCTCCGTTCCTGCACGGATATAGTATATAGAATTTTATTTGTCCCTAGTACTCCTGATTACCTTAAACAACGTCTTGATTTCTTTCGTGCCCTCATAATTTACGCCCTTCTATTAAATTGAACACTCCTGCGCATAACTCGACTTTACACAACACTTTTTTTTTAATATCTTTATTTATTTATGAGGGTTTTTTCAAAAAGAAAATGTCACCCCCGTGTTTGCTCCCAAAAATATATAAAAGCAACATTAACAATTAATTTACATACATACATACATACATAACTTCACGCCAGTTCCCTTGCGGGGTAGGCACGAACAACAGAGTGCCATTTAGGCTTATTCTTACACACCTCACTTGCCTCTTTGACATTCATAACTCTTGTCATGCAAGCTCGTCTGTTCTTAAGGCTCCTGACATCACCTTCTGCTAGTACACGATCAATTTGATCATGGAAGGTGTGTCGTGGCCTTCCACGACTTCTGCATCCATCCACTTTTGATCAATAATTAATTTCGACGACTTAAATAAAAGGAAATAATTTTAAACAGCATTCTGGTCTCATCGGATAGCGGTGAGGCCAGAATACTGTTAAAAAAGCCTAAATTAGACGTTCTAACGCCAAATTTACAATTTATACAACACTTCTTTTACTGTCGAGGCTATACAGCTTTGGAACGCGCTTCTTGTTGCTATTAGACAAGCAAAATCGCTAGCGATATTTAATAATAATAATAATAATCGGCAGACAAACACACACATTGTATATCCCCAAATTAAGCAAGTTACGCTTGTGTTATGGGTAATATACAACGGACTACACTGGGGCCGATCCCAGACACCCAGACCATAGTAAATAATGGAGAAAATACGTTTTGCCGAAATTTACTATACCAGGAATCGAACCCGGAACCTCTGCGTTGCAGTGAGGTACGCCGGCAAAGGCTTAGCCCGCTCAACCACAGAGGCCGTCTGTGGTTTAAAACTATGATCACAAAATACTACCTGCCCTTGGAATATGATATTTAAATTCATTTATATATTATGTAGATATGTATTTGTATGGTATGTATATCTTATACTAATATATAAAGCTGAAGAGTTGGTTTGTTTGAACGCGCTAATCTCAGGAACTACTGGCCTGATTTGAAAAATTCTTTCAGTGTTAGATAGCCCATTTATTGAGGAAGGCTATAGGCTATATCAACACGCTAAGACCAATAGGAGCGGAGCACCAATGAAGATCGTTTCAAAATCGGAGTGTTTTGAAAACAAATTCCACGCGGACGACGTCGCGGGCACAGTTAGTTAAGTATATAACTATTATGTATTTATTAATGAAAAATAAGTAGTTCGTACTATATGTTACGTATACCGCCATTATCATCTCAATTCATTCCTGGGGTTGTCTGGAAGAGATCGCTTTTCAGCGATAAGACCGTCCTTTATATATATATATATATGGATATAATTTTAGACTTTAAGTTCATTTTTGAATTGGTGTATAATAAAGTGTTATCTATCTATACCTGAGTGATGGTGGAACAATCTAGTTGGTTCAATAAGACTTTTAGAAAAAGGTAGAAACCTCTAGAAGGAAAAGACAAGGTCGGATACATTTTAGAATTAGAATTCTAGAATAGAAAGATCAGGAAGGAAAAGACAGAGATAGATAGATGTTTAGAAAGGGACAGATGGTAAGTAAAAGAATTACGAAGAGAAGATCGTGTAGCCGCAGACGTCCGATCACCACGGCGACCGCTCGCAAATAATCGGCAAGCGCGCCGCTTCTAGTCGGGGCCCCCGTGTTCCCCTCCGCGCATACCTCGCCTCGCCTCACCGCGACACGTGTAATCGTTTAAATGCGCTTATTATTATCAAATGTTATATTTTGTTTAGCAGCTAAATGTGTGATGTAATATAAAATATTAATCGGTATTTTTATCCAATAAACATGCGAACGAGCCCGATAAAATCACCCGTCTCCTCGCGACCATGAACCCCCCGAGGCTCAGAACATGATTAGCATAGGCGTGTTGCTGGAGAGTGTCTTCCGCCGCTTCTTCTCCTCCAGCTATAACACGTTGCGAAGCGGTAGTAATGATAGACTAGGATCGGCTCCGCCGGCGGAGTCGATAATTGGTCCCCAAACAATCACTTCAGCCTGTTGGCTTAGCTCTTTCAGCCTTTAACGGCTAATTCTCAATATAGAGTCAATCCCCCGCAGCGGTCGAGCCGAGGTCGAACCTCACAGGAGGTGCCTCCTCGAGCGTGCTGCTTCCGGGCTGAACGCCTCCGCTCCCACGCAGTCGGGAAGCCCCTACCGAGCAGTTTAGAGTTGAGTTCAGTTCAAGACAGCGAAGCGACAATTGCGATACGGAAGAGTTCGAAGAGAAGTTTAACAGAAGCCAGTGACGAGTTTAGTGGTGGATTTAGTGACAAGTTTAGTGGACAGTTAAGTGGAGGAGGAGTGTAGCGCAGTTTGAGAGAAGATCCAGAAGCGAGCTACACGCGGTAATATCGGAGGTGAGCACTGCAGTAGCAGGAGCTGGTCTACGCAATATCGGCGACGGTATTGTGAGTGAGACATCTTATCGTCGGGACAGTGCGTCGTTAGTCGTGCGTATAGGGGCAACCCTGCGGAGAGGAATCACGTACGGCTGTGTAAGCTAATAAAAGCGTTTAATTGAAAACTGGTGTTTTCTTCCAATCCTAAGTGCATACCTCCGCTCGCACGTAACAGTATATATAAGTCTGTTTCTTATACGGGTAGGGAGAGACGATAGATCTCTAATTGCTACCATCCTGACAAACACTTTTCGCTTCATCTACTTTCATTAACCTTTTTCAGTTATTGCAGTCTGTTTTCTTCCAATCCTAAGTGCGTACCTCCGCTCGCACGTAACAGTATATATAAATCTGTTTCTTATACGGGTAGGGAGAGACGATAGATCTCCAATTGCTACCATCCTGACAAACACTTTTCGCTTCATCTACTTTCATTAAACTTTTTCAGTTATTGCAGTCTGTTTTCTTCCAATCCTAAGTGCGTACCCCCGCTCGCACGTAACAGTATATATAAGTCTGTTTCTTATATGGGTAGGAAGAGACGATAGATCTCTAATTGCTACCATCCTGACAAAGACTTCGCTTCATCTACTTTAATTAAACTTTTTGAGTTATTGCAATCTACGAAAACGAGCCGGCTTTTCTGGTGGTTGAACATGCACATTATGATGGTGTGCATGTCTGACGAGGAGATCAGTCTATAATCCTGCTTTTGCTATCACACAGATACATGCTCAAGCTCACTAGCCTTCGTGAATTGCAAGAACAGTAACAAATTATGAAATTACTTAGGTAATTGTGTTTATTTCTAAAGTAAATAACGTCAGTTATCTTAGCTGTTGTATTTGTGTAATACTAGAGAGAGCAGTAGGTATCGATGCGGTCGACTCCGCAAGAGGCCTCGATTAACCGAGCGCATGGTCGACGCTTAATTAAAAGGGGATTATCTTGAGGCTGCAGCCACGAAGGCGACGCACCTCTCCTAAGTACTGCCTCTTGCTCCTACTATCGGTTCTCTATATTGCCATAAGTTATTGAAGACAGTTCAGTAGCTGCAGTTCTATTAGGGGAAGCGACATCTCGTTTTGATCCGTTGGTCATGGCAGTAAATTCGTAATCAGTAAACGCTTAACAGAATTTTCGAGGACAGTTTAATCTGAATCATCTAAGTAAATTAACTAAAAAAATTCAATCATAACGATCTGTGATCGAATCCAGGCCAATAATCAAACATACAAAATAGATTGTTTATTAGTACTTAGATTACACTTGCTTATTAAATAAAAATAGTAGTATCAACTATTTGTTAATTAATTTTGTCAAAGAAGCAAGTGAGGTGTGTAAGAATAAGCCTAAATGGCGCTCTGTTGTTCGTGCCTACCCCGCAAGGGAACTGGCGTGAACTTATGTATGTATGTATGTAATTTTGACAATAAAGGACAAAGGTGAATACACACCTGCCTGCCACAAAGCGCAGTTAATTACCTTCCAGCATTTGGACCTCTTTTGTTTACTTTGTGTTTGTAAAATTCGTAATTAGAAAAACAGTCCATTGTGTATTGTCATGTTGTATGGCAGTAATTAGGCAGGTGTGTAGAACTGATTCTAAGAAATGCGATCTATGCGGTCTGGCAGCCATATTGCATCGGTGCAGCAATGGCCCAATGGAGAAATCGGCAGTCTAGCGAGAATCACGATCAAAGCAAGACGTGTACATTCGATAAGCTATATAGTGACGGACTTTACGCGTGTTATTGAATTGTGCAGGTTGTTCTGGTTGCGTCCAGTTATATTTGTACCTGTGTTATACGTGTTTGTATAGTTCTAATAAATTCTATAGTAATTCCAACGGCATTTTAATTCGAGTCCCACACTCGTAACAATATAACAATTTAAACTATTATTATTAGATGTTTTTATTTTACTTCCTAAATACATTCCCTGTATATAGTAAAATTGTCAATAACGAAATCATTCTTACAGCTGAATCCAGTATTGATAAATCACAATGTGCGCTTAGCCTTAGAGTCTTAAGGGAGTAAAACACACAAGTGTAAGGCCGGGTTTAGTATTAATGTAGAGTTATTATAATATTGTTACAACCGAGGTGCCGACAAAAGTGGATTCACACCTGCATACCATAAAAACTCACTTTATTACCTTTCCGCATTTGGACTTCTTTTGTTTACTTTGTGTTTAAAATTTGTGGTTAGAAAATAGCCCATTGTGTATTGTAATCTTTTATGGCAGTCATTAGCCAGGTGTGTCGACTAATTCTAAGAAATTTGGTCCACGCGGTGGGGTAGCCATATTGTATCCGTGCAGTATAAAGCAATAGCGCAATGAAGAGATCGGCACTCGAGCGATAACCGGCCGCGAGGCAAGACTTGTGCACATTCGGTAATCTATTTAGTGACGGACTTTGCGCGTGTTATTGTACCGTGCGTTACGTTTGGACTGGTTGTGTTCAGTTATATTTGTACATACATACATACATAACTTCACGCCAGTTCGCTTGCGGGATAGGTACGAACAACAGAGCGCCATTCAGGCTTAGTTATATTTGTACTTGTGTTATACGTGTTTGTATAGTTCTAATAAATTGTATAGTAATTCCAACCGCATTTTAATTCGAGTCCTGCAACTCGTAACAATATCAAGTTAGATCTAGATGAATTTATTGTAAGCGGTCACGACACTCACATTCCCTCAAGTGTATTTCTCAAACAGTCAAACAAGGCACTTTCATCTCGAAAAATTTCTATGAATAATAAAATTGAAATTCGATTCTGTGAAATATAATAGAAGCATATTAAAAGCAAGCAAACAATAAGCGAGTCCAAAATAATATTGGCATCGCGAGCTATTTCGTCGAAACGACGGCTTACGCCCGGTGTCTGCCATTTTTGGTATTTCACAGGATCGCCTCTTTGGTCTAGTAACGATCGTCTGAGAAAGGCAACCTCTGCACTACTTGATTGATTTTGAGGTTGATTTATACACAACGTGGCGGCCGTGTGCCGTGCGATCCTATATATTGCTGCGCAGGCGCCGGACACGGATTGTAGTCTTGTGCAGTTCACGAAGAACCGTTTCCCTACACTGTACTAAAACAAACGTTTCGCATTACCAAACGTAAATTGGTTTATTAGTCCATTCGATCAGCGCTCATCGCGCCAATAGCGATCCGAGCGTCATGTGTAGTTCATGAACGATGAACTATTAGAAACCGTGATTAGATTGCTAACAAAGAAGATTGAAAAATTCTAATAAACGCACTGATAGTACTATGAACTAGTTCAGTGCCTGAATTGACTGAAGAAGCGTTCACTTGCATGACCAAATAAGCACAAGATTAACGGCTAAGTCCTGGCCGAGACAGATGTGCCAGGCAACAGTAAAATCAACTTAAACACTTTTTTATCATAGATCTCTCTCTTCTCTCATAGATTTTGTCCGAGCGTTACAAACTTATGACGTCATTTAATTATTGTTTATATAGAAAAGTAATAAAGATTATTTATGTCATGATATCATAAAAGTGGAGATATATATAACTTCTCTTGCAGGCGAGTTTTCAAGAATAAATTCGATTTGCAGGCCGTTCACGTGCCCATGCTAGAAAATTATAACAGATGTTACCGTCGATGGATACGTCAAGAAAATCATCGTCATTATAAAAGTATATCATGATATAATATAAGTATACATCATAAAATTAATACGTTTAGAACCCGAGTAGGTTAAGTAGGACTTAAAAATCCGTTGGCTTGTAGACGCGCGCGTCCTGTCAGTCCATAGGACAAAGTCTCATCATGACGAGCTCCAATAGTTCCAGTTCCCTACTTTCTATAAATACTCTTATTTACTTGCAACATTAGTTGTGCCTTTGTGTGCGTGTCAGTGAAAATAATTACACGGAGTTCCGCACACATCGATTGGTTTTGTGCTTCAAATCTGAATGTAATTTTGTAGGAAACTATTTCTCTAGGTATTTACTTACTTTATGAGTATATCTGTAAATAATGTTATAATTGAAGACACGAGTGAATGAAAGGGATATGTTACAATTGGTAAATATTGATAAATTGGCCTACAAAGCTCTTTTACTATCACTTTGCTACACATATAACTCCTTCATTGCTTACTATTTTCAAAATCAAATTCAAAAAGTGTTGTTTTAAGTTCTAATATGGTTTCCTTGCCTGATTACATTACATATTTTACACATTACATTTTCCTTTAACGTATTTTTTTTTATGTCACATAACTCCTTCATCTACTCATGTCTTCAATTGATTGTAACTTTTGCTTTAGAAAAGCCTCGTGCGGGCGTCGTACGAAGTAGGTACGACTCGCACCCGCACGTTTCTATCTAAATCGTCCTTCGAACTAACCTGTCCGCTTCTCGGGGTCTCGGAAGAGCAAGTCGTCCAGGGTGGCGGGGGCGGAGCGGCCCTTGCTGTTCACGGCCACGGCCACCAGCCGGAAGCGCACCTCCCACTCCAGCCCGCGGACCGTCCACGACGGCTCCTCCGACGTGAGGTTCACCCTGGAGATACCAAAATTACTTATATTAATATATTTTACATTAACATATCACAATGGTTACCATGATCACTTTAGGTTTTTTTTTATTGCAGAAGTTCAGCAGACAGGCAGACGGCCCACTGGATGGAAAGCGGTTACCATCGCCTATGGACATTTGCAACACCAAAGGTGCTACAAATGCGCTGCTGCTCTCTTAAAGGAGACTGGAACCTGGTCGCTAATGCCGGAACACAACTCAAGGTTGTTATGGCGGCATACTCTAGACCAGGGGTGGTAGCCATCCAGTCGGGCTAATGCCCTACCACCTGGCTTTGGGTTGTTTGGTCGCCTCTTACGACAGGCCGCCCGGCCGCAGGAAATTGTATTCTTTCTCCGTTCCTGCACGGATAAAATTACGGGTAATAAAATTGTCATGTTAGTCCGTTTGTCTGTGTATATTTTTTTTTTAGTTTAAGTCAATAGATGTAAAGATAATAAAACTACGTTTTAACGGTTTTAAGCGCGGTAATTTTATTTGATTTTGGTTTTTCCGACGTTTCGGCCACTTTTCAGTGGCCGTGATCACGGAAGACAAAGATGTCAAGTGTCAACGAGTATTGTTAAAGTTTTATTTAGCCTACCGCCAACTTATTAATTTTAATTATTTAATTTTCCCAGGACTTAACTAAACCTTCTTTAGATACATAATTTTTTAATTGATGATTTCTCATCTTTTAAATTCCGCTTTTTTCTTTTGGGCCTTCTTGCCGATGTTGAAAATAATATTTTCCCAAATTTAAAACTGACAAGCAGACACTTACACATGTGTGTCAAATTTGATTATGTCTAGTTTTAATAATTCTTGAAATAATCTGCTATGATGCACTGATAGACATCGGAGGATGACAAGGTGTTAGCGCCACCTATTTCCCAATTAGCAATTGTGCCTTGGGTTTATAGAGTCTTGTAACCCCCGCATGTTGCTGCTGTCCGCTCTGCGCGTGAGTCAGAACTACGCCAAACGCCACGCTACCGCGACGCACGTAAAGTAGTATCGCACCCGCCTTTATAACCGTACATAATAATCTATCGAAGATTTCCGCGTCCGGTTAATTACTAAGACATTCACGTCAACCAATATATAATACTAGCTGTGCCCGCGACGTCGTCCGCGTGGCATTTGCTTTCAAAGCCCTCCGATTTTGAAACATTCTTCATTGTTGCTCCGCTCCTATTGGTCTTAGCGTGATGATATAAAGCCTATAGCCTTCCTCGATAAATGGGTTATCCAACACTGAAAGAATTTTTCAAATCAGACCAGTAGTTCCTGAGATTAGCGCATAGTATATTTGGCTACAACACTAATACTTACATTTTAAATATCGCGATATCTTTTGAATGAAACGTCCGAATTGAATAATTCAAAAAGTTCTAGAGAGGTATTGAATTCGTCTTGAATATGCAGTAATTTATTTTGATAAAGATTAATACTAATGTACAAAATAAAGAGTTTTTGAAGCGACGGCATTTTAATTATTAAAAAAAATAAAAGAAAACACTTATTGTGAGATAACTACAATAGTTAGACATATGGTTACGCGATATTTTTGTAGACAATTATATGTTCTGCAAAGTGGTAGTACATTGTTTTGTTCTATAATCAATTTTTTAATTGATTTTTTGGGATCATTTTTTTACACCTTGGGTTACATTATTGGACTTTTAGTAAAGATCCCTAATTTTTTTTGAAAATTTACTATAGCCTTCCTCGATAAATGTACTATTCAACACTGAAAGAATTTTTCAAATCGGACCAGCGGTTTCTGAGATTAGCGCGTTTAAACAAACAAACAAACTCTTCAGCTTTATAATATTAGTATATATAAACTTAAGTGATCAGTGTATCTGCGTCCCTTGCGCCCTGAGGCTCGTGTAGAAGAACCTTGCCACCTTTGTATATCGCCACGTGATAAGCAGCGGCAGACCCCCTAAACCAGCGCTGTCGTGGGCTGGTGGCTGACTGCCAGGTAATTGCAAGATACTTTATCCTCCGGACACCAGTTCTTAATTGGGGAATAAAGGATGGCCATATATTGAGTACATAACCTCCCACCCGCGGAGATTGCCTGATTGCGTCTCCAGAAGGGTTTTCCCTATGGATCGGGACCCTTCAAACGAACCGGCCTCATCATTACTGACATCGATCAAGCCTCATTAATACGTTACCATAAAAACCATATCGCTTGTACGAAATTCACTGAAAAAGCCATTAACGGGCTGGTCCGCGTCATCGAATACGCATTAATGTGTAATTTAGAGTTTAATTAAAATACATAAAAATTATCGCCGTTGAAATACTTCGGTGGAGGGACGAACAGACGCCTCCATTCGCAATCATAATATTTGTACATGAATTTTTCATTTTTTTATTTTTTTTATTGCAGGAGATCAGCAGACAGGCAAATGGTCCACTCGATGGAAAGCGGTTATCATCGCCTATGGACATTTGCAACACCAAAGGTGCTACAAATGTGCTGCTGCTCTCTTAAGGGAAACTGGAACCTGGTCACTAATGCCGGAACACAACTCGAAGGTTGTTATGGCGACGTACTTTAGACCAGGGGTGGTTGCCATCCAGTCGGGCAAATGCCCTACCACCTGGCTGTGGGTTGTTAAGTCGCCTCTTACGACAGGCCGCCCCAACGCAGGAAATTGTATTCTTTCTCCGTTCCTGCACGGATTGTAAATAGCAGGCAAAAGGGTCTTGATCCGAAACGGAAATAATTGTTCCCGCGGATGTTTGCAACATCAATGGCGACACCAATACGTTGAAGACTTTAATTACTTAATTTTTATACCATTCAGGCATGTAAGTCCAGAGAACTGCAAACTATGGATGTTATGCTATGCTATCCGTGCAAGAACCTGCACGGCCTGTCGTAAGAGGCGACAAAAGAACCCACAGCCTGTCTGGATGGCTACCAACCCTTTTGGACCGAAGTTCCTTATCGCGCGTTGTGAAAGGGGGCTAGACGGAAAAAATTCTTACGAAAAGTTGTCACGACACTTTTTGCTATAATAAGCTATTGTAAGCTGTGCGGCGTCGCATGTTTCTCTGTCTGTCTGTCTGTCTCTCTCTCTCAATTCCAATTACAATTCCTTCACTAATTAATCGAAAGGAACTTCGTTCCATCCGGGTGTCCCTTGACACCTCTCAAGTTTTTTTTTTTTTGATAACGCAGGGGGTATCTTTGGACACCATCCTCGGGTCCTTCGGGGGAAGGGCCAAAATGCAGGCATAAGGCCTGCATCGAGGGTGTGTGGGACTCTCAGCGACCGGTCCTCCACGCTCGCTTCTAAAACGAAGTTGTCGCGAGAAACGGCCGCCAAACTACCCACTAAACCTAAACCTGCGCCCCATTTATAGCGCTTTTACGGGGCGTCATGGGATCTTGTACAGAGTAACTGCACCATGACGCCCCTACAATGGCTACCAACCCTGGTCTAGAGTATACCACCATAACAACCTTGAGTTGTGTTCCGGCATTAGTGAACAGGTTCCAGTCTCCTTTAAGAGAGCAGCAGCGCATTTGTAGCACCTTTGGTGTTACAAATGTCCATAGGCGATGGTAACCGCTTTCCATCAGGTGGGCCGTCTGCCTGTCTGCTGAACTCATGAAAAAAAAGGTTCAACATGATATGTCTTTCAGAGCATCAGTGTTTGGTTTCATAATGTTATGGATTTGTAGGATGGAAATTCGATAATGCCGTTGGAATTATCACAAAGTTTATTAGAAGTACATACACACACACATAAATAACTTCACGCCAGTTCCCTTGCGGGGTAGGCACGAACAACAGAGCGCCATTTAGGCCCATTCTTACACACCCCACTTGCTTCTTTGACATTCATAACTCTTGTCATGCACGCTCGTTTGTTCTTAAGGCTCCTGACATCACCCTCCGCTAGTACACGATCAATTTGATCATGGAAGGTGTATCGTGGCCTTCCACGACTTCTGCATCCATCCACTTTTGCATTGTATATCTGTTTAGTCATTCTTTCATTATGGATTCTTTCCACATGCCCGAAACACCGGAGCATTCCTTTCCTTACCTTCACCCCGACACTCTCTTTCAGACCAACTCTCTTTCTTACTTCGGTATTAGTAACGCGGTCCGCGAGCGTCACTCCGCAGATTTTGCGCAGTGCTCGCATCTCAACCGCGTTTACTCTACTTTCATGCTCTCTCTTCCATACCCAACTCTCGCTTCCATACGTGAGCGTAGGTACCAGCACCGCGCTGTGTATGGCGAGCTCTTTATTAGAAGTACACACACGTAATCCACAGTTCTTACAAGTATGCGTACTTGGGGAGGCCTACGTCCACCAGTGGACTGAGATTGGCTGAAGAAGAAGAAGAAGACAAGTATAGCCGAATACAACAAAACCAAACCGTAGGGCAGAAAATCGTTATTAAATAAATCGCGCAAAGTTCGTCGTTATAAGATAATCGCTCCGAAAACTAGTGCACTTCCGGTAATGCCTCGTTCGCAGTCAGAACACGACTGTCGCATTTCCCAACTGAAATTTGTAAATTAGACATAACGTCCTAGGAACATGACGCCCACTGGTTCTCGAAATCGTTAAATGGTCAATTAATGGCTTCCAAGAATTCGCATGAAATACGAACAGAGGAAAGAAGGTTTTATGACGTCATGCTGCGGCGTAAACAAAGAGATTAGCGAGAAAAATACATCACTCAAATTCAAAGGGGTAATAAAATACCTGCAAAGGCCGGTTTGCATCAATACTGTTTTCCATTTAAAAAAATCTGTCTACTGTTGTTGAAAGAAGAGTGAATTTGGGGAATAGTTTTGTCATGTATTCATTCATATATTTTAGTATGTCAAAAAGCGGGTAGTTAGTAAAAAAGAATAAAAGGATCTCTCATGTGAATATCTAGACTTTTATTAAACATAATAGTGGCGACGAGTGTTAAAAATGGAAACTAGCGGCGAAATAAGGGCAGCTAGAGCTGTTACATTTCAAGAATTTAATCAACAAACCGGAAACTGGGACAATTACATTGAACGCCTAAATTATTGTTTTGAGGCAAATGGCATAAGGGAGGACAGTGCAAAACGTGCAAATTTCTTTACCGTGTGTGGAGTGCAGGTTTACGAGACATTATTAGCGTTAATAACGCCGCGCAAATCGAATGAAGTGACTTTTTTAGAAATAGTTACGTGTTTAACAAAACATTATAGCCCTAAACGTAATGAAATTTCAACCTCATATAAATTTTACAAATGCGATCAAAAGCCGGGTGAAAGTGCATCTGAATACATCGCGCAATTACGGAAATTAAGCACATCGTGTAACTTTAAGGACTTGGAACGTATGTTACGGGACAGGCTTGTGTGTGGTATGTTAGATCAGAAACTTCAATATGAACTTTTAAAAAAGGACAATTTGCAGTATTATGAAGTGGTTGACGCAATGTTATCCGCGGAAAGTGCGGGGAGGGATATGCGTATGATGCAGGGAACTTGCGCTGCGCAGCCAACATCATTCACATCAGTTGTACCTGCGTTTTACGACAGTTCTTTGTCAGCAGTGTCGGTGCCAGAACCAATGGACATCAATGCAGTACAAACAAGGACGAACACTCGTTTTTGTTATCGCTGTGGAGGGCACCACAGTGGGGAGTGCCGGTTTATCAATGCGATATGTCGATTTTGCAAAAAGAAGGGACATATAGAAAAAATTTGCATGGTTAAGAAGAAGTCTGTGAAAACAACACAAAACGTCAACTTTACTGAACACGGCGAGCGTTTGAATGGAATTTACAACGTCAGTAGCAGCAGCCGCGTGCAACCCTACGAAGTGGCAATTCTTCTTGAGGGGATACCAGTGGTGATGCAAGTAGACACGGGTGCCAGTTTTTCACTTGTTAATGAAAGTACATGGCAAAAACTGCGACGGCATCAACCACGTCTCATACTGCATACCGCACCATACACACTACGCACGTGGACGGACGCGCCAGTTAAGCTGCTGGGTAGGATTACGCTTCAGGTTATTTACAAAGGCTTGCAGCGTGATCTAACAGCAATAGTAGCCAAAGGAAACGGTCCCAATTTATTAGGGCGTGACTGGCTGAAGCCACTTGAAATTACACTGAATATTCATTTTGTGTCTGAAATAGATTTACATGATATAAACAAACTGATAGACAAATATAGTGATGTATTTCAGGAGGGCCTGGGTACATACCGTGGACATCCTGTTACTATTCACTTAAAACCGGAGGTAACACCTAAGTTTTTGAAGGCACGACCAGTTCCTTATGCTATAAAGGACAGAGTGGAAAAAGAAATAGATCGCCTAGTGTCAGAAGGAGTACTTAAATCTACAGCATTCTCAGAATGGGCTACACCAGTGGTACCAATTGTGAAAAGGAATGGTGAT
Source organism: Dendrolimus kikuchii (assembly GCA_019925095.2). NCBI lineage: Eukaryota > Metazoa > Arthropoda > Insecta > Lepidoptera > Lasiocampidae > Dendrolimus > Dendrolimus kikuchii. Next base: position 28,969,428 of record CM034390.1, on the reverse strand, counting down.
ATAAGATTATGTGGTGATTATCGCAGTACTGTTAACCAGTCTACAGAATCTGATACATATCCGATGCCAACAGCTAACGAAGTATTTGCAAATATAGCGGGTGGTAAATTCTTTTCAACATTAGACTTAGAACGCGCGTACACACAGGTCACTGTGGATAACAACACTGCCAAACTTTTAACGTTAAATACTTGCAAGGGCTTGTATACGGTGCACAGGCTCGCCTTTGGAGTTAAAGCATGCCCAGGTATTTTCCAGCGGTTGATGACAGCACTGCTGGCTGGCATTCCTGGGGTAGCAGTTCTAATAGATGACATTATAGTATGTGGCCGCACTATGTGGGAGATGCATCAGCGTTTGAATATGGTACTACATAGAATCTCTAGATCGGGACTGCGCCTTAACAAAGCGAAATGTAAATTTGCTAAGGATAAAGTAGAATTCTTAGGATTTATTATAGATGCTGAAGGTATTCATCCCGCTCCTAGCAAGGTTGAATCTATAATGAAGACACCAGAACCTAAAAACATTGCAGAATTACAAGCATTTTTAGGTTTATATAACTTTTATGAACGTTTCATACCACACAAGGCTACATTATTAGAGCCACTACATCGGTTATTGGATCGATCACAAAAATGGCGTTGGACAGATTTAGAACAGCGAACATTTGACACCGCTAAACGTTTATTGTCATGTGACTTAACACTAATTCACTATGATTTGGAAAAACAATTGGTACTGACCTGTGATAGTTCAGACTACGGAGTCGGAGCTGTAATTGCTCATGTAATGGAGGACGGGCAAGAGCGCCCAATTGCAATGGGATCTCGTACCTTGCATACTCATGAAAGACGATATTCGCAACTAGACAAGGAAGCAGCAGCTATTATGTTTGGCCTACAAAAATTTCATAATTACTTAATGGGCAGACATTTTGTTATCATAACAGATCACAAACCATTACTAGGTATATTTGATCCTAAAAAGCAGATACCTACAATGTTGTCACCCCGCTTGACTCGTATAGCTATAGCATTAACTTCCTATAGTTATGATATAATATATAGACCAGGTTCTCAGATTGGCAACGCCGATGGTTTGAGCCGTTGGCCACAGCCAGTTCCAGAGGAACCTGAGCCTCAGCTGTATGATGTTCTTCTAATGGCAGAAAGGCCAGATGACTTTCCAGTGGAAGCAGAACAAATTGCACGAGAGTCAAAAAAAGACAGAATACTGTCACAAGTTATTCATCACATGAAATGTGGCTGGCCTGCCAAAGTAAATGATGGTGAACTTCGTGCTTACTGGTTACACAGAAATGATTTATCATTAATGGAAGACTGCATATTACACAGTTGTCGGGTTGTGGTTCCAGCACAATTGCGAACCCAAATACTACAGTTTTTACATAATACTCACAATGGAATAGTAAAGACTAAAGCACTAGCTAGAAGTTATGTTTGGTGGCCACACCTAAATGAAGATATAGAAGAGTTAGTCAGAGATTGCCAACGATGCGCAGAAAATCAACACATGCCACCAAAAACTAGCCATGAATGGATAACTCCAACAAAACCTTGGTCTCGAATACATGTGGATTTCGCAGGGCCATTCCAAAATAAACTGTTTTTTATTGTGGTGGATGCTTATTCAAGATGGCCTGAAGTAATTGTAATCAACAACATGACTTCAAATACTGTGATTAAACACCTTAGAAACTTATTTGCAACTCATGGCATATGTGAAACTTTAGTGTCAGACAATGGTACCCCATTTATATCAAGGGAGATGGAAGATTTTCTGGAGGCGAATAAGATCAAACATGTGACTACAGCCCCTTATCATCCTGCTACAAATGGGCTGGCCGAGAGGATGGTACAAACCGTCAAGGATAAATTACGCAAGATGGACAATATGAACTGGGACGTAAAGATTCCAAACATGCTATTGAGTTTAAGAACAACTCCATGTGTTACAACACAAAAGAGCCCAGCCGAACTATTAATGAATCGACGCTTAAGAACATTGCTAGATAGTTTACATCCAGATAATATACAAACTAAAAAGATGAACCAACAGATAGAAAGAAATGCACAGAAGAAGCATAGAGAAACACAAGTAGGACAAAAAGTAATGTACAGAAACTATGGAAATGGGCCAAAATGGATGCCAGGTACAGTGGTAGACAAAGGAGGGCCATCTAGTTACAGAATTAAAATGAAGAATAATAGTGAGGTGGTAAACAGACACATCGATCAACTAGTGCGTTTCGACCCACAGACAACTAATACACCAGACGAAGAGTTGGCAACAGAAGTGCAGGAGGATACTAATCAAGATAAAGGAACTGACACACAAATGGAAGACACAAATAATAAGAATGAGCAAGTAAAACAGTCTTGCCCGGAAGAAGTTATTGAGATTCCGAGCACTGAGAAGTGGGAAGAAATGTTAGGAATCCCTAGCACTTCTGAAATATCCTATGGGGGAAGGAAGTTTAAACAAAAACGGAATATGTATGCTAAATCTCCATATGCTAGGAATAATTATGTAGAATAATTGTGCAGTTACGGTTAATTGTATTTAATCTTAGCTTTAATGTTTTTTTTTTTTGTATTGCATAGTGATGTCATAGTATTAAATGGTTTAAAGTACTAACTTGGGGGAAAGGTATGTCATGTATTCATTCATATATTTTAGTATGTCAAAAAGCGGGTAGTTAGTAAAAAAGAATAAAAGGATCTCTCATGTGAATATCTAGACTTTTATTAAACATAATAAGTTTGAATGGAGCGTTAGGTAAACTTCTAGGCGCTAAGAACCTCAGCCAGAAGGCCCAGCTCGCCATACACAACGCGGTGCTGGTACCTACGCTCATGTATGGAAGCGAGAGTTGGGTATGGAAGAGAGAGCATGAAAGTAGAGTAAACGCGGTTGAGATGCGAGCACTGCGCAAAATCTGCGGAGTGACGCTCGCGGACCGCGTTCCTAATACCGAAGTAAGAAAGAAAGTTGGTCTGAAAGAGAGTGTCGGAGTGAAGGTAAGGAAAGGAATGCTCCGGTGATTCGGGCATGTGGAAAGAATGACTAAACAGATATACAATGCAAAAGTGGATGGATGCAGAAGTCGTGGAAGGCCACGACACACCTTCCATGATCAAATTGATCGTGTACTAGCGGAGGGTGATGTCAGGAGCCTTAAGAACAGACGAGTGTGCATGACAAGAGTTATGAATGTGAAAGAAGCAAGTGAGGTGTGTAAGAATGGGCCTAAATGGCGCTCTGTTGTTCGTGCCTACACCGCAAGGGAACTGGCGTGAAGTTATGTACGTATGTATGTACTGTTGTACTAAGCTACGAGTACTATAGACGTCATACACCTCAATACAAAATACTCTAGTGACTTGCTGGTGGTTGCGAAAGTGGACGAAGCGATGCGAAATTATTCTAGAAGTCCGATGAAAAATGCGAAAAGTATAACCCACTTTTATTACATCGTAAAATGCTTGTTAGAATCGAATTCGCTCGTCGTGTACCCACTTTTATGCGCAGTAAAGTATTCTGTAATAATTATTTTACATCAGCAGCATCCCTTATTGCTTTGTATTTTTAACCGACTTCAAAAAAAAAGGAGGAGGTTCTCAATTCGTCGGAATCTTTTTTTGTTTTGTTTCTTTTTGTTCTTTTTTTGTTCGACGCGGAATAGCTGCCATTTGGTCCGCTAAAAATTTGATATAGTTTGGCCCAGTAGTTTTCATTTTATAAACATTTTTTATGAAATTTTTTCCATTCCGTTCCATATGTACACCGATTACGCGGAGATTTATGATCCGATTTACGTGATTCTTGTTTAGTTTGATGCGGAATAGTTGCCATTTGGTCCCCTACAAATTTAACATAGATTGGCCCAGTAGTTTTTATTTTACGAATATATTTTTGTTCCCATTTCTTGAGACCTATATTTTTTAAGGAGCGCGGCACCTTTCGTAGGTCTACCCATACATAGCTAGACACTAAAAAGTAACAAATAAAATAAAAAAACTTCGTTTAAAAATACCGACTTCAAAAACTAAAAAGTATAAAATAACTTATTTCTAAAGCTATTATTATTAATATATATTATCTAAAACATCTTGAAGTCGGTGCAAAGTGAAAACATAAAAATTACTATATTTTGAAAATGACTAAGCACCGACTTTAAAATGTTTTAGATAATATATATTAATAATAATAATAGCTTTAGAAATAAGTTATTTTATACTTTTTAGTTTTTGAAGTCGGTTTTTTTAATGAACGTGGTTCTTTTACTAGTAATAAAATTTTGGTTGAACATTGAAATAACAATTCGGCAAGTGATTGATAGTCCGCACACAAGGGTTCCGTAGAGATGACAAACATTTCGTTTTTAACATTTAGCAATGGAACTATAGAAAACTTTCGAAAATATCCTTTATCTCAAAGACTATTGGAAGTGTAGAGCTTCCTCTAATTATGATTATTTTTTCAAAAATTTCCACTTCATACTTTTTAAGTTAGAGGGAAGGTGTTGCGGACGGAGAGCAACGCCTGACCCGCTCGCTGAAACACACCTCTCCGCGCCCCGCATACCGCCGACGCCCATAGCTCACACGGTTAGCAGCTAGGCGTCGGACGGAACACGGGATATGTCAAGCGGCCTTGGAGGCCGGACGATATACACTCACATGCACAGATACATATTGCACAAGCACTGGCACCTAATGGCACTACTCTCTCTCTGCCTTAACAATAATTAGTCATACAGTCCACGTCGAGTTTTATTTAGAAGAAGCAACTGCCACCAATAGAAGGTATACAATTTTTACTTTGGAAACTAATATCTCTCTATTGATCTATTGATTGTATTGTACCTATTGGTGGTTCGGATATGTAGAAAGAATGCATGATGAAAGAATGAATAAACAGATATACAATGCAAAAGTGGATGGATGCAGAAGTCGTGGAAGGCCACGACACACTTTCCATGATCAAATTGATCGTGTACTAGCAGAAGGTGATGTTAGGAGCCTTAAGAACAGACGAGCGTGCATGACAAGAGTTATGAATGTCAAAGAAGCAAGTGAGGTGTGTAAGAATAAGCCTAAATGGCGCTCTGTTGTTCGTGCCTACCCCGCAAGGGAACTGGCGTGAAGTTATGTATGTATGTATGTACCTATTGATTTAAATTAAAAAAAAAACCTTATAGAATATCGTCATGATTGTTTAAAATCTGATTAATGATACAAAATTTCAACCCTTAGTTATTTATATGTTCAGTGGCTACGGCTATCCCTAATTTTTAGTAGTTTTTTGCTTTTACTATGCTGCTTAGATTCATTTTTATAATTCCTTAGCTAAATAACGAAAACAGTGGACGTTGTCAATTTTACGGAACCCTGCATAGTTCGTAGACTGTCACGCACTACTTCCATGTGGAATTTCGCGGAACCTTAAAAAAAGTAGCCTAAGTTACTTCTTATAACATCAGCCATCTGCGAGTGAAAGTCCTGTCAAAATCGGTTCAGTCGTTTCAGAGATCAGCCGCAACATCCAGACAGACAAACAGAAGTTATTATTTTGACATTAAAAACAGACACTTCAATTTTATTTATCAAATTCAAATTCAAAAGTTTTTATTAAAATAAGTTCCACTGGAGAACACTTTTTGAAGGTCATACATGTAAGTCAAAATTTAATTTTTACTTCCTATTCTATGTACACCGCTTCGCAACGTGTTGATGCTGTTAAGGAGAAGAAGTGGCAAGAAACTCCCCAGCAACACGTCTAGCTAAATATTTCATTATTCTATTTATATCTTAAATTGTTTTTTTTTTATAAGTTTTGTACAGAAGTATGTTACAGAATTACTTTTTGAAGAATTAATGTAGTTGTAGCAAACAATGCATACTCAATAAGACCAAGACAATAAAAGGAAAGAAAAATAATGTTAATTTTCTTAGTTAGTTAATGTTATGTTATGTTTGTTATCTGTATAATTATGATCGGAAGGTGGAGCTCCGATAAACTGAAATTACACCGACGCCTCTGACGCCATACATTATGGGCTCAGTACGATTATTACAACGTATAGGCATTGCTTCCCGACAACAGCGCGCAGTGTATATTGAACATTAACAAATTAACATATTCCCGCAATGCCCATACTACGTGATATTAATAAAGCAAGAAGTACATCACGAACACGTCTGAGACGTCTTTCACGTGGAGGATTGTGCACATCAGATCCACGCGCATCTGATAGCCGGTTTTAAAACCTTATTGGAAAAATCTACAAAATTATATATATATGTCTAGCGGCCAGCCTCGGCTTCGCAAGAAGTTGTTTTTAAAATACTCGTATAATATGTATGAAAACTCTGGGTTCTGTGCATACTTATAACAATAGAGAAAGTTGGTGAATACCAAAGTATATACAAGATTCAGAAGCAGATTTTCAAATGTCAAAAGCACTGTCTAATTTTCAAGCAAATTTATTTGCGTCGTCAACTGATTTGACAGTTGGTGCTCGGGTAATGACGTAACCGACGTCTGAGAAATAGACCTTTTTTTTTTAAGGCGGGGGTAATGCTATTTACGCACAGTACCGGGTCCTTTGCAAGGGATTAGACCATAGTTGATCATGGAGGCTTTACCCTTTAATAAGGGGCAATCCAAACAATAATTCAGAGAAGTTGCACGGGCAACAACCACTACCCACTAAAACCACCCTCCTCCCATGTGCCCCGCGCTTTTTATGTAGGAAAGGCTGAGACTTAGAACGTAGTAACGCCCAGTTCGATCCAGCGCAAACAGTGCCTGAATGTGCCCCGGGAATCAGAACACATCCACTTCGTCAGCGGGGGTGATGAATCCTTTGCCCCCTTGATATCTAAAGGCCCCCCTGAGAAATAGAGCTACACTATGTCCAGTTGTACACGCCGTTATACGCCTCCATCATCGGATAAAAATCTAGGATCGTTAGATCGGCATCGCATAGCATAGCATGGATGTTATGTAGCTTTGAACTACTAGCTGCTATTAAAGATGTATAGACTCCGACGTGCCCAGATCGGCATACGTGGCCGACGTGTGTGATTAAATCAAAACTATTAAGGAAAGGGTAAAAATAGCACTGCGAGAGATATTTAATAAATTTACTAAGATTGCACCATTACATTTCGAAGGGAAAATTTTCTGTTGTGACAAAAGTCAAATTTGAAAGAAGAAAGAAAATATTTATTTCAAATTGCGACTCACACAATACAAACTGATAACAAAATAACAATAAAAGAAAGCCGCAATATATGAAATGAGGTTGGCACTCAGTGTTTCGCTGTGCCGAAACATGTTCCGACACAGCACTGGTTTTCAGTGCCCACCTCCATCACCTCATATGTCCTAAGACCCCAAGTATGTAGATGACTTTCAACCAGTACATTAATAAACAATATATATATATATATAAGAATTATACAATAATTATACAATAATATACCCAAACAAAACATAATAAAAAATTAAGTAAATAATAAAAAAATAAAAAATTACCTATAACTAAATGTTAGTGAATGTATTCTAGAAACTGTAAACAACTATAAGATATCTTAAGTATTACTTGAAAAATGCACATACAATTTACAATTTCAATTGTTTGTTGGTGTTGCCAACAGTGTGCTTCATGTAGTTCTAGACTCATTCCTGCTTCTGATTGGCGATGGGACAGTCATTTCCATTACACTCTCGGGTCAATATCTGGACCACTTCCCACAGCTATAATATATAAGTGAAAAGGAGGTTCTTCCAGCCTATTTCATTGAATATAGGAGACTCTAATAATATATGTAATACTAAAGTGAATACGACATTTGGTTCAGAATTCGTTGCGAACAGGGCTGTCACACTCGGTATAGTTATGTAAAGTAAAATTTGTTCAAAAGCTACCTATCCATTATGAAGTGATTTGTTCGATTCGCAGATGATAAGGAATGAACCTTTTAAAACTACGTTTTAACGGTTTTAAGCGCGGTAATTTATTTGATTTTTGTTTTTACGACGTTTCGGCCACTTTTCAGTGGCCGCGATCACGGAAGACGCAGATGTCAAGTGTCAACGAGTATTGTTAAAGTTTTATTTCGCCTATCGCCAACTTGTTAATTTTAATTATTTAGTTTTAATTTTGTTTATGGTTATTATTTACTGTCGCGAACGCGACTAGAACTTTAAATATCAAATGTCAAAGTGACATAAGAAGAACGTTACTTAAATTTTGAACCAATTTTTGAATACCAACTTCAACCGACGGCTTTGTAATCTTCCAATAAATAAATTGTTATTCTCAAGAATTTAGCGCCTATGATTTCCCATTGCGAACTCTGGAAGCTCAAGCTCTATGAGAGCCTAATCTAGTTTACTACCGCTTCGCAACATGTTATGGCTTGAAGAGAAGAAGCGGCGCAAGAAACTCTTCAGCAAACATGCCTAGCTCTAATCATTGTATATAATATTAAAATGGGTGGAAGAAACATTTTTTTTTCCTTCCACCCAATAATTAAAATCAACGAGTTGGCGGTAGGCTAAATAAAACTTTAACAATCCTCGTTGACACTTGACATCTTTGTCTTCCGTGATCACGGCCTCTGAAAAGTGGCCGAAACGTCGCAAAAACCAAAATCAAATAAAAATACCGCGCTTAAAACCGTTAAAACGTAGTTTTATTATGTATACAAGTCGCGAAAACTTAAGAAAATATAAAATAAACCTTTTGTTTGTAAATAACTAGAGCCTGTTTGAATGACACGTTATATCGCAAAAATAGCGTCTGATGAAATACTTAGACAGTATATAGGTGAAAAATCTTAGTCCTCTATAATGAGCATATTTACCGAAGGCAGCGACCAATGGCCAACTTTATACCAACCCAAAAACGACCGCGCCAAAATGAACCGAAAATGACATGTGTATATCTTCTACACGTATGCAAGGCGGATATATAGGTATATTTTTGATTTTATATTGAATAGTTTCGCGTTTGACTGACATTGCGCCTGATATCTGGTGGAAATGCAGTCTAAGGTGGAGCACGCATACCTAGAAGACACCTGTTCACGCGAGACTTGAAGACACCTAGATTGTATTCTTCAGGAAAAACAGACGACGGTAAAGAGTTCCACTCTTCAGCGGTGCGTATGATGAAAGAGGAAGCATAGCGTTTCGTCCGCTTCGTTGGTATTTCCACCATATATCGGTGGCGTCTTGCCCGGTGGTAGAATGATGAGGGAGGAACCAATTCATGTAATTCCGCGGCACACTCCCCGAAGTGTATCCTATAGAATACCGACAAACTGGCGACCTTACGTCGATGACTTAGGCTCTGAAGCCTCTCGTCGAATAGTCGGTTATTGCCTATCAGTTTCCTAGCTCTTTTCTCTATTGACTCGAGTGTCTCTAACTGGTATTTAGCTGAGCCATCCCAAAGATGAGAGCAGTACTCCTTGCAAAACCGAACTTGTGCTTGATAAAGATTCAGCAACTGAAGTGGTGTGAAGTACTGCCTCACCTTTGATAGAACCCCTAGCTTTTTGCCAGCCAGCTGAGCAACAGACTATATAGGAGCTAAAATTTACAGATTGTGTTAAGGAGACGCCAAGAAGCTGAAGACTGTCGGCTATCGGTACGGATACACCTCGGAAAGTAGGAGTAAAGTCAAAAGGACTCCTTTTGGCAGAGAAAAGACATGCCTGGGTTTTGGAGGCATTGAACTTGACTAGGTTGGATTCACCCCAATCGGAGACTGCCTTCAAGGTCAAATTCAACCTAGTGATCATTGTCTCCCTCAGTGACTGAATCTCAGAGCTACTGGCTCGCGCGTATACTTATAGGTTCCCTCAGCGTGGTAATTGTACCAGTGTAAAAGCGGTGTATTGTGTCCAGAAAGAATTCGAAGCATCGTCATTGTCACAAAACATACGACCGTTAACCACTAAGCAGCACTTTAAAAGTTGCTCTAGGATGTAAAGCACTCTCGCTCCCGGCCGTGGTCCGCACCATGGTCGGGAGCCGTACCGGATGGGACGCCGTCTCCTTCTTCTGCGAGCGCGTTATGCTTGCGAAGGAGGAGGCGGAACGGGAGCGTGAGCGCACATCACTGCTCCGCTCCTGCCAAAGGAGGACGCGTCGGCGCTGGAGGGCCAGCCAGGACCTTCGGTCACCGTAAGCGGGCGGCGCGGGTGGGACCTCTTGGGGTATAGAGGTTCTCACTCACCTGCACATGCCGTCAAGATGGGGGCGTGGCGTGTTCCGCGCGCGCTCACCTCTCCTCCTGTGGGGCGAGTTGCAGACCGCCCCACGCCTAGAGAGACTGAAGATGCCGGGGGTAAAAGTAGTCCCCCGGCAGTGGAAGAGGCCTCGCGGGGCCCACGCCTGCCAGGGCTGCGGAGAGGCCAGGTCGTAGACCTGGCATAAGGCGAAGGACGGAACACCCAGGGGTTTTAATGGGTATCCCTAACCGGGAGTGGCAATAGCATGGCACCAGTTCTCACTGGGCGTGCTAGTGCCACCCCCGATCTGGCGAATCCCATACTAGGTCGCGAATTATCCCCCCAAGGTTCTGCCCTTGTCGCGGCTTAGTCCTCAATCGGATTTCCCCTGGTAAAAAAAAGGATGTAAAGCACTATGTATTTGCCTACGAAGTTGCAAATTTTCTGCTACTATGCCTTGTGTGATTTGTTGTGTTTTGACTTACTGTTGTGGCAACATAAACAAAATTAAAGTGTGCCGTTGACAATATTTTGATATAATCATATAATTCAAAGAGATTTTTAATGAATTAAATGAATTACTACCAAGTTTGCTAGTTATCCGTCATGTAAGCACGCGTTTCGATAAATGTAACCCCTACGTCAATTTATTAGTACAAATGGTGTAGTACACCGTATTCATAATGATAACTGACGAGTCCCGGGGGAGCAGCCCTATCGGCGCAGCGGGGCGGGACACGCACCGCGTGTGAGGTTGCCGGGGCGAGGCGCGCGGGGGGACATTCGTCGTGTTAATTCATAATTAACGCTGTTTCGCCAACTTCAATGGGGGCGCTTGTTTACATGGAACTCCACTCGGCGGTTCTCCCCCCCTCTTCTGTGTCGCAGGTAATTTTTAAAGCGCCAAGACGAACGCCCCCGAAGCGTCGCACTTTGTCGCCCTTATCGCAAATTGTGCGTGTCGTATGAATTATGTTTCGCGTTTTAATGTGGTTTATTGTTTTATACGAGATGAGATTATTATTAATTTGTTGTTGCTTGCTTTATCATTAGGGTTGTCTGTGCTTAATAATATTTTTTTTAAATTAAAGCTTTATTTTTATAAGGTAAATTTATTATTTATCATTTATATTTATCATATATATATTTTACTAGCTGTGCCCGCGACGTCGTCCGCGTGGAATTTGCTTTCAAAACCCTCCGATTTTGAAACATTCTTCATTGGCGCTCCGCTCCTATTGGTCTTAGCGTGATGTGATATATAGCCTATTATAGCCTTCCTCGATAAGTGGGCTATCTAACACTGTAAGGATTTTTCAAACTTACATTTTAAATATCGCGATATCTTTTGAATGAAACGTCCGAATTGAATAATTCAAAAAGTTCTAGAAAGGTATTGAATTCGTCTTGAATACGGAGTAATTTATTTTGATAAGGATTAATACCAAGGTACAAAATAAAGAGTTTTCGAAGCGACGGCATTTTAATTATTTAAAAAAATAAAAGAAAACACTTATTGTGAGATAACTACAATAGTTAGACATATGGTTACGTAATATTTTTTGTAGACAATTATATGTTCTGCAAAGTGGTAGTACATTGTTTTGTTTTATAATCAATAGTTTTCGCAGCGCACGCCGTGTAAGGATTTTTTCAGATCATTTTTTTACACCTTGGGTTACATTATTGGACTTTTAGTAAGGATCGTTAATTTTTTTGAAAATATAATATAGTCTATAGCCTTCCTCGATAAATGTACTATTAAACACTGAAAGAATTTTTCAAATCGGACCAGGGGTTCTTGACTTGAGCGCGTTTAAACAAACAAACAAACTCTTCAGCTTTATAATATTAGTATAGATAAGTATACTAATGCGTCCGGAAGACGCTGTCTTGCTCTGAAAAAATAAAAATCTAGAACCCAACTGCAGCACCATCGGGTCCAATTGTGAATCTAAATCATCCCCGAAACAATTCGAACACGAAACTTCATCAAATTTGGGCAAGACATTTTAGAGTTTTAGCTAAAATAACGAACAGCAAGAAGAAGATTAGGGATTTGAGAGTTTAGTTTTAACCCTTATTTTTTTTAAGAGCAAGCATTCACAGGTTAAACAGCAAAGATTGCATTCATATTTTTCTAGGCCCTATTTGCTCCCAGAACATTTGCTTATTATTATCCAGGAATATGAATAACAGACGGCCCACTTGATGGAAAGCGGTTACCATCGCCTATGGACATTTGAAACACCAAAGGTGTTACAAATGCGCTGCTGCTCTCTTAAGGGAGACTGGAACCTGGTCACTAATGCCGGAACACAACTCAAGGTTGTTATGGCGTCATGATTTAGACCAGGGGTGATAGCTATCCAGTCGGGCAAATGCCC
>CM034390.1:28686764-28951764 GCA_019925095.2 Dendrolimus kikuchii | reverse complement strand
TACATATTTGTGCCGTTTGGGGTTGAAACATTAGGCCCGTGGGGTCTTTAAAGGCATATGTAAGAAACTCTTTGACACTACCCGTGATCAGAAGGCTGGCTCATATTTTGCACAACAAATAAGGATTGCCCTACAGCGTGGCAATGCAGCCAGCCTTCTGGGCACGCTCCCCGTTGGCAATGATCTGCTACATAATGTATTAAAGATAATTAATTATAATAAGTAATTGGCAGACACACACACATTGTATATCGCCTCAAATTAAACAAGTTGCACTTGTATTATGGGTATACAATGGACCTCTATGGGGCCGATCCCCGACACTAATAGTCAATAACAGCAAGCTCGTTTTCTAACTTTACCATGTCAGGTATCGAACCCAGCGAGTTCCGCCGGCTAAGACTTAGCCGCTCAACCACAGAGATCATCAACGTGTATACGCGACGGTAGCCGCTTTATGTATGTATGTGTTTGTATGTATGTCGTAAGAGGCGACTTAACAACCCACAGCCAGCTGGTAGGGCATTTACCCGACTGGGTTGCTACCACCCCTGGTCTAAATCATGTCGCTATAACAACCTTGAGTTGTGTTCCGGTATTAGTGACCAGGTTCCAGTCTCCCTTAAGAGAGCAGCAGCGCATTTGTAGCACCTTTGGTGTTGCAAATGTCCATAGGCGATGGTAACCGCTTTCCATCAAGTGGGCCGTCTGCCTGTCTGCTGATCTCCTCTAATAAAAAAAAATGTAAGCCATCGACCAGTTTGCTAACTTAGTGTCAAAAAATCTTACATAGATACATAAAACTTCACGCCAGTTCCCTTGTGGGGTAGGCACGAACAACAGAGCGCCATTTAGGCTTATTCTGACACACCTCGCTTGCTTCTTTGACATTCATAGCTCTTGTCATGCACGCTCGTCTGTTCTTAAGGCTCCTGACATTACCTTCTGCTAGTACACGATCAATTTGATCATGGAAGGTGTGTCGTGGCCTTCCACGACTTCTGCATCCATCCACTTTTGCATTGTATATCTGTTTAGTCATTCTTTCATCATGCATTCTTTCCACATGCCCGAATGCTTGAAATGCAAAAAAATCTTAATGCTTATTAACATTTTTTCTTTATTTTAAAACATGTGTCCGGCACGAATTTTGAGCGATTGACGGAATACTTAGGGATCGTCGATTTTTACTTCGAAAAAGAAAAGAAATTTTACTTGTGCGTGGACCAAGGTCACGCTGAAGAATCGTGTCGGGCATTATATCCTTCACAATTTTGTCCTTAACTGTATGTATTATTCTGTAGTGAGTGAGTGTAAAAGTTACCTTGGTGAGGTGCCGTCTTCTGTGTAGACCTCCAGCAGGAAGCGCTGCGGCAGGCCGCCGTCGAAGCCAGCAACGCAGGATACCTCTACGGAATCGGCGGTCTGGTTCCACAGCGTGCAGTTGCGCGGCGCGTGCGGCTTGCCTGCACCAAAGGCATCGACACGTTAGACTTCAGGCTTCTCCATAATCTCGCGATATAATCTCGTGTCTAAAGCAAATGCCTTGTTATTGCAGAAGTTCAGCAGACAGGCAGACGGCCCACTGAATGGAAAGCGGTTACCATCGCCTATGGACATTTGCAACAGCAAAGGTGCTACAAATGCACTGCTGCTCTCTTAAGGGAGTCTGGAACCTGGTCACTAATGCCGGAACACAACTCAAAGTTGTTATGGCGGCATGCTCTAGACCAGGGGTGGTAGCCATCCAGTCGGGAAAATGCCCTACCACCTGGCTGTGGGTTGTTTAGTCGCCTCTTACGACAGGCCGCCCGGCCGCAGGAAATTGTATTCTTTCTCCGTTCCTGCACGGATAAAAGTTGGTAGATTGGTAGAAAAGTATTAAGTATTATTTATTTGAATAATAATATAATTACTTTTACCCACTTTAGTGAGTAGCGTAAGTAGAAGCTTTAAGTGAGTAGCGACACCTCGCACCTGACTCCGGGGGCCAAGGCAAGGCCCCCGCCTCCGTGCTTGCCTTTGCCAGCAGGCACGGAGTGCAGATCGCTAGAGTTAAGACTCAAGCTCCAGGGTTGGAAGTGATAAATGGCCTAACATCGGAAGTAGCTTCGGTGAACCTACAGCCCACCTCTTTACGCCCTTTAGCCACTCACACCCATGTCGCCCCTGTCTTGTATGGTATTTTTTGGGGCCTGTGCAGGGAGTGGCGAGTCACCGTCTGCCCATTTTTCCATGTTCCCCGAACATCGCGACCTGCCCCATAACCCAGATCCCCAGTACCACTAGCAGTTGTCCTCATTTCCCACAATAGTCCTACACTGGCCGGGGCTTGCCCTTGGGTGCATTATTATATGGTGTAGATAATCGCCGGTCAGTGTCACGCCACATTTACATTAAATTTGTCAAGGGGCCTCTACGTGTTGACCATCGCATGGCCCCTTTTTTTTCTTTTTTTTTTTACAAGGGGAAATCCGTTTGCAGACCCCCCGCCGAGGACACTTCGGCGGGGGAGTGTGGGACTCGCCGGCTAGAGGAGCCGGAATACCCACTAAAACCCCTTGGTGCCACCTGACGCCATGAGCCGGGGTCACGGGACATGCGTGAGCTTTTCTTCCGCGACCCCGGCTGGCGTGGGCCCACCCCAGCACTGGGGCAGGCCTCTCTGTACTCAATCGCATGGCCCCACGCAAGCCCTCCAAAAGTCTGGGCCATTTTTATGGCCCGTGGTCTTCAAAGACATACAGTATAATAATTACTTTCTGTGGTGTAAACACGTGTTCTAGAATTAACTTGGAAGTATTTAATTATAGTAGGTATGTATTAGTTCGATATAGTTAGGTACAATATGAACATGACCAAGTGGGCTTACCGGCGGCGACCATCTGGAAGACGCAGGGCGCCAGCTGGGTGCCGACCTCGTTGGCCGCGGAGCACGACAGCGTGCCGTAGTCCAGGTCGGCCACGGGCGTGTATCTGCAACAACAGAAACAATTATACATTTACATATTATTTGGCAATATCCTTTGTAGTATCGCGAGGTCCGTTTGTCCTATCCGTGTCTAAACCTAGACAGGCTAGTTTTATGATAAAGCTGAATTATAGACCGGGAGTTTATAATAGGCCCAGCTTGCCATACACAACGCGGTGCTGGTACCTACGCTCACGTATGGAAGCGAGAGTTGGGTATGGAAGAGAGAGCATGAAAGTAGAGTAAACGCGGTCGAGATGCGAGCACTGCGCAAAATCTGCGGAGTGACGCTCGCGGACCGCGTTCGTAATACCGAAGTAAGAAAGAGAGTTGGTCTGAAAGAGAGTGTCGGGGTGAAGTTACGGAAAGGAATGCTCCGGTGGTTCGGGCATATGTAAACAGATATACAATGCAAAAGTGGATGGATGCAGAAGTCGTGGAAGGCCACGACACACCTTCCATGATCAAATTGATCGTGTACTAGCAGAAGGTGATGTCAGAAGCCTTAAGAACAGACGAGCGTGCATGACAAGAGTTATGAATGTCAAAGAAGCAAGTGAGGTGTGTAAGAATAAGCCTGAATGGCGCTCTGTAGTTCGTGCCTACCCCGCAAGGGAACTGGCGTGAAGTTATGTATGTATGAGTTTATAATCTATCTAGGAAGTTACAATCCATTGATTTATTGACCTACCTTTAGTTAGTCGATATAGGAAATTTTTACTTTTAATATGAAGAATGGATTGCCTCGGTTTACCTACGGTTTACCTACACATATGGTTAGAGAGATCTTAAAAATCTTAGTAATATTATTTGGCAATTCTTTGTTTAAGTCATCAAGTGTTGACATATCCGCTTCCAAAGCTGTTCAGTTGGAAATCGAACTTAAAATCTTTAGAGTTAATAGTTTCGGAGTTGATAATATGCTACCTGTTTTTTTTTTTTGTTTTGAGGCGAGGGAAAATGCTTAACCGATTTACGCACAAACTGGGTCGTTGCTAGGGGAACGACACGCGTCGGTCGGGGGCGATAACACTGCAGCAATAGTATGCTCTTGGCAGTGCTCCGTGCGCGATCGACGTCACAGAATAGTGTGGAAGACTCCGAGCGTTGCTACACGAGCGAGCAACCCCAATACCCACTAAAAATCCCCTCCTCCCTGACGACCCTGCACTTTGTTTGTGTTGGAAAGGCTGAGATTTAGAACATAGTTACGCCCAGCCGATCCAGCGCAATAAAGTGCCTGGAGTGTGCCCTGGGAGAACACACCCCACTTCGTTGTGCGGAAGTAGAAGGTCCTTTGCTCTCCTAGCAAGCTAAAGGCCCCTCGCATGCTACCTATGTTAATCAGACCCATGTCAACTTATATTACGTATGAACTCTTAATTATAAAAAAAAACATTAGTACCTTGTTTCATTCACATTAGTATATCCAGTAAATAAATAAGCTTTTTTAAAAAGGTTTTTAAATACAAGCTTTTGAGATCCTGGATATCATGTAGCAGCAGAGTGCTAGCCAAGACAAGTAAAACGAGCCCAAACACTACGAGTTTCTCTTGTTTAGTACAGGAGTTCCTATGGCCACTTTCCGACTACATCATCAGATCAGCTCCATGGTACCATATTATTGCATTGTCTCGCGATATACATATGCGTGCAAAATTTCAGCTCAATCGGAAACCGGGAAGTTGGTCAAATTTAACTTGCAAGATTCCACCCGAACTTACATACATACTTACGTTCATACATAGGTACATCCATTGCAAGTTAATTAAAAGCTTGTAATAAAAAAAAGTGTGTATGCAGTTTACAGTCAGTAGAAGTGAAACTAGCACGTTTCACTAATCTATTTATTGAAAGAATTTTCGTATTTCTATTCTACTATAGACTTCTTTATTTTTGGGCATTTGTCCCTTATTCGTAATAATTCAATCACATTCCTTTGATCTACGTATACAAGAATATCTGCCTGAAATATATTTACAGAAAGAGCTAAAATCCATTTGAAATCTTTTAAGTTGTGTTTAAAGTGAAAATTAATACTAAACTAGAGAAATGTGTTTTAATCCGAAGTACATAAGATTAAATTTTATCTGATTATCTCTTTTTAGTGTCACTTTTTCGTTTCGTCGAGCTTCAAATCACGATTGTAAAGAAGTTACACTTCAAAACGAAATAAAAAGAAATCCCCTTCGTTATGAATAGAATAATACATTCATACATACATACATAACTTCACGCCAGTTCCCTTGCGGGGTAGGCACGAACAACAAAGCGCCATTTAGGCTTATTCTTACATACCTCACTTGCTTCTTTGACATTCATAACTCTTGTCATGCACGCTCGTCTGTTCTTAAGGCTCCTGACATCACCTTCTGCTAGTACACGATCAATTTGATCATGGAAGGTGTGTCGTGGCCTTCCACGACTTCTGCATCCATCCACTTTTGCATTGTATATCTGTTTATTCATTCTTTCATCATGCATTCTTTCTACATGTCCGAACCACCGGAGCATTCCTTTCCTTACCTTCACCCCGACACTCTATTTCAGACCAACTGTCTTTCTTACTTCAGTATTACGAACGCGGTCCGCAAGCAAAATAGAATAATAAACATCACAATTTAGGTATTGACATTAAAATAAGAATAGACAAGCAAGTTTTGCCGTTGCCAAAAATAGAAACCGCCAGCCGAAGCAGATTGTTCGCAATAGCAGCTACTGTTTGCAGAGGAAATGAAAAACGCGTCAGAGCCAATTGCGTAGAGCCAATGTTTGCCTCCGAAAACAACACAAGCCGATAACGTCACGCGCAACTCCACAAAAATATCACAAACTTTTGATTGCGATGCTATGAATTGTGTAGAAGCTTCGATTCGACGATATTTGCTAGCTCCTAATCCTTCGTTTCACTTCAGAGCACTCTGTATAGTAATGCGTTATTATCATGCTTTAGAAATAATTAATCCGGTGGTTCGGGCATGTGGAACGAATGCATGATGAAAGAATGACTAAACAGATATACAATGCAAAAGTGGATGGATCCAGAAGTCGTGGAAATGATCCAATTGATCGTGTACTAGCAGAAGGTAATGTCAGGAGCCTTAAGAACAGACGAGCGTGCATGATATGAGTTATGAATGTCAAAGAAGCAAGTGAGGTGTGTAAGAATAAGCCTGAATGGCGCTCTGTTGTTCGTGTCTACCCCGCAAGGGAACTATAAATAATTAAAAGATCTTGGTGCTAGGGAGTTTCTTATGACTTGTCTACTCCTTGAACTTTATAAAATCATTACGTCTACAGAATGTCAACTTGGCATCCTAAATCAAATGTAACAGAAATCCAGGCTACTATTGAGCCAATATCTAAATTCCGTTTCAAAATCTAGACCTTTAATATTGAAACGGGAAAATATCTAGACAGCCCACCTGACGGAACGTAGTCACCGTTGCTTACATAATAAGGGCGATATCGAAATGTTGCTGATATCAAATAAATGTTATTATGTCTTTCTTAGATAGTATCTTGGAAAACAGAGGGAAAAACTCAGCAGGAAGTCCTATCCTGATACTTTTTATAAGCGGAAAAATGTTCTACAGAACCGTTGAGAAGTTGAGTATGTGATTTCAAGAAATGAAGATGATGATGGGAAGCATTGGGTAGTTGAATCTGAAGTAGTGACAACAGATCAAACAGTGCAATCAGGTCAGGTAACAAACATCTAAATTAAATTCAGATGTATGAAGAAATTAATGAAAGTACTCTTAGATGAAAGAATATGAATCGTCTCTACCTATGGGAAGTTGGCGTGGTAATTAAGTAAGACTTTATACATATTTTGTACACCTGTACATATTTTGTGGAAAGGTCAGGTAAAAATACCTCAAATAAATGTGCGTGTATGAAGAGATTAATAAAAGTACATACATACATACATACATAACTTCACGCCAGTTCCCTTGCGGGGTAGGTACGAACAACAGAGTGCCATTTAGGCTTATTCTTACACACCTCACTTGCGTCTTTGACATTCATAACTCTTGTTATGCAAGCTCGTCTGTTCTTAAGGCTCCTGACATCACCTTCTGCTAGTACACGATCAATTTGATCATGGAAGGTGTGTCGTGGCCTTCCACGACTTTTGCGTCCATCCACTTTTGCATTGTATATCTGTTTAGTCATTCTTTCATCATGCATTCTTTCCACATGCCCGAATCACCGGAGCATTCCTTTCCTTACCTTCACCCCGACACTCTCTTTCAGACCAACTCTCTTAATAAAAGTAGATGAAGTGAATGGTCTTTCAGGATCGTCCGTCCATCTTAACCCTCATGGGAATGGTATGTATATAAAGAATATGATAGATGAGCCTATTAACGATTATGCCTCTGGACAGCTTGCTAGTTGTAGTCGTGTTAATGTTGACTTACTTGAGACTAGAAGCGCTCCCGTTGGAGGTGTATCTGTCGGCGGCCACGTCGATGGTCTCCCCGGAGTTGTTGAACTTCCACTTGAAGACGGCGGCGGGGGGGTCCGCGTCCACCTCGCACACGATCACCACGGACTCGCCGCGCGCCGCGCCCACCACCGACACGCCACTGTTGCGACACGACGGCGAATCTACAAACACGAATATAATACTTTATTATTAAACTGTGTGCATAAAGGTGGTATAAATAGAATTATACTTCCATTAATTTTTATACAAGCATATTTTAATAGCAGAGTAAAAGCGGTCGAGATGCGAGCACTGCGCAAAATCTGCGGAGTGACGCTCGCGGAACGCGTTCGTAATACCGAAGTAAGAAAGAGAGTTGGTCTGAAAGAGAGTGTCCGGGTGAAGGTAAGGAAACGAATGCTTCGGTGGTTAGGGCATGTGGAAAGAATGACTAAACAGATATACAATGCAAAAGTGGATGGATGCAGAAGTCGTGGAAGGCCACGACACACCTTCTATGATCAAATTGATCATGTACTAGCAGAAGGTGATGTCAGGAGCCTTAAGAACAGACGAGCTTGCATGACAAGAGTTATGAATGTCAAAGAAGCCAGTGAGGTGTGTAAGAATAAGCCTAAATGGCGCTCTGTTGTTCGTGCCTACCCCGCAAGGGAACTGGCGTGAAGTTATATATAATGCCATTAATATATAATTTAATGGTGTATAACTAATAAAATAAAATGTTTATTTCATATTCAATATAACGCACTGCCGTGCAGGATTTGAATAATAAAACACGTTGAATTTGGTCTAAAATTTGACAGCCTTTTGCCAGGTGGTAGGGCATTTGCCCGACTGGATGGCTACCACCCCTGGTCTAAAGTATGTCGCCAAAATAAAGTTGAGTTGTGTTCCGGCATTAGTGATCAGGTTCCAGTTTCTCTTAAGAGAGCAGCAGCGCATTTGTAGCAACTTTGGTATTGCAAATGTCCATAGGCGATGGTAACCGCTTTCCATCAAGTGGGCCGTCTGCCTGTGTGCTAAACTCTGCAATAAAAAAAAGCCTGCATTGTAAAAGAGTTATCATAAAAGGATGAAGTGTGTGGACTATGTTTAATAATTTAACTCTATCGCAAGCATGAAAATCAATGTTGTGAGAAATCTATTTTCATCTAGCATAATAACATTCTTGGAAAATTCAATATCATCCACTTGTTTCAAATTCGTACGCTATTAATCTCAGCTTTCTGTGAACTTCTAGAAAATCCCAATCACGAGAAAACGCCACTCAAAGCAAATTTGGGAGCACTTTGTGATACATTCAAGCAATTTGCCTTCTATGCGATTGAGACCGGTTGCTTGGAACTTAATTTTTGTTAGAAAATTATTATTACTTTATGAATAATGTATTTTGGAATGCGGTAACTAATCGGTTGGTATGGTTTTGATCAACATTCTTCAAGTTTTAAATAAAAAAACTTCGTTTAAAAAACTGACTTCAAAAACTAAAAAAGTATAAAATAACTTATTTCTAAAGCTATTATTATTAATATATATTATCTAAAACATCTTGAAGTCGGTTTTTTAAACGAAGTTTATTTTATTTTTTTGTTACTTTTTAGTGTCTAGCTATGTATGGGTAGACCTACGAAAGGTGCCGCGCTCCTTAAAAAATATAGGTCCCAAGAAACGTGAACAAAAAAATGTTCGTAAAATTAAAACTACTGAGCCAAACTATGTTAAATTTTTAGGGGACCAAATGGCAACTATTCCGCATCAAACTAAACAAGAATCATGTAAATCGGATCATAAATCTCCGCGTAATCGGTATACATATGGAACGGAATGGAAAATTTTTCATAAAAAATATTCATAAAATGAAAACTACTGGGCTAAACTATGTCAAATTTTTAGGGGACCAAATGGCAGCTATTCCGCGTCGAATAAAATAAAAATCACGTAAATCGGATCATAAATCTCGGAGTAATCGGTGAACATACATAAAAAAAAGATTCCGACGAATTGAGAACCTCCTCTTTTTTTTGAAGTCGGTTAACAATGCGTTGCATTAATATTTCTAATGAAAGTACACAATAAAGGAAAGCTCTCCAATAGTCGTCCATCGCCATTTGCTTTGGAACTCTGACAACCTCAATAGATTAATACTTCAATAAATATGACATTTGGAATTGTCAAAATAAACGTCCGTTAATACTGATCCTCGTTTTCACTATGCCCTCTTTCATGCCACCAAGCATCGAAGTACATACATACATAACTTCACGCCAGTTCCCTTGCGGGGTAGGCACGAACAACAGAGCGCCATTCAGGCTTATTCTTACACACCTCACTTGCTTCTTTGACATTCATAACTCTTGTCATGCACGCTCGTCTGTTCTTAAGGCTCCTGACATCACCTTCTGCTAGTAAGCAGCGAAATAGCAAACTTAAATACAAATTCAATATTTTTTATTATGACGAAGTTAGCATAGTTGTCCTTGTCATGTTTCCGTTTAAAGTTAATAGTTAATTTTGTTATGTACCCTCTTATTTCTGAACGATACAATCGACCATTCCTTAATTGAATAGTTATGTTATATCTTTATTTATTCTGTGTTTAGCGCCTGTTTTACATAGAGTAGTTGTCTATAATTTACAATAATTTTGTTACAATATTTATCTTTTGTATAATGTGATAATTGTGTAGATTAATAACCCAGGCACAGAAAAGAAAAAAACAACACACATGGCACTGGATAGGACAATATATATATAAGTATAGATATAAGACCCACACTGCGCTTGGACTTCCT
The DNA here is from genome assembly GCA_019925095.2 of Dendrolimus kikuchii. Taxonomy (NCBI): domain Eukaryota; kingdom Metazoa; phylum Arthropoda; class Insecta; order Lepidoptera; family Lasiocampidae; genus Dendrolimus; species Dendrolimus kikuchii. Next base: position 28,941,545 of record CM034390.1, on the reverse strand, counting down.
CACAAAACCAGCATGTAACAGATACGCTCTACATTAGTATAAGTTTAGTATTAAAACTAGAATAAATTAATACAAAAACTTGAGAGGTGTCAATGGAACGAAGTGAAGGAATTGTAATTGGAATTGAGAGAGAGAGACAGGCAGAGAAACATGCGACGCCGCACAGCTTACAATAGCTTACTATAGCAAAAAGTGTCGTGACAACTTTTCGTAAAAAAAAATTCCGTCTAGCCCCCTTTCACAACGCGCGATAAGGAACTTCGTTCCAATAATAAGTTATTCGTAAGATACATACACCTCAACACAAAAATCAATAAATTAATGTCACACACAAGAACCAAAATAAATAAAAAGGGCCGCTTGCATAACGATCGTCTTTAAATAAAATTAGTTAATTATATTAAACTGCCTAACTACGTTTTACACAAAACGTATTGACAGTTCTTTAAACGTATTTAGCGGCATATTTTGTCTTGTGCAAGACGCTAATTGTATTTAAGAGTGTTAAATACGTTTTGTGTTTCTTAAATAAATTTAAACCACCTTATGCAAGCGGCCCTAAGCGTGTGAAATTCAAAAAAATAAATCTAGAAATTAAGTTGTTAAAAAGGGTACGGAACTCGAGTTGTTAACAATAATAAAAAAAAATACAATTTTTTTTTGTAGATTATAATTCATACATACATACATACATAACTTCACGCCAGTTCCCTTGCGGGATAGGCACGAACAACAGAGCGCAATTTAGGCCCATTCTTACACACCTCACTTGCCTCTTTGACATTCATAACTCTTGTCATGCACGCTCGTCTGTTCTTAAGGCTCCTGACATCACCTTCTGCTAGTACACTATCAATTTGATCATGGAAGGTGTGTCGTGGCCTTCCACGACTTCTGCATCCATCCACTTTTGCATTGTATATCTGTTTAGTCATTCTTTCATCATGCATTCTTTCCACATGCCCGAAGCACCGGAGCATTCCTTTCCTTACCTTCACCCCGACACTCTCTTTCAGACCAACTCTCTTTCTTACTTCGGTATTACGAACGCGGTCCGCGAGCGTCACTCCGCTGATTTTGCGCAGTGATTATAAGATTTAGATTATAATTCAAAATGTCTTAATTGTATACAGACAGTATTCACTACATTTTGTTTCCATGTTGGCAGACGCGATAGATTTACACTGTGTTCGGCTTATTTTATTGCATATAAACCTTTAAGTATAATATGTTATACAAGATCTTAACTGAAATATCCAAACAATTAAATCTAATATTTACTCATTACATTTTGTACTTGAAACATTAATTAATCAAGTAATTCGTACTACTTTCAAGGGGCTATGTTTAAATCCTGTGAAGCGTTGTTGCAGTGAAAAGGTAATCAGTTTTAACTGTTGATTTCACAAAATTAAAAAAGGCGCTCAACCAAAAAGACCACGCCACTTGATTTAGGTCTAAAACAATAGACAATTATAGCATTGGATTGAAATGCGGCCGATTTTGCCAACCGGCTGGAGGGCAAAAGGGTATTTATTTGTTTGCTATCATAACTGGTGGAATGCGATGACTTTGCTCACTTTATAAAGGTCGGCGTTGAAATGATACACAATTGATTCACTTTTAATAATAAAAAAAAATAATATATTTTTATCTTTTGTTACTTATTTATCTATACTAATATTATAAAGAGGTAAAGTTTGCGAGTTTGTGACGTTGTAGGGGGTAATCTCTGGATTTTCTAAACCGATTTTAAAAATTATCATACTGTTAGAAAGCTACGTTAACAGGGAGTGTCATAGGCTATATAACATGACGCTATATATCAGGGGAGCGGGACAGAGCGCGGGTGAAACCGCGCCGGGCCGCTAGTAATATTATAAAGAGGTAAAGTTTATGACGTTGTAGGGGGTAATCTCTGGATTTACTAAACCGATTTTAAAACTTCTCTTACTGTTCGAAAGCTACGTTAACAGGGAGTGTCATAGGCTATATAACATGACGCTATATACCACGGGGGCGGGACAGAGCGAGGGTGAAACCGCGCCGGGCCTCTAGTATAGTATAAAACAAAGTGTGTGTTTGCAGCCAATTATAAACTATAAATTTAAATTCATGATAACGCTCTAAAACTGTATCGAGATGTCGCCGACCGTTTAATAGACTTCTCACGCGATCAAAAGGCTGGCGTCTATTTTGCTCAAAGGGTAAGCATTGCTATTCGACGTGGTAACGCCGCCAGCCTTTTGGGAACGTTCTCCCGGTAAGTGACAGTGGTCTGGGACCAATATTTTATCTATAATTTTTTATTTAATTCTAGTTTTTAATTTTACATTTATTTTTTATACTATAGTTTAGTTTTAGTATTTAATTGTATTTTTCTTTTAATATTCTATAACCAAATATTTAATATTCTATTAATAAAACCGCATAAATTTAATTCACGATTATTTAAAGAATCAAAAGCTAGTATTTTATTTATTTTGATATATAAATAATTGAAAGAATGACTAAACAGATATACAATGCAAAAGTGGATGGATGCAGAAGTCGTGGAAGGCCACGACACACCTTCCATGAACAAATTGATCGTGGACTAGCGGAGGGTGATGTCAGGAGCCTTAAGAACAGACGAGCGTGCATGACAAGGGCTATGAATGTCAAAGAAGCAGGTGTACGTAGATAGATACAGACGTCGCTGTGCTAAATGATTGTCGGATCAGATAAAATATACATAATTCAAACAAAATATACAGCGCTGTTAACATTTTCTATCTGATGGGTTAATTAAGTTTATGGTCTTCGGTCCGGCTCTGGCAACGGCCGGGGGGAGGAGGAGCAGATGGTCGATTTCGAGCAAAGAGCCAGAGAAGTCCCCTCACCTGAGACCAACAAACCTAAATAATGCCTGCTTATGCCATTTATTACTTTTATAATTACTTACTACTTACGAAGAAGCAAGTGAGGTGTGTAAGAATAAGCCTAAATGGCGCTCTGTTGTTCGTGCCTACCCCGCAAGGGAACTGGCGTGAAGTTATGTATGTATAAATAATTGCCCAAGTAACAAGGAAGTCTGTTTATAAAAACAGTTTTGACATTTTCTAGTTTAAAAATAATATATTTTATTTAGTTTGTTATAAACATTATTTGACTTATGTTGTTTCAATAATAATGACTGAATAAATAGTTGTCGCACTGTGAGTAACTTGTTTTCGTGGAATAGCTTTTTAGTTGAGTACAAAAACGAGAGAGAGAGAGAGAGAGAGAGAGATAACACTTGATTGCACGCCAAAATATACAATCACAAAACAGACCATATTTACAATATTTTCTATGCAATATAATAGGCGGCCTTATCGCTCAATGCGATCTCTTTAAGGCAACTTAGATGAAAGCAATTTGAAACAGGCGAAATAGGTAATCCAGGAAAATGGTAATAGATACATTGACGGCCTCTGTGGTTGAGCGGGATAAGCCTTTGTCGGCGTACGTCACTGCAACGCAGAGGTTCCGGGTTCGATTCCTGGTATAGTAAATTTCGGAAACGTATTTTCTCCGTTATTTACTATGGTCTGGGTGTCTGGGATCGGCCCCAGAGTAGTCCGTTGTATATTACACATAACACACGCGTAACTTGCTTAATTTGGGGATATACAATGTGTGTGTTTGTCTGCTGATTTAAAAAAAAAACATTAATACTTAAGCTAATTTCAGAAATAAATATAAACACATACATATATACATAGTCATATATATATACAATAATACATAAGTTATTATCTATATAGGTATATATAAAAATCAATTGGTGTTCGTTAGTCTCGCTTAAACTCGAGAACGGCTGGACTGATTTGGCTAATTTTGGTTTTGAATTATTTGTAGAAGAGCAGGGAAGGTTTAAAAGGTGAGTAAATATGAAAAATATAGTAAAAACAATAATTTCGCTTTCCCTTAGAAACTATTCCTACCTGTCAAACAGTTGATGTTCGTCCCGTCGTTCAGAAATCAAATTAGATTTAATAGTGAAGTGTTTTTTTCATTTTATTTCTCTTACAAACTATTCCTACTTGTCAAACATTTGATGTTCGTCCCGTCGTTCAGAAATCAAATTAGATTTAATAGTGAAGTGTTTTTTTCATTTTATTTCTCTTACAAACTATTCCTACTTGTCAAACATTTGATGTTCGTCCCGTCGTTCAGAAATCAAATTAGATTTAATAGTGAAGTGTTTTTTTCATTTTATTTCTCTTACAAACTATTCCTACTTGTCAAACATTTGATGTTCGTCCCGTCGTTCAGAAATCAAATTAGATTTAATAGTGAAGTGTTTTTTTCATTTTATTTCTCTTACAAACTATTCCTACTTGTCAAACATTTGATGTTCGTGCCGTCGTTCAGAAATCAGAAGTGTTTTTTTCATTTTATTGTTGTTGTTGTTTTTCAAATTTGCCACAGAGGCAGGCAAAGGACTCAGTCCATACAGCCTTGTCAGTTGTATTCATTTTAAAGAAGTCATCGTTATTATAAAAGGCCAGAAAGCAAATGATTTAAAGTGTGATATTATCCATATTTCTTCTATTATAATGTATTGTATGTACTCTGTGTCCAATTCCATTTTTACAAGTCCAATCCAGTCATAGTCAAAAATTTATATAGAACTAGCGGCCCCGGCAGACGTCGTCCTGCCTTTAAAAATAAAATTGTAGAACCCGATCCCAGCGCCACGTACCGGTTCTAATTGCGAATCTAAACCATCCGGGTACCCACTCAAACACACAAAAACAAAATCACCAAAATCGCTCCTGGTGATTAGGAGGATTCTAGAACCCGATCTCAGCGCCACCTACCGGTTTTAATTGTGAATCTAAAAGAGTAATATAATTTTTTTTATTCTAAGTCATGACAAAATAAGATTAAAAATCTTGCCAAAAAATTAAAGTTTATAATATTAACAAATAAAAAATAGGGGTTGATCGTCGAGGGGTGAAAATTTAGGATTGTATGTATTTTTGTATGTTGTATCATAAAAAATAGAAATTAAAAATTTTGTATAAAAAATAAAAATTAAAATTTAGGGGTGGACTACCCCTAACATTTAGGGGGATGAAAAATAGATGTCGGCCGATTCTCATAGATACCGGATAAGCACAAAAAAATTCACCAAAATCGGTCAAGCCGTTTCGGAGGAGTATGGCAACGAAAACTGTGACACGAGAATTTTATATATTAGATTTTATAGGTATCCGGATTTCTTGATAAGTCCTGGGAGGAGCGCGGGATCTCTCCAGGGTCGTTATAAATTCATTTTATTGGTTTCGAATGTCAAATGTTTGATGTTCGTCCCGTCGTTCAGAAATCAACGTTTTTTTATTTATCGATTCTGAGGCGGTACGAAGTTTGTCGGGTTAGCTAGTAATAAATAAAAACGACTTAAACTTACTAACTTTTAATAGTCAAATGCGTTCAAAACATTCGCATGACGTTCTCAATGAGCTCGTACCGCTTTGTTTCATATTCGAAGCGACAGCAACGGAGAGAGCATTTAATAAGAGGAATTGGATCCTGTCAGGGCTGATTATACGCTGCGTTTATTAAGCTTTTTGTTGAACGGGACGTGACGTGCGTGGCGGCGAACGACTCGCTGCGGACGGACGCGACGTCGCGCGTACGCGTCATTTGTAACGGGCTTAATTGAACGGAAAATTGCGACAACTCGCGAATACGTGCGAGCTGCTGCGACACGCGTGCGTACGCCGCGCGATTGTCAACTGCAAATTAACAATGCGATCGGCGAACTTTGGCGGATTGTAATTATTTCAATCCTGTCATGTACACAGGCTATTGGAGCTGGTGGAGAGGATATAGCCAAGCAGCCGGCCCTAATTGGTGTCGACAAATCTGTACATACTCTTTCCTTAGCTCTTCTCTAAGTTTTTTTTATTGCAGGACATCAGCAGACAGGCAGACGGCCTATGGACATTTGCAACACCAAAGGTGCTACAAATGCGCTGCTGCTCTCTTAAGGGAGACTGGAACCTGGTTACTAATGCCGGAACACAACTCAAGGTTGTTATGGCGACATACTTTAGAGCAGGGGTGGTAGCCATCCAGTCTGACAAATGCCCTACCACCTGGCTGTGCGTTGTTAAGTCGCCTCTTACGACAGGCCGTCCGGCCGCCCGCGGGGGGCCTTTAGCTTGCTAGGAGAGCAAAGGACCTTCTACCCCCGCACAACGAAGTGGGGTGTGTTCTCCCAGGGCACACTCCAGGCACTTTATTGCGCTGGATCGACTGGGCGTAACTATGTTCTAAATCTCAGCCTTTCCAACACAAACAAAAGCGCAGGGTCGACAGGGAGGAGGGGGTTTTTAGTGGGTATTGGGGTTGCTCGCTCGTGTAGCAACGCTCGGAGTCTTCCACACTATTCTGTGACGTCGATGGCGGACGGAGCACCGCCAAGAGCATACTATTGCTGCAGAGTTATCGCCCCCGACCGACGCGTGTCGTTCCCCTAGCAACGGCCCAGTTTGTGCGTAAATCGGTTAAGCATTTTCCCTCGCCTCAAAAAAAAAAAAGGGTGCCTAGCTGCAGGAAGTTGTATTCTTTCTCCGTTCCTGCACGTATATCTAAGTAAGTAAAAATTATAGTTATAAGATAAATGTATATAAAGAAATAAGTTTTAAAAAAAATATAAAGTGCCAGTGACTCTGATTTTGAATATGTTAGAGACAACAGTGCTTGACTGGATGGCGACCACCCCTGGTCTAGAGTATGCCGCCATAACAACCTTGTGTTGTGTTCCGGCATTAGTGACCAGGTTCCAGTCTCCTTTAAGAGAGCAGCAGCGCATTTGTAGCACCTTTGGTGTTGCAAATGTCCATAGGTGATGGTAACCGCTTTTCATCAAGTGGGCCGTCTGCCTGTCTGCTGAACTCCTGCAATAAAAAAATAAAATAAAAAAAATAATTTAAATATATTGTATAATATCGGTCCGTACATGTCCCACTACTGGGCTCTGGCCTCCCATTATAGGGGGAACGGACAGTATACCCGCTACGCTTGTCCAAGGCGGCTTGGTAGGTTTGACTCATCGGTTATCTTGATGTGCAGGTTTCATCACGATGTTTTCCTTCACCGTTGTTAGCACGTGGTAATTGTAACAATATGCACATTAGGTCAGAAAACTGCCTAAGTGGTGCATGCGTTCCGGCCAGGATCGAACCCGCGCCCTTTGAGTTTGGGACGCGTACACTAGCCGTTATGCTATCACGACTTAAAAAAAAAAATACTGGTGTCGAATAGCTCAGGACAGAGACAGATGGGCGTCATTGGATGTGGCTTTCACCTAATCTAAGGTTCTTATATAAAAAACTAGCTGTGCCCGCGACGTTGTCTGCGTGGAATTTGTTTTCAAAACTGGTCTTAGCGTGATGATATATAGCCTATAGCCTTCCTCGATAAATGGGCTATCCAACACTGAAATAATTTTCCATATCCGACCAGTAGTTCCTGAGATTAGCGCGTTCAATCAAACAATATTAGTATATTTGGCTACAACACTAATATTTACATTTTAAATATCTCGATATCTTTTGAATGAAACGTCCGAATTGAATAATTCAAAAAGTTCTAGAAAGGTATTGAATTCGTCTTGGTATTAATCCTATTTTGATAAGGATTACTACCAAGGTACAAAATAAAGAGAAAACACTTATTGTGAGATAACTACAATATTTAGACATATGGTGACAATTATATGTTCTGCAAAGTGGTAGTACATTGTTTTGTTCTATAATCAATAGTTTTCGCAGCGCACGCCGTGTAAGGATTTTTTCGGGTCATTTTTTTACACCTTGGGTTACATTATTGGACTTTTAGTAAGGATCCCTAATTTTTTTGAAAATATAATATAGCCTATAGCCTTCCTCGATAAATGTACTATTTAACACTGAAAGAATTTTTCCAATCGGACCAACGGTTCCTGAGATTAGCGCCTCTAAACAAACAAACTCTAGTATAGATAAGAAAACTGCTAAGACTAACAACCACAATACTAACAATCGCTGATTTTAAAAACTGATAAAAAAATGGAAGTAACTATTTATTTATCTGTCTGTCTCTCTGTGCGAGCATCACGTGAAGACTGCTGAACCGATTTCAATGAAACTAGATACAGATCTAGATTATATCCGAGTGAAAATGCAACTTGTTGTTGTTGTACGTGCCTACCCCGCAAGGGAACTGGCGTGAAGTTATGTATGTATGTATGTATGTATGAAAATGCAATCTTTTCTATAGAATAGACGACCACGAGATCGAGACCCAATATGGTGGTGGGACTACGGTCGGGTTCGTTTTATACCACCTTTGCAATTCACCAACAAATACGTTGACCTCATGGCAATGCGAACGAAGATCTTATATTTAAATAATTTTTGAAATATTTTCTACGTTATAGCACAACGAATAAATGATAATTGCTGAAGTTTTAATGTCGTTTTTAAACGGCCTCCAGTCACACAGTCTGCAGTTCAAAATTTAACTGCCACGTCAGCAATAAACTGCATTGAAAAATTCAATAAGAAAATTTGCATTTTATAGGCGGAGAACACCAATGTTCTAACCTTTTTTTTATTTTATTTTTATTGCAGTTCAGCAGACAGGCAGACCGCCCACTTGATGGAAAGCGGTTACCATCGCCTATGGACATTAGCAACACCAAAGGTGCTACAAATGCGCTGCTGCTCTCTTAAGGGAGCAAATACCCTACCACCTGGCTGTGGGTTGTTTAGTCGCCTCTTACGACAGGTCGCCCGGCCACAAGAAATTGTATTCTTTCTCCGTTCCTGCCTGGATAAAAAATATGGCGCTTCGATCGTGTTTTATTAGTTCCACCATCGGTTATCATTCATTTCTTGTGACGCTGGACGATTGCCTTTGCGCACTATATCCACACCCGGGAAGAAATTATTGGAAGGCCCTATGTGGCACTCTCTCTACTAAATTTACGTTAACGCTCGCAAAGCAGCGGGTTTTTATCCGTGCAGGAACGGAGAAAGAATACAATTTCCTGCGGCCCGGCGGCCTGTCGTAAGAGGCGACTAAACAACCCACAGCCAGGTGGTAGGGCATTTGCCCGACTGGATGGTCTAAAGCATGTCGCCATAACAACCTTGAGTTGTGTTCCGGCATTAGTGACCAGGTTCCAGTCTCCTTTAAGAGAGCAGCAGCGCATTTGTAGCACCTTTGGTGTTGCAAATGTCCATAGGCGATGGTAACCGCTTTCCATCTAGTGGGCCGTCTGCCTGTCTGCTGAACTCCTGCAATAAAAAAATAAAAAATAAAAGCTACTTCCTAATATGTTTGCGAATGGTAGAATATGATTAAAAAATTCCCTTGACTCAGTGACTCGCAGTCTTAGCCTCCTAAACGGGAACGCCTTACTTTCCTCTGTCCTGTTGTACAGTTCACTGGTAATTGGGTACTTATTTTAATCAAATTATTATGATAATTTAGTTTAGTAGCTTCGTAGCACACGTACCGTGCTATAGGGTCCTCGGGTGCGACGGCTTCAAAAACTAAGTTTAATTTGATATCACTGAACCTCGCAGAAGTCTCCGTCATTTTATTATCCTCGCGTCTCACTAATAACAAAAGACTTGTTTGGGTGCATGTACATTTGAACTCAAACCGAATTAACTACAAAAATGGCTTCAATCAAACAGCGAGTAATAAGAAACGAGTTTATTAGAATAAAACATTATTTTGTATTCTCCCACTCTGTTAGCGAACGGCGAGATTTATTGCGACATTAGCCGCAGTTATGCGGCCATTAAAAAATTCCCATCTTATTTTGTCAGGGCCATATCTTACAATTGGCGAAACAGATCGACGGCCATTACTGCTGCCGTCGACTGCAGGGCCGGATTCCGACACAATTTCAATTTATCATTAACTAGCTTTTGCCCGCGATTTTGAAATATTCTTCATTTGTGCTGCTCCTATTGGTCTTAGCGTGATGATATATAGCCTATAGCCTTCTTCGATAAACGGGCTACCTAACGCTGAAAGAATTTTTCAAGTCAGATCAGTAGTTCCTGAGATTAGCGCGTTCAAACAAACAAACTCTTCAGCTTTATATATTAGTATAAGATAAGATATAAGATTAAATAACATATTACTCAATCTATATACTGATTAATTAATCTATGAAATAATTAATAATTCTACTTATGTATGGCCAACTGTTGCTTCTTAATCTATATATTAATACGTGAAGCAAAAACTTTGTACCCCTTTTTACGAAAATTGCGCGAACGGAGGAGTATGAAATTTCGCACACTTATAGTTTATACAGAGAAGAAGCGACCAGTGCTAATATTTTTAAAAATTATGCATAAAAAATACATTAAGGGCCGCTTGCATAACGATCGCCTTTAAATAAAATTAGTTAATCATATTAAACTGCCTAAATACGTTTTACACAGAACGTATTGACAGTTCTTTAAACATATTTAGCGGCAAATTTTGTATTGTGCAAGACGCTAATTGTATTTAAGGGTGTTAAATACGTTTTGTGTTTCTTAAATAAATTTAAGCAAGCGGCACTAAATCAATAAAAAACATTACACACACTACCATGTATTTGACACACATACGCATATATAGGTATACTCTTTTGTTTATTGTTCAAGTCAAATTAACAGTGTAGTCTTGGCGAAATCTGTGATTATAGAAGTATAGTCTTTGACGTTAATTATTATGGTCGAATTTCGACCACGGGCGACCACTAGTAATTATAAATTGTACTTATGTATGACCAATTACTGTTGCTTCATCATTCTATTTATACCACCTTTATGTACACAGTTTAACAAAAGTATTCTACTCTATTCTATTCTAAATTAAATATGCTTCATCTTAGGCTCTGTCATCACTTGAAAAAAATATTTAAAAAGAAAATAAGAAATATTTTATTCAGAAAAAAACCATTACAGAAGATTGTCAAACAGTAAAACAATATAGAATCATTTATTAGTATAGTACAAACACGTATAATACAGGTACAAATATAACTGGACACAACCAGTACAAACTGCACGATTCAATAACATGAGCAAAGTCCGTCACTATACAGCTTATCGAATGTACACACGTCTTGCTTTGATCGTGGTTCTCGCTAGACTGCCTCTCTCTGCCTTGGCATATATCTACCTGGCAAGTGTCGGCGCAATTCCCAGAAAACATAATCTTCACACCTGCCTAATTATGCTTGCGGACGGCTATAAACGAGTACAATACACAATAGGCTATTATCTAATTACAATTTTTAAACACAAAGAAAACAAAAGAAGATAGTCATAAAACAGTTTCGACGTTATTAGCATGAAAGTAGAGTAAACGCGGTCGAGATGCGAGCACTGCGCAAAATCTGCGGAGTGACGCTCGCGGACCGCGTTCCTAATACCGAAGTAAGAAAGAGACTTGGTCTGAAAGAGACTGTCGGGGTGAAGGTAAGGAAAGGAATGCTCCGGTGGTTCGGGCATGTGGAAAGAATGCATGATGAAAGAATGACTAAACAGATATACAATGCAAAAATGGATGGATGCAGAAGTCGTGGAAGGCCACGACACACCTTCCATGATCAAATTGATCGTGTACTAGCAGAAGATGATGTCAGGAGCCTTAAGAACAGACGAGCGTGCATGACAAGAGCTATGAATGTCAAAGAAGCAGGTGTACGTAGATAGATATAGATGTCGCTGTGCTAAATTACTGTCGGATCAGATAAAATATACATAATTCAAACAGGATATACAGCGCTGTTAACATTTTCTATCTGATGGGTTAATTAAGTTTATGGTCTTCGGTCCGGCTCTGGCAACGGCCGGGCGAAGGCGGGGCACCGGCCGGGGGGAGGAGGAGCAGATGGTCGATTTCGAGCAAAGAGCCAGAGAAGTCCCCTCACCTGAGCCCAACAAACCTAAATAATGCCTGCTTATGCCATTTATTACTTTTATAATTACATACTACATATAACATTTTCTTAAGTTTTCGCGACTTGCATACATAATAAAACTACGTTTTAACGGTTTTAAGCGCGGTAATTTTATTTGATTTTGGTTTTTCCGACGTTTCGGCCACTTTTCAGTGACCGTGATCACGGAAGACAAAGATGTCAAGTGTCAATGAGTATTGTTAAAGTTTTATTTAGCCTACCGCCAACTTGGTCATTTTAATTATTTAATTTTGTTTATGGTTATTATTCACTCTATGGGAGCCTAATCTAATTTACTGCCGCTTCGCAACATGTTATGGCTTGAAGAGAAGAAGCGGCGCAAGAAACTCTTCAGCAAACATGCCTAGCTCTAATAATTTTATATAATATTAAAATGTGTGGAAGGAAAAATAAAAGTAATTATCAGTCAAGTTGTTTTGTGTTCCGTTGTACGCAGAAAGAGCTCACAGTGTCTTGAGGTCTGGCAGCTGGTTTTTGCTGGGTTTGGGTCTTAATAGTTTAGATGATTGGATCCCAAACAGGTGGTACTTGCCAACCATCTTCTCTATTGAAATTTGGGTGTTTTTTGATTTCAATAGCCTCACGCATCATTCTAGGTATGAAACTAGGTATTATACATTGGGCAAATAAAGAGGAGCATAAAAACACGAGTAAAAGAACACATTGCTGACGTGAAACACACAAGGTCTACGAAGTCTGCGATCAGTGAACACACGCTGAATAAACCCAACCACTACATCAGATTCGATAACCCACATATCCTCGCGAAAGAGAATCGTTTCATACCTAGAATGATGCGTGAGGCTATTGAAATCAAAAAACACCCAAATATCAATAGAGAAGATGGTTGGCAAGTACCACCTGTTTGGGATCCAATTATCAAAACTATTAAGACCCAAACCCAGCAAAAACCAGCTGCCAGACCTCAAGACACTGTGAGCTCTTTCTGCGTACAACGGAACACAAACCAACTTGACTGATAATTACTTTTATTTTTCCTTCCACCCATTTTAATATTATATAAAATTATTAGAGCTAGGCATGTTTGCTGAAGAGTTTCTTGCGCCGCTTCTTCTATTCAAGCCATAACATGTTGCGAAGCGGTAGTAAATTAGATTAGGCCCCCATAGAGTAAATAATAACCATAAACAAAATTAAAATTAAATAATTAAAATGAACAAGTTGGCGGTAGGCTAAATAAAACTTTAACAATACTCGTTGTCACTTGACATCTTTGTCTTCCGTGATCACGGCCACTGAAAAGTGGCCGAAACGTCGGAAAAACCAAAATCAAATAAAATCACCGCGCTTAGAACCGATAAAACGTAGTTTTATTATACATACTACATAGTTTAAATCAAGTATTCTATCAAGTTTTTAAATAGATTGTACATAATCCAGGACTGATTCAGGGTCTTCTTTCTCTTTATCATAATGAGGAGGTTTTACCTCTTTACTCCGCCTGCAACTCAGTAGGCAACTACCGGTGACTGGGTTTGGAGCTGCTAGAGTCTTCTCCAGCTTCTGTCTTGGTTGGCTATTCATGGGCGTTCGGTGGCCATCTCGGAATTTAGGTGGCCATCTGTGGCTTCTGGTGGTCTGTCAGCAGCTTTGGGTTTCGCGAACTCACGCCATCGCCCTAATTAGGTAAGCGTATGAGATCACGAGGAGTCGGCAGCCAGGTGCGTTGATGGTCAGGTGGCTATGCGTGTAGTGTGTAGTGACGTGTGATCCTCAACAAATCTAGGACTAAGCAATTGTGTAGTGTGGGTTGAAAAAATACTAGAATAATTGACAGTATAATTACAAAACTAAATTTTTGTTTTAACTTCACTTGAGACTTACCTCTAGTTCATTTTATATTTCGGAGAATTAAACTTTCTTATTATATTGTTTTTTATTCTTAACACTCATGGCAAGCAATAATTGTTGTAAAAAGTTCCCCTCGTTAAATCTGTGCAAGCGTAAAGCGAACTTCTAACATTATGGCGGCGAGCAAATCACTACGGCCACGACCAAGTCACAGATCAAGTAGATGCAGAAGGGTTGTTTGTAACACGGATTACCGCTAAGCCGTGATTAATATCCAAAGTCATTAAAGAAGCCAATCGTAAATTGTTTCAGTACTTTTTGTATTGTATTTAGATCTTTCCAAGTACGGACATTTTCGCATTTAAAAAGCGTACGAAAAATCTCTCCAGTGTTTGCCAAGAAATTTATAAATAAACTAATGATCAGCAGACAAACACACATATCGTATATCCGCGAATTAAGCAAGTTACGCTTGTGTTGATGGTGATGTCAGGACCCTTAAGAACAGACGAGCGTGTATGACAAGAGTTATGAATGTCAAAGAAGCTAGTGAGGTGTGTAAGAATAAGCCTGAATGGCGCTCTGTTGTTCGTGCCTACGCCGAACTGGCGTGAAGTTATGTATGTATGTATGTATTATATGTATGCTTGTGTTACGCGTAATATACAATGGAGCAAACTGGGGCCGATCCCAGACTTACTTGCTTCAAAAAGAACACACTGCTACTTTCTAGTAATTTTAAGATTCATCAATAAAATCTAAAATCTTATCTGTGCAGGAACGGAGAAAGAATACAATTTCCTGCGGACGGGCGGCCTGTCGTAAGAGGCAACTTAATAACCCACAGCCAGCTGGTAGGGCATTTGCCCGACTGGACGGCTACCACCCCTTGTCTAAAGTATGTCGCCATAACAACCTTGAGTTGTGTTCCGGCATTAGTGACCAGGTTCCAGTCTCCCTTAAGAGAGCAGCCGCGCATTTGCAGCAACTTTGGTGTTGCAAATGTCCATAGGCGATGGTAACCGCTTTCCATCTAGTGGGCCGTCTGCCTGTCTGCTGATCTCCTGCAATAAAAAAATACTACGATTAAGAATATAATAAAAAACCTTCTGTACGTATTTATTTTGTGGCTACGTCCCGTCGAGGATGAAAAGGAAATAGCGGATACGAACGTGTCATGGCAGGATATAAGTTTTATGATTAGAATCAAAATGTTGCCAACACACGCGTCTTATGTCATGACATGACTCTCAGGACGGACGTGGCCCGAAAGGAGCGAAGCTGTAGCTATCGCAGTTTAAAATCAATTGTTTTTAATGCAGGCATTAAGGCTATTTACACGGAAAGAGTTTCTTGCCTCCAAGATACGATTGTCGAATACAAGATTTTTTTTATATATTATGTATAAGTCGTGCGCAGAAGGTTTGCCGATGGTCGCCGCTAACGCTTCCTAAGTCTGAGACCGGGGCTTGTCTAAATAGTACTAAGAACTAGACGGCCGGTGGTGGTTCCTGGTTCGGGCATGTGGAAAGAATGCATTATGAAAGAATGACTAAACAGATATACAATGCAAAAGTGGATGGATGCAGAAGTCGTGGAAGGCCACGACACACCTTCCATGATCAAACTGATCGTGTACTAGCAGAAGGTGATGTCAGGAGCCTTAAGAACAGACGAGCTTGCATGACAAGAGTTATGAATGTCAAAGAGGCAAGTGAGGTGTGTAAGAATAAGCCTAAATGGCACTCTGTTGTCCGTGCCTACCCCGCAACGGAACTGGCGTGAAGTTATGTATGTATGTATGTATGTAACTAGACGGCCGCGACTTATAAACTAAACATACGATGTCGTACGTGGAAGGGCGATAATCGCCTGGTCATTGAATATTGACGTCTCTGTGTAAACAAAATACAAAATACCGAGCTTGATAGGCAAGTCTCGCATTCAAATCGGTTCAAACTGATTTGTACGATACTCGCATGAATTTGAAAAAATGTCACACGAGTTCCAGTTAAGACAAGTCGAGAAATCGTAGGCAAATATCCCAATGCGATTTGTGTCGTAGTGTAAGCCAAACTCCAGGTGATAGTTATCGTATGAAATACTCGTAGGCAAATTTTAGTTTTTTTGGTCGAATGTAAACATATCAATGCGATTCTAGTTTAAAGAGTGTATCGCCTACGAAAATAGTATACGATTTTCGCCCCAAAATGTGCGATAAACTCTCTCCATGTAAATCAATCTTTAAGAGACGTAATTTAAAAGATGATTCTTTGTTTTTGTTTTAATTTCCTCATACAAGCAAACAGGCTGACGGCGCACTTGATCGGAAGTAGATACCGTCGACCATGGTGGTGTTACGGACCTCTAAGAAATTTTATAACGTCATATTTAAGCAAACCCATGTTACAGTGCAGAGGGAACACCACAATACGAAGTTTCTGTCTATATCATTGTTGTACGCGGAATAAACGTGATGATATCTGTGCAGGAACGGAGAAAGAATACAATTTCCTGCTGTCGTAAGATGCGACTTAACAACCCACAGCCAGGTGGTAGGGCATTTGCCCGACTGGATGGCTACCAACCCTGGTCTCAAGTATATCGCCATAACAACCTTGAGTTGTGTTCCGGCATTAGTTACCAGGTTCCAGTTTCCCTTAAGAGGGCAGCAGCGCATTTGTAGCAACTTTAGTGTTGCAAATGTCCATAGGCGATGGTAACCGCTTTCCATCAAGTGGGCCGTCTGCCTGTCTGCTGATTTCCTGCAAAAAAAAACCTTCTATAGAACCGTTGCGTAGTTGAGTGTGGAAGCTCACGGAAATGGGGATGAGCATCCCGTCATCCCGTCGCGTCGATGACGAGCGATCTGATTGTAAAATCGTGGCATTGCCACCAGATCAGTGATTCTAAGCTGCCTGTTAGTATGGATTCGTCGACAATACGATCGACCCGACTCTGGATGGAGTCGAGAAGGTCAGTCTGGTAAACGGGTGCCGCAACCCGGTGATTAATAAGCACAGTTCGTGTACTATAACTTTTAATGACGTATCTTGTCTTGTGTAAAGTAGGTTACTGAATCTTGTGGGAACTATCAAATTTAAATATAAAATAATATCAGCCCATAAATGTCCCGCAGCTGGGCTCGGGCCTCCCATTATAGGGGGAACGGACGTATACCCGCCACGCTTGTCCAAGGCGGCTTGGCAGGTTTGGCACATCGGTTATCTCGATGTGCAGGTTGCATCACGATGTTTGCCTTCACCGTTGTTAGCACGTGGTAATTGTAACAATATGCACATTAGGTCAGAAAACTGCCTAAAGTGTAGGATGCGTGCTCTAGCCATTACGCTACCATGAGTTGTAGAGCTCAAGGTTGTTACGGCTGCATACGGTAGACCAGGGGTTGTAGCCATCCAGTCGGGCAAATGCCCTACCACCTGGCTGTGGGTTGTTAAGTCGCCTCTTACGACAGGCCGCCCAAACGCAGGAAATTGTATTCTTTCTCCGTTCCTGCATGGATGAAATTCGGAGTACCGAATTTAAAACAAACAAAGATCTATCAAATTTACTGGTATAAAAATTTGTTCAACTTCGGTATCGAAAATGTTTATAAGTCAATCCAAATCATACTCCTGTAGTGGAACACTTACAAGCCAATAGATGGCGCTGTGCAATCATTGATATCACAAACGTTTCCCGAAACATACAGAATATATACAAAATTTCAACTGTAACAGATGGGCCTAAGCCTGCGAGGAACAACATTAGCCTCGCTGGAAGATCTTTCTTTAAGATGGAGGAGCATTCCATCTCGCTCCTCCACCCTATCGGGGCTCATACTACACTGGTGACGCTCGACTAACGAACACGCAACCTTCACTTCAACAACTTTCAATCTTCAATAACTTCCTTCAACCTTTAATCAAGTAACTTCAACTTTTAATAACTTCAAGATCTCAAACTACCTTCAATCAAGTCTCAAAAATTAACTTCAAGATTTCACTTCAACCTCAAGCCTCCAACTCCATAGAACCTCAGTTCAACTTCAACTTCAAGCACCATCATCAGTACCACACTCCCCGCATACAAGACACTGAGTATATCCTGCTAGCCTCCACTGCCAATCATCACTGGTAGCCACTATAGGGTTAGATCGCACATCTGCAACACGATGTACCTCCATCCCTACTACCACGGCTACGCACTCAGGCGACTTCGGCAACCAAATCACGGCTGCTGTACGCTACTTCCTGTGGATGGCCACCACTCAACAGCCAACACAGTCCAGCCATGTGATCCACGAGAAGCTAATTGGAAACCGGCACAGGAGCTCCTGCTCTCCTGACTCACTGGGACAACCAACAAAGTTCTAACTCACTAGAACTGCATCCAGTCCGACTCACAAGACTGCCAAACGTGACAAATGAATTAGCATACTATGAGAAGCACTGATAGCTGTGAACAACTCTCGACTTCATTCGTCTACCATCGACTTCCAGTCTCAGCAAGGGGGTGTGTAGTGGAACACTTACAAGCCAATAGATGGCGCTGTGCAATAATTGATGTCACCAACGTTTCCCGAAACATACAAAGAATATATACAAAATTTCAACTATCACAGAAGGGCCTAGGCCTGCGAGGAACAACATTAGCTTCGCTGGAAGATCGTCCTTTGAGACGGAGGAGCATTCCATCTCGCTCCTCCACCCTATACGGGTTACCCCCTTCACTCCGTTCAAATTCAAAGTCCAAAAGAGCGAACGTAATTCAATTAAATTTATTCATTTGTATGATACTGACTAAGAATTTTTGCGTTCCACTTGCTTGCCAGCATTACAATCGTGAATCCGAGTAGAACGGTTATTCGACTCACCTCTTGACATGGATCGTTGTGTGATCGGAAATGATGACGTCATTAGTGACGTTTTCGCCACGAGCACGACTGCGGTCGCCTTGTGGAACGGCTAACGGAGCATTTTGGGCGTTGTGAGCTACTAACGGAGCGGGCTGAATGTAAGATAACTATTTGACATAATATTTTCTTAAGTTTCCGCGACTAGTATTAAAGTAAACGCGGTAATTTATTTGATTTTTATTATTCCGACGTTTCGGTCACTTTTCAGTAGCCGTGATCACTGAAGACAAAGATGTCAAGTGTCAATGAGTATTGTTAAAGTTTTATTTAGCCTACCGTCAATTAGTTCATTTTCATTATTTAGTTTTAATTTTGTTTGTGTATTTACGCTATAGGAGTCTAATCTAATTTACTACGCTTCGCAACATGTTGTGGCTTGAAGAGAAGAAGCGGCGCAAGAAACTCTTCAGCAAACATGCCTAGCTCTAATCATTTTATATAATACCAGAGTTTACCCCGCGGCTACGCCGCGGATCAACCTCTAGTGCGTATCTCTTGTTTAAAGAGCAAATGGTAGAGGTTACATTGTATTAAATTTTTATGTATTTGCCCCCGAAAGATTCACTTCATTTTATATCGCAAACTATACCACCCGCGTCTATATATAAACTACATAAATGACAAAACTTGACAAAATAGATAACATGGACCAAGTGGACCGAGTGGACAAAGTGGACCCAGTGGACCCAACGGACCTAGTGGACCAAGTGGACCCAGTGGGTCCAGTGGACCAAGTAGACTCAGTGGACCTAGTGGTTTAAGTGAATCCAGTGGGCCCAGTGGACCCAGTTGACCGAGTAGGCTAAGTGTTCCAAATGGACCCAGTGAACTCAGTGGACCAAGTGGACCCACTTGACCAAGGAGACCAAGTGGATACAGTGGTCCAAGTGGACCCAGTGGACCAAGTGGACCCAGTGGACGAAATGGACAAAAACAACAAAACCTGCCCTAGTTCCGGGATAAACTTTACATAAATCTATCCCAAAATGTATCCCATTATCCGGGATAAAAAGTATCCCTTGGCCACTCTCGGTACTCAAATTATATATGTACCGAGTTTCAGCTAAATCGGTCAAATAGTCTTTCTATAAAAGGATAACAAACAAAAAAACAAATATATTTTTATCCCGGAAACTATCCCATTTTTCGGGATACAAAATATCCTATGTTCATTCTCGGCATCGAAAATACATATATACTGAGTTTCAGCCAAATCGGTCCAGTAGTTTTTCCGTGAAAACGGAACAGACAGACAGACAGAGTTACTTTCGCATTTATAATATTAATAGGGATTAAAAGGGGTGCGAAATGAGTGGAAGGTAAAATAAAAATGAATTATCAATCAAGTTGGCTTGTGTTCCGTGACACGCAGAAAGAGCTCACAGTGTCTTGAGGTCTGGCAGTTGATTTTTGCTGGGTTTAGGTCTTAATAGTTTTGATGATCGGATCCCTAACAGGTGGTACTTGCCAACCACCTGCTCTATTGAAATTTGGGTGATTTTTGGTTTGATATGTTTTAATCTGTCTAGTAACACGTGATGCACTGGTTTCTCGGCCATTACGGGTTTCGTTCATTGCGTTTCATATCGGCATGGAATTTTGAATTATACATACATACATAACTTCACGCCAGTTCCCCTGCGGGGTAGGCACGAACAACAGAGCGCCATTCAGGCTTATTCTTACACACCTCACTTGCTTCTTTGACATTAATAACTCTTGTCATGCACGCTCCTCTGTTCTTAAGGCTCCTGACATCACCTTCTGCTAGTACACGATCAATTTATTGAAAATATTGAACTGTCAGATTTAAATAATTTAAATGAAATTAGAGTAAACGCGGTTGAGATGCGAGCACTGCGCAAAATCTGCGGAGTGACGCTCGCGGACCGCGTTCGTAATACCGAAGTAAGAAAGAGAGTTGGTCTGAAAGAGAGTGTCGGGGTGAAGGTAAGGAATACAAAACAGACATACAATGCAAAAGTGGATGGATGCAGAAGTCGTGGAAGGCCACGACACACCTTCCATGATCAAATTGATCGTGTACTAGCGGAGGGTGATGTCAGGAGCCTTAAGAACAGACGAGTGTGAATGACAAGAGTTATGAATGTGAAAGAAGCAAGTGAGGTGTGTAAGAATGGGCCTAAATGGCGCTCTGTTGTTCGTGCCTACCCCGCAAGGGAACTGGCGTGAAGTTATGTATGTATGTATGCATGTATAGATTTAAATTCCTGTCTTCCGGCTTAATCCGGCCGCAAACATTTTTAGCTCGATTTAAATGAATTCTGGCAAATAATTAATTATGAGCGATGACTCCGGCCATGTTCCGCCAGATTCGGGCTAATTGTTTTCGAGCGCTGAAGCGCTTTAATTAACCCCATTGTCAGTGGACGATTCTCTTATTTATCGCTGAACTTTCACCTCGCCGGGGCGCAGATAAGATTGTTCTCATGGCACTTGAATAAACACGACTTCACTGTAATGTACATTGTTGTTCGTAGATCTGATATCGTTAACAATGTACTTTTGTGTTATATTTACAACATTTTCTGAATAAATCGCTTAAATAATGCCCATAAAGACTGGTGCTAAAATTATACTTGTTAAAGTACATTAATGATTTGTTACTTGTTGAATGAAAGCACTTGAAATTAGATAGATAAATCTAATATACATACATACATAACTTCACGCCAGTTCCCTCGCGGGGTAGGCACGAACAACAGAGTGCCATAAATCTAATATAATAATAGATAATATAAAGTAGTTTAAGAAATAAATATTTATTAATATATAAGGTACACCGCTGATATAGAAAGAAGAGTGAATTTGGGGAATAGTGTGAATGGAGCGTTAGGTAAACTTCTAGGCGCTAAGGCCCAGCTCGCCGTACACAACGCGGTGCTGGTACCTACGCTCACGTATGGAAGCGAGAGTTGGGTATGGAAGAAAGAGCATGAAAGTAGAGTAAACGCGGTCGAGATGCGAGCACTGCGCAAAATCTGCGGAGTGACGCTCGCGGACCGCGTTCGTAATACCGAAGTAAGAAAGACAGTTGGTCTGAAAGAGAGTGTCGGGGTGAAGGTAAGGAAAGGAATGCTCCGGTGGTTCGGGCATGATGAAAGAATGATTAAACAGATATACAATGCAAAAGTGGATGGATGCAGAAGTCGTGGAAGGCCACGACACACCTTCCATGATCAAATTGATCGTGTACTAGCAGAAGGTGATGTTAGGAGCCTTAAGAACAGACGAGCGTGCATGACAAGAGTTATGAATGTCAAAGAAGCAAGTGAGGTGTGTAAGAATAAGCTTAAATGGCGCTCTGTTGTTCGTGCCTACCCCGCAAGGGAACTGGCGTGAAGTTATGTATGTATGTATGTATAAGGAATAAATGTTGTTTTGTTATCTATGTCAATCTTTTGCTCACCTTGGCATCCAATATTGGATCATCAAAAATCCTTCTGGGATAGGCTGATCACTGTTAATTTTTGCATCTTGGTCTGAACTACTAGATGTTGGTTGTTCATCTTGAAAAAGTGATTAATGAAACTATTCAAATAATCAAATATATATAGAGGGATAAAAGGCTATTTGTATTATACACATTCTGAATATATGTCATGAGAAAATTTTTGAGTTTGAAATAACCTAAAAATATGCATTATTAATAAACTATGCATAATTCCAGTCACAAGTCTTAATAGTTGCCATAGGCCTGCACCCAAGTGAAATTGCAGACCTTTTTTGAAGTATGTTGTATCACCTTGCAAGTAAGCATAATATATAGTTGATATGTTAATTAATCACATAACATTGGCTATGCACATTGTGCGAAGTATCTTTCTTTATTGTACACCATTACAGAAAATGTAGTGAGTGTCGGGGTGAAGGTAAGGAAAGGAATGCTCCGGGGTTCGGGCATGATGAAAGAATGACTAAACAGATATACAATGCAAAAGTGGATGGATGCAGAAGTCGTGGAAGGCCGCGACACACCTTCCATGATCAAATTGATCGTGTACTAGCAGAAGGTGATGTCATGAGCCTTAAGAACAGACGAGCGTGCATGACAAGAGCTATGAATGTCAAAGAAGCGAGTGAGGTGTGTAAGAATAAGCCTGAATGGCGCTCTGTTGTTCGTGCCTACCCCGCAAGGGAACTGGCGTGAAGCTATGTATGTATGTATTCATTACAGAAAAACTTACGAACTAGTATTTGTCTAGTTGGGTACAAAGGGCGGTTTTATCGCTAAAAAGCGATCTCTTCCAGACAACCCTTGGCAAGAATATTCTGATTAGGAGAGGTGACGGTGGTATACATCATTATTGTACGATTACTTACATTTTACAAGAGAGTTGGTCTGAAAGAGAGTGTCGGGGTGAAGGTAAGGAAAGGAATGCTCCGGTGGTTCGGGCATGTAGAAAGAATGACTAAACAGATATACAATGCTAAAGTGGATGGATGCAGAAGTCGTGGAAGGCCACGACACACCTTCCATGATCAAATTGATCGTGTACTAGCAGAAGGTGATGTCAGGAGCCTTAAGAACAGACGAGCGTGCATGACAAGAGTTATGAATGTCAAAGAGGCAAGTGAGGTGTGTAAGAATAAGCCTAAATGGCACTCTGTTATTTGTGCCTACCCCGCAAGGGAACTGGCGTGAAGTTATGTATGTATGTATGTACTTACATTTTAATAATAAATATATAACTATACTATATATACAAATATACACATAAGTTATATACATATACAAGATATGGTGATAATATGCAACTATTTAAACATAATAAACATATAACTATATGCAATATAATATCTACTAATTATATAAAATTACACATCATTATATTGCAGATAGAATTTCCTGACTAAGTTCTTAAATGCTATTAGGGATTTTGCTTGTCTGACAGCAACAGGCAATGAATTCCAAAGCTGGACAGCCTTAACCGTGAAAGAATTATTGAAGAACGTTGTATTATGAATAGGAGTAATAAGTCTATGTTGACTGGAAGGGCGTAAGTTGTGAGAGCAAGAAATAAATTCAAAGCGTTCTTTAAGGTACTGTGGAGTAGTAGGGATGAATAAAATACTATAAAGCAATGAAAGAATGTGAGTATTCCGGCGAAAACGAATTGGCAACCACTTGAGTTTTTTACGAAATTCAGAAACGTGGTCATACTTGCGTAACCCAGATATGAACCCTATCGAAAAGTTTTGGAGGCGCTCAAGTTTATTAAGTTGCTCTTGAGCCAAATCTAGATAGCTGGCGTCGGCATAATCAAGTATGGTATTAGAAGACGGATGGATACAGAACAAGAAATGGGTGATGGATTCTGGTTTTTTTTTTTTATTGCAGGAGATCAGCAGACAGGCAAACGGCCCACTTGATGGAAATGGTTACCATCGCCTATGGACATTTGCAACCGAAACTGGAACCTGGTCACTAATGCCGGAACACAACTCAAGGTTGTTATGGCGACATACTTTAGGCCAGGGGTGGTAGCCATCCAGATGGGCAAATGCCCACCTGGCTGTGGGTTGTTAAGTCGCCTCTTATGACAGGCCGCCCGGCCGCAGGAAATTGTATTCTTTCTCCGTTCCTGCACGGATATAATGATATAAATTTGATGGTGGCTGGAACATGGGCACTTTTACAAGGTCAGCGTGGGCGTAACTACGTTCTGAGTGTCACGCTCTTCCTGCCATGAGCGCGGGGCACATGGGAGGAGGGTGGTTTTAGTGGAGTATTGAGTCTTCGAGTCTTCACACAAGCCGGCGATTTGACTCTGGTGCTCCCATTCGTGGGTGTCACTTCTCATCGCTTTCGTCTAGTCCCTAGTAAAGGACCCGGTAGTGTGCGAAACGCATTTCGCCCGCCTCAAAAAAAAAAAGTCACTTTTACAAACATTTCTTAAACTGTGTCTATTTATTAGTAAAAATCCTTGTATTTTATATGTGTGCGTTTATTTGCGACAATAAATACCTTTCTTTCTAGTACATTTATCGAGGAAGGCTATAGGCTATATTATATTATCAAAAAAATTAGGGATCCTTACTAAAAGTCCAATAATGTAACCCAAGGTGTAAAAAAATGACCCGAAAAAATCCTTACACGGCGTGCGCTGCGAAAATTATTGATTATAGAACAAAACAATGTACTACCACTTTGCAGAACATATAATTGTCTACAAAAAATATAGCGTAACCATATGTCTAACTATTGTAGTTATCTCATAATAAGTGTTTTCTTTTATTTTTTTAAATAATTAAAATGCCGTCGCTTCAAAAACTCTGTATTTTGTACCTTGGTATGAATATTTACCAAAACAAATTACTCCATATTCAAGACGAATTCAATACCTTTCTAGAACTGTTTGAATTATTCAATTCGGACGTTTCATTCAAAAGATATAGCGATATTTAAAATGTAAGTATTAGTGTTGTAGCCAAATATACTATGCGCTAATCTCAGGAACTACTGGTCTGATTTGAAAAATTCTTTCAGTTTTGGATAGCCCATTAATAGAGGAAGGCTATAGGCTATATATCATCACGCTAAAACCGATAGAAGCGGAGCACCAATGAAGAATGTTTCAAAATCGGAGGGTTTTGAAAGCAAATTCCACGCGGACGACGTCGCGCATCAAACAGCTACGCGCCTTAAAATTCGAGAATTTGGAAGGAAAAAATATTGTGGGAAATTATTGTGATAAGGTAAAAGAGAAGAAGTATGGCCAGTTGTTTATCGCTAGTTCGTCGGTATTCTATAGGATACACTTCGGGGAGTGTGCCACGGAATTATTACATGAATTGGATCCTAACTCACCATTCTACCACCGGAAGCAGACGTTGTTGGATCCTCACGATTATACTAATGCGGGTAGTTTTGTAAGTGCCGCTGGCTTTCGGTCTCACCGCCATTGCGTGGTTTATTTTTGTTTTTTTTATTGCAGGAGATCAGGAGACAGGCAGATGACCCACTTGATCGAAAGCGGTTACCATCGCCTATGGACATTTGCAACACTAAAGTTTCTACAAATGCGCTGCTGCTCTCTTAAGGGTGACTGGAACCTGGTCACTAATAGCGGAACACAACTCAAGGGTGTTATGGCGACACACTTTGGACCAGGGGTGGTAGTCATCCAGTCGGGCAAATGCCCTACCACCTGGCTGTGGGTTGTTAAGTCGCCTCTTACGACAGGCCACCCGGCCGCAGGAAATTGTATTCTTTCTCCGTTCCTGCACGGATAAAGCGTGGTGGCGAATCAGTCTCTAACGCACGCGAGCTCAGTTCGGACGTTCCGTTTTCTCCGTCCCATTCTTGGAGATCTTATTAAACTTTATACACAAGCCGTGCTTGCTTTCTTTATGTGAGTGTGCTATCTGAGGACTTGTTAGTGCCGTGCACTTCAGGAGCTGTCTATCTGCCCCATCGGAGGTGGATTCCGAGGTTTTTGTGAAGGATTTGGCATACTTCTCACTCTCAAATATACCCTATACAGTCCACAAATTAATTAATAGAACCAGCGAAGCTGTGTGATAAGGATCCGTGATCTAGCATTGCACAGACGTATGCGCTCACGCCACCGATATATAGTGGAAATAACAACAAAGCTGACGAAGCGCTATGCATCTTCTTTCATCATACGCACCGCTGAAGAGTGGAACTCTTGATCGTCGTCTGTTTTTCCTGAAGAATACAATCTAGGTGTTCTCAAGTCTCGCGTGAACAGGTGTCTTCTCCACCTGACATCAGGCGCAATGTCAGTCAAACGTGAACCTATTATTTAATAAAAAATTGTTGCGATTCGTTTTGCCACTTGTCCGTTGAAGTTTCACTTATTTTTTTTTTCAATTATTATTAATATCTCTACGGACTCGAGTTCCGTACCCTTTTTTACTAGTTAATTTCTATGAAAATTTTGAGACTCCGTACACGCTTATTGTTTATTTTTGTTAGTGTATGTGACATTATATGTAGTAATTTTTCTGTTTTGGGTGTACCTTAAGAATAACTTATTATATTAATTTATTCTAATTTTAATACTAAACTTATACTAATGTAGAGTGTATCTGTTACATGCTGGTGTTGTGAGGAAGTGCATGTGCAGTGTTGGCCATATATCTATACTTATATATAGTCGTATCTAGTGCCATGTGTGTTGTTTTTTCCTTTTCTGTGCCTGGGTTATTAATTTTTAGGCTCTTTGTGTGTCTTGGTTTGTTTGTGGAGTGTGCGTGTAATGCAATGCGATGGTAGTGCGCGTAGGTTTAAGTATGTAGTAAGAAGTTTCACTTCTACTATGTGACCCAGCACACATTTCGATTTTTCGCAGGTTTACTGCAAATTATGATTTGGTTAGGTTAGGTACGTTTTAATGAATGTGTTTTTTATTTAAACATATTTTATTTTATCAAACAAAAAAACTGAATTCGATCCGGAATCAAAAAACGCATCCATAGTCTACTCTAAACTTATGCTGCCTCTCACCACGTCTAGTCTAAATTTATGCCGCTCCTCCACGCGGCCGTAAATTTTCATTTAAAAAAAAAAATGGCCCTCAAAATCTTTTCTAGTAAGACATTTTGAATAAAATTTTGAATTTGAATAGAAAAGAGAAACGGACGGATATGACAAGTTAACAAAAGTTCAATCTTTACAAAAAATTGTTACGGTACCCTGGAAACCATGTTTTCTTAACTTAGTTTATTTTAACTGTAGAGTTCAAAGAAAACAAATTATTATCAGGCTCCGTGTGATGAGAATCAGTTAGGAGAATCCATTTTGAGTGAAAAACCTTTTGATAAAGTGACTCCGGGATGTTAGGGGTTATGTTTTGAAACGGCTTTTATTGCAACCCACGTCAGACCCGCCTCCGAGCAAATCTTGTGTACTCTCAATAATGTCTCTCGTGCCTTCGGGGCCGGGGTCCGTTCTCTACGTTCTTTCTGGACGAATGGCTCAAGTTATATATTTGAAAAAAAATCTTAATATCTTTATATATTAGGTTGGGGAAAAAGTTTCTTCGCATTTTATATAAAAATTCAAAAGGTTTTTTTATAAAGTTTATTTACATTTGACTAAAGTATGTAGGTACCATTTTGTTGGATAACTTTTTGCCATCTTGTAGGTAGGGACGTGATTCCATTGCTATTAAAATTTTGGGACTTCTGATCAAAAAACTGCGACAAGTGGTTTTGGCAGTCCTCTCGTGATATTAACCTGACATTGCCTAAGGAATTCTGCACAGACCGAAACAGGTGAAAATCTGAATATGCAAGGTCAGGACTATACGGCGGATGCATTAACACCTCCCAGCCAGACTCTCGTAATTTTTGCTGACTGGCTAAAGATGTGTGAGGTCTAGCGTTATCATGGTGAAAAACCACACCCCTTCTGTTGATTAATTCCGGCCGCTTTCTCTCAACTTTTTGTTCGCAGTACAGTTCAGAATCGATGGTCCTGCTTGGCGGTAACAGCTCATAATGAATAATGCCCTTCCAATCCCACCATACACACAGCATCACCTTGTTGTGAGTTAAACCGGGTTTCACCACAGTCTGTCACGCTTAAACCAAATTTGCGCTACTCTCACAGATACTGCATTAGGTCCATAAACATCACAATTTTTTTTCGCGACTTGCGTTGCATTTTTACCTTTTTTGTAGTAAAAATTTAAAATGTATCGAATTTCTTCATTAGATTCACTCATTTTAACAATAAGAAAAACAAATGAAAATGACACATTTTCCTAATTTGAATTTGGAATTGTCATCTTTAAAATTAAAACTTTTTAATGATACCAAAAGCAGCCAGATAAAAATGGTATAGCCAAAGAGATCTTATTACAAGTTCATACATACTATATGCGAAAAGACTTTTTCCCCAACCTATTATATACTTATAACTTTAAATTAGTTTTATTTATAGGATAGTTTAGTTTTTAGTTTATTATAATAATTTAAATAAAAAATTAATCTAATTCACTAATAAAAGTTCCATTTTATAACATTTTTTTTATTTTTATTGCAGGAGTTCAGCAGACAAGCAGAACGGCCCACTTGATGGAAAGCGGTTACCATCGCCTATGGACATTTGCAACACCAAAGGTGCTACAAATGCGCTGCTGCTCTCTTAAGGGAGACTGGAACCTGGTCACTAATGCCGGGACACAACTCAAGGTTGTTATGGCGACATATTTTAGACCAGGGGTGGTACCTGGCTATGGGTTGTTTTGTCGCCTCTTACGACAGGCCGCCCCAACGCAGGAAATTGTATTCTTTCTCCGTTCCTGCACGGATCAATCTAATATATAAAATTCTCGTGTCACAGTTTTCGTTGCCATACTCCTCCGAAACGGCTTGACCGATTTTGATGACATTTTTTGTGCTTATCCGGTATCTATGAGAATCGGCCATCATCTATTTTTCATCCCCTTAAATGTTAGGGGTAGTCCACCCCTAAATTTTTTTATTTATTTTTTAGACAAAATTTTTAATTTCTATTTTTTTATGATACAGCATTAAAAAATATATACAACCCTAAATTTTCACCCCTCTACGATCAACCCCTATTTTTTATTCGTTAATTATAAACTTTAATTTTTTGGCAAGATCTTATTTTTCATGACTTGGAATAAAAAAAATGATATTACTGTTTTAGATTCACAATTAGAACCGGTAGGTGGCGCTGAGATGGGGTTCTGGAATCCTCCTAATCACCTGGAGCGATTTTGGTGATTTCGTTTTTGTGTGTTTGAGTGGGTACCCGGATGGTTTAGATTCGCAATTAGAACCGGTAGGTGGCTCTGGGATCGGGTTCTAGAATTATATTTTTTAAAGGCAGGACAACGTCTGCCGGGGCCGCTAGTATTATATAGAACTTGCTTAGGAAATATTTCAGGAAATGAAATTTGCGAGCTCGATGTTTACTTCTATCATCACACAGAGTACATGTGATGAATACGATCGAAGCTATTCAGCATTTGGTCGCGATGCCATCAAACTTCTGTCGGGAGGTATTCATGTAATATTCAGGTGAATTTGACGCCGCCCGTGTCACACGGAATAATGCAAGACGAGGCCCACGCGTTGGGGCTTGCATCTCATTATGAGCGCGACCTTCACTTAAGGTTCGTGTTGTCATCTCTGCATGTCACACCAGAATGCAATATGATAAATTATACCTTCTCAAAGTGTTGCTTACTCGCGTCAGGATCGTCCAAAGCGTGATTTTGTAAATTGTGAAACAGGTTTGTTTGTTTTAAATTCGGTACTCCGAATTGTCAAGGTCGAATTTCTATGTAATAATTTAAAAAAAAGAATGAAGAAGAAAAGAACGGAGAAAGAATACAATTTGCTGCGGCCGGGCGGCCTGTCGTAAGAGGCGACTAAACAACCCACAGCCAGGTGGTAGGGCATTTGCCCGCCTGGATGGCTACCACCCCTGGTCTACCGTATGCCACCGTAATAACCTTGAGTTCTACAACACACAGTTTTCTGACCTAATGTGCATATTATTACAATTACCACGTGCTAACAACGGTGAAGGAAAACATCGTGATGCAACCTGCACATCGAGATAACCGATGTGTCAAACCTGCCAAACCGCCTTGGACGGCGTGGCGGGTATACTGTGCGCTACCCTTATAACGGGAGGCCTGAGCAGTCGGATATTTATGGCCTGTTATTATATTGTTACACACCGACAAAAGTAAATGCACACCTGCCTGTCATAAAGAACAGTTTATTACCTTCCCGCATTTGGACTTCTTTTGTTTACTTTGTGTTTAACATTTGTAATTAAGAAAAATATATTAATGTTATTGTATTTGTTTTATGGTAGTCATTAGGGAGGTGTGTCGAACTAATTCTTGGAAACTATTTGCATCGAGACATATTGTATTTGTACAGGATAAAAGGAATGCCCGAACGGACGGGTGAGGCAGTCAAGCAAGGATTACGATACGAGCAAGACGTGTGTACATTCAATGAGCTATATAGTGACGGACTTTGCGCGTGTTATTGAATCGTGCAGTTTGTACTGGTTGTGTCCAGTTATATTTGTACCTGTGTTATAAGTATCTGTATAGTTCTAATAAATTCTATAGTAATTCCAACGGCATTTTAATTCGAGTCCCGCACTTGTAACAATATAATATTATATTATTAATAACCAGGTTCCAGTCTTCCTTTAGAGAGTGGCAGCACATTGGTAGTTACTTTGGTGTTACCGATTTCTATAGGCGATGGTAATCGCTTCGGGCCGTCAGCTTATCTGCTGAACTTATGCAATAAAATCTTATACTAATATATAAAGCTGAAGAGTTTGTTTGTTTGAACGCGCTAATCCCAGGAACTACTGGTCTGATTTGAAAAATTCTTTCAGTGTTAGATAGCCCATTTATCGGAGAAGGCTATAGGTTATATATCATCACGCTAAGACCAATAGGAGCGGAGCACCAACGAAGAATGTTTCAAAATCAGGTTTTTTTTTAAACTATTCCACGCGGAGGAAGTCGCGGGCAGAAGCTAGTAAAAGATAATTCCGACCAGCGGATTTTGAAAATATAGCTAGCTAAAGTTGCGGAGACAGGATAAAAAAAAATAGACAGGATTCAATAAATGTTCTTCCTTTAATGAGCTCACAGGATAAGCGATTATAAGACGGTGGGTATAAATATGGTGCGTCAATATAATATATTAAGCGCCTGTAGAAAATGTAGTACTGGCACAATTAAACAATAATTGCCTTTTAAAATAAACAGGCTCTCCCTAACAATTAATAGGAATTTTAACTGCCAGATAAAAATTATCTATATATTTATACGTGAAGCAACACTAAAGTTGCTACAAGTGCGCTGCTGCTCTCTTAAGGGAGACTGGAACCTGGTCACTAATGACGGAACACAACTCAAGGTTTTAAGCGCGGTAATTTTATTTGATTTTGGTTTTTCCGACGTTTCGGCCACTTTTCAGTGGCCGTGATCACGGGAGGTGATGTCAAGTATCAACGAGTATTGTTAGTTTTATTTAGCCTACCGCCAACTTATTAATTTTAATTATTTAATTTTAATTTTGTTTATGGTTATTATTTACTCTATGGGGGCCTAATCTAATTTACTACCGCTTCGCAACATGTTATGGCTTGAAGAGAAGAAGCGGCGCAAGAAACTCTTCAGCAAACATGCCTAGCTCTAATAATTTTATATAATATTAAAATGGGTGGAAGGAAAAATAAAAGTAATTATCAGTCAAGTTGGTTTGTGTTCCGTTGTACGCAGAAAGAGCTCACAGTGTCTTGAGGTCTGGCAGCTGGTTTTTGCTGGGTTTGGGTCTTAATAGTTTTGATGATTGGATCCCAAACAGGTGGTACTTGCCAACCATCTTCTCTCAGGTATGAAACGATTCTCTTTCGAGAGGATTTCTGGGTTATCGAATCTGATGTAGTGGTTGGTAAATTACCGCGCTTAAAACCGTTAAAACGTAGTTTTATTATGTATACAAGTCGCGAAAACTTAAGAAAATATTACAACTCAAGGTTGTTATAGCGGCATACTCTAGACCAGGGGTGGTAGCCATCCCGTCGAGCAAATACTCTACCACTTAGCTGTGGGTTGTTAAGTCGCCTCTTACGACGCAGGAAATTGTATTCTTTCTCCGTTCCTGCACGGATAGTAGTCTTATAGAAGTCTTTGACAACAGAACCTTAATAATGTTCAACCTTATAATTTAAATGAATTATTATCGTCGAATTTCGACCACGAGCGACCACTAGTATAAATAAAACGATCGGATATGAAGATTTTGTAATGTTTGCATTTTCACAAGAATGGCTACGAAGCCCTACAAAAACTAGCTACAATGAGAGCCACGGAGGTAGATACGGCTTATAATTCATGAGCTGGAAGCAAAGATAGTCAATATGTGATGTATGTAAATGTATCCCGCGTCAAAGGGAGACCCACAGACGACGCCCATGCATTCGGATTTATTGAAAGTTTTCAAATAAAGGGCTTCACCTCATGCTCTCAGTCACTATATCCGATTTCGCTTACGAGACACGAAGACGTTCGAGATTGGGGGATATCAAGTTCAATTGTGGCGAGCTTGTAAGGTTTTGCTATCGAAGTTACAATATGGTCCTGTCTATTAGTTAATATTATAATAGAGAAAGTGTGTGAGGACGGATGTTTCTTACTTCTTCACGCAAGAACTACTCGTTGGATTTTGATGAAACTTTACAATAAAAAAGAAAATTGGGATAATTTGTTAAGAGCGGTGGAGAAAATGGTGTTTTTAATGTTTTATTTGTTTGTCGGTTAGTTCATGTTACACATAAACACTAGTGGGTCTGTCTAGAGATGCAATTTTCATTGATACGTGATTTTATAACTTGCTTGCTGTTCTGTACTTAATAAAAATATTTTATGAACAGTTGCTATGTGCATGTCTTTTGTTAAAATTACTCATTTAAGATTTTTATCAAAAATTTTCATGTATTTTTAACCGACTTCAAAAAAAGGAGGAGGTCCTCGATTCGTCGGGATCTTTTTTTTTAATGTATGTTCACCGATTACTCCGAAATTTATTATCCGATTTACGTGATTATTTTTTTGTTCGACGCGGAAAAGCTGCCATTTGGTCCCCTAAAAATTTAACATAGTTTGGCCCAGTAGTTTTCATTTTACGAACATTTTTTTGTTTCCGTTTCTTGGGACCTATATTTTTTAAGGAGCGCGGCACCTTTCGTAGGTCTACCCATACATAGCTTGACACTAAAAAGTAACAAATAAAATTAAAAAAACTTCGTTTAAAAAAACCGACTTCAAAAACTAAAAAGTACAAAATAACTTATTTCTAAAGCTATTATTATTAATATATATTATCAATAACATCTTGAAGTCGGTGCGAAGTAAAACATAAAAATTACTATATTTTTTTGAAAATTACTAAGCTTTAGAAATAAGTTATTTTATACTTTTTAGTTTTTTACTTACTAAAAAACGTATTAACTAGCTGGAAATACACTTTGGTCTCAGATATGACCAAAAACAACTTTCATCTTTGCTACCTATCCAACATGGAGGAAGTCGCGGGTGAATACTAGTAAACAATTCAATGAATTACTTACATTTAACCCTAAAGTGCAGCTCGTTGGAGACGGTCTCACCCTCGGCGTTCAAGGCGGAGCAGGCGTACCTTCCGCTGCTGTGCCTCGTCACCTTCTGCAGCACCAGGCTCTGGTTGCTGTGGAAGACCCTCGCCGTCGCGTTATGCGCCAGGGGCCGGTCCTGGGGAAACAAATCGTGCTTATTAAAATTCTTATTCTTATCATTTCCAAAGACAAGTAGAGAAGTTAAGAGACACTACCAATAATAATGTAGAACATAGTGATAAGAATTATCAAAATGATAAGAATTATGAATTCTTATTGATATAACTATTTCAAACTATATAAATAATATTGTTACGAGTTGCAGGACTCGAATTAAAAATGCCGTTAGAATTACTTTTTTTTTTTTTTTATTGCAGGAGTTCAGCAGACAGGCAGACGGCCCACTTGATGGAAAGCGGTTACCATCGCCTATGGACATTTGCAACACCAAAGTTGCTACAAATGCGCTGCTGCTCTCTTAAGGGAGACTGGAACCTGGTCACTAATGCCGGAACACAACTCAAGGTTGTTATACATATTTTAGATCAGGGATGGTAGCCATCCAGTCGGGCAAATGCCCTACCACCTGGCTGTGGGTTGTTAAGTCGCCTCTTACGACAGGCCGCCCGGCCGCAGGAAATTGTATTCTTTCTCCGTTCCTGCACGGATAAAATTTATTAGAATTTATTAGAACTATACAAACACGTATGACACAGGTACAAATATAACTGAACACAACCAGTCCAAACTTAAAGCACGTTTCAATAACACGCGCAAAGTACTTCACTAAATTGTTTACCGAATGTACACAAGTCTTGCTCCGCTTGTGGTTATCGCTCGACTGCCTCATCCCTGCATTGGGGCATTGCTTTATACTGTACAAATACAATATATCTGCTCGACCGCGTGGACTGAATTTCCTAGAATCACACCTGACTAATGACTACCATAAAAGATTACAATACACAATGGGCTGTTTTTCTAATCACAAATTTTAAACACAAAGTAAACAAAAGAAGTCCGAATGCCGCAAAGGTAATAAAACGTCTACAGGTATGCAGGTGTGAATTCGTCTTTTGTCGGCGCTCAGGTCGTAACAATATTCCAACAAATATAATTATTGATTAGACTTATATACACCTACATTTTGACAAAAAAGCCGCAACACATCAGTAACTTCACGCCAGTTCCCTTGCGGGGTAGGCACGGACAACAGAGCGCCATTCAGGCTTATTCTTACACACCTCACTTGCTTCTTTGACAGTCATAACTCTTGTCACGGACGCTCGTCTGTTCTTAAGGCTCCTGACATCACCTTCTGCTAGTACACGGCTAGTAAAAGCCGCAATGACAGTCTAAATTAAATATGTATTGGACTTTGGCCACCGATTGACCACTAGTGATTAATAATAAATTGATAAACAAACAACACTATATATTCTGGAGGTAAGCATGTGTTATGGATAATAATACAATGGACCACAATGGGGGTGATCTCAGAAATTCAGACGATACGATTTACGATTTACCATGCTAAGATACTATCCTGGGACCTATGCTTCTAGTGAACTACTGTTACATTTATTTAGTTGCATAGTTGTACAATTAAACAATAATTTATAACACCACACAAAGTCCCAAACACATAACTAACAACAAAACTTACACACATACTCAAACCAACGCGCACTACCATCGCATTGCATTACACGCACACCTCACAAACAAACCAAGACACACAAAGAGCCTAAAGATTAATAACCCAGGCACAGAAAAGAAAAAAACAACACACATGGCACTAGATAGGACAATATATATATAAGTATAGTTGCACGTGACGATGGTAGGCGTCCCGACGGAATGACTCTAATTCCCTGGCAGCGTGGTAAGCCTTTGGTGTGGGATGCGACTTGCGTAGACACGTTGGCCGCATCCAATTTACCAAACACGTCTAAATCGGCCGGTTCAGCGGCGGAAACAGCCGAATCACTCAAGCGGCGCAAATATGCAACCCTCTGTGAGAGTTATATGTTTGTGCCGTCGCTTGGACCGTGGGGTCCCTACCAAAATTTATCGAAACGACTCATTGACTCTTCGGGTGATCAGAGGGCTGGTGCTTACCTCGGCCAACGGATCAGTATGGCGATCCAGCGAGGAAACGTAGCCAGCCTTTTGGGCACCTTACCCATAGAAGACAGTGATCTGGGCTCAGTATTCTACTTATAGTCTTGAGGGACTATGAGTAGAATACAATACAAATAAGTTAAGTTTTCTTGCATTGTATTCGATTATATGTTATAAGGCTTATAAAAAAAAAAAAGTATAGATATAAGGCCCACACTGCACATGCACTTCCTCACAACACCAGCATGTAACAGATACACTCTACATTAGTATACGTTAAGTATTAAAACTAGAATAAATTAATACAATAAGTTATTCGTAAGATACATACACCTCAACACAAAAATCAATAAATTAATGTCACACACAAGAACCAAAATAACTAATAAGCGTGTTAAATTCAAAAAATTAAGTTGTAAAAAAGGGTACGGACCTCGAGTCCGTAGAATTGTTAATAAAAAAAAAAATTAAAACGATACAATCGGCCATTTCCTTAATTGAATAATAATGTCATATTTGTATTTATTTTAACATTTGGTCCCCTAAAAATTTAACATAGTTTGGCCCAGTAGTTTTCATTTTACGAACATTTCTTTGTTCCCGTTTCTTGGGACCTATATTTTTTAAGGAGCGCGGCACCTTTCGTAGGTCTACTCATACATAGCTAGATACTAAAACTTCGTTTAAAAAAACCGACTTAAAAAACTAAAAAGTATAAAATAACTTATTTCTAAAGCTATTATTATTAATATATATTATCTAAAACATCTTGAAGTCGGCGCAAAGTAAAACATAAAAATTACTATATTTTGAAAATTACTAAGCATCGACTTTAAGATGTTTTAGATAATATATATTAATAATAATAGCTTTAAAAATAAGTTATTTTATACTTTTTAGTTTTTTAGTATCTGAAGTCGGTTTTTGTAAACGAAGTTTTTTTATATGTGACTACATTTATCTCTAATATGATGTGGTAATTGTGTAGATTATAATTCAAAATCTCATACATACATACATACATAACTTCACGCCAGTTCCCTTGCGAGGTAGGCACGAACAACAGAGCGCCATTTAGGCCGATTCTTACACACCTCACTTGCTTCTTTGACATTCATAACTCTTGTCATGCACGCTCGTCTGTTCTTAAAGCTCCTGACATCACCTTCTGCTAGTACACGATCAATTTGATCATGGAAGGTGTGTCGTGGCCTTCCGCGACTTCTGCATCCATCCACTTTTGCATTGTATATCTGTTTAGTCATTCTTTCCACATGCCCGAACCACCGGAGCATTCCTTTCCTTACCTTCACCCCGACAAAATCTCTCAGTTGTATATAGACGGTAGTCACTACCATTACATTTTATTTTCATGTTGGCAGAAGGTTTTTTTTATATCCGTGCAGGAACGGAGAAAGAATACAATTTCCTGCGTTGGGGCGGCCTGTCATAAGAGGCGACAAAACAACCCACAGCCAGGTACTCTCTGGTCTAAAGTATGTCGCCATAACAGCCTTGAGTTGTGTTCCGGCATTAGTGACCAGGTTCCAGTCTCTCTTAAGAGAGCAGCTGCGCATTTGTAGCACCTTTGGTAACCGCTTTCCATCAAGTGGGCCGTCTGCCTGTCTGCTGAACTCCTGCAGTAAAAAAAAATATATTACATGTAGAACTTGTATAATATTATCTAAAATTTCCAAACGATAATGTGACAAATTCCTACGTTTTTAGTCAAAATAGTTTATCAATGACTTCAATTCACATTCGGTTGTAGCAATTTGCTAAGTTTCTCATACTGTAAAACGATTGGAGAGATGGCTAGGTGTTCTAAAAATGCTTGTGTAGAGCCAGTCTGTGAAATATATATATGAAGATGTAAGGTTCTGTGATTATAAGTGACCAGTTGCTGTTTTATTACCAAAAACCCTTCTGAGTTGTTGCAAGTATTACAAACTAGCGCGTTATGCTTGCGAAGGAGGAAGCGGAGCGGGAGCGTGAGCGGACATCTTTGCTCCGCTCCCGCCAAAGGAGGACGCGCCGACGCCGGAGGGCGGATTTCGACCTTCGGCCACCGTAAGCGGACGGCGCGGGTGAGGCCCCTTGGGGTATAGGGGTTCTCACTCACCCGCATATGCCGTCGAGATGAGAGCGCGAGTGTTCCGCCCGATTGGTTGGCGCCACATGATGATGCCACCCCTGGTCTAAAGCATGTCGACATAACAACCTTGAGTTGTGTTCCGGCATTAGTGACCAGGATCCAGTCTCCCTTAAGAGAGCAGCAGCGCATTTGTAGCACCATTGGTGTTGCAAATGTCCATAGGCGATGATAACCACTTCCCATCAAGTGGGCCGTCTGCCTGTCTGCTGAACTCCTGCAATAAAAAAACAACTCTGTATTGTTTTTTGTCTGAAATAAAATATGTCTTTCGCAAGAAAGAGAGAAAAACAAAAATGCTAAAAGTTGATTTTTCAAAATCTGCCGCGTCTTTTGCGTTTTTATATTAATTTATTGCTTTTTAAATAGATTGTAACAACTGACAAGAGTTATGAATGTCAAAGAAGCAAGTGAGGTGTGTAAGAATGGGCCTAAATAGCGCTCTGTTGTTCGTGCCTACCCCGCAAGGGAACTGGCGTGAAGTTATGTATGTATCAAGTCAACAACCCTAACAGATTTAATATATCAGAGATAGATAAATAATTGTGCACATAATCTACTTTGCGAACGTTGAAAAGGTTAGGCCGTAATCAACGCAAGGAACGATTGTTATTGTCAGACATGATTGTTCAGAGTATATTGAATTAAGGCTCCTATTCCTGCAAAAGGTCGAAGGTGAAGTACAAACGAAACAACTTTTCATTTGTATTTACTAAATTATATTATCATAAACCTTCGCAATACGAGACGTTACGTAACGTGCTTTTCTCTTAATTATTCTATGGTTAATAATAAAACTACGTTTTAACGGTTTTAAGCGCGTTAATTTTATTTGAAGTAGTAAGGTAGTAAATTAGATTAGGCTCCCATAGAGTAAATAATAACCGTAAACAAAATTAAAATTAACAAGTTGGCGGTAGGCTTAATAAAACTTTAACAATACTCGTTGACACTTGACATCTTTGTCTTCCGTGATCCACGGCCACTGAAAAGTGACCGAAACGTCGGAAAAACCAAAATCAAATACATTTACCGCGCTTAAAACCGTTAAAATGTAGTTTTATTATGTATGCAAGTCGCGAAAATTAAAGAACATATTATATTCTATGGTTATTTTAAATTAAGAAAAAAAATCACCTCCTAATTATTGATATCAAACCATTAGAATAATAAAATATCTACATCTTTAAATAAAAGAGATTTATTATTTTTGAAGTGATAACTTCTTATGGGAGAGTAAACCGCTTCGTTACGTAACGTGTTATGGCGTCAATCTGTCTGGCTTCCTTTTCTCTCACGCATACGGCACCGGTAGGCAGGCTCCTCCTCTCTCACTCTAACCCACAGAGCTAGCCGTATTTCGGTTATTAGATTAAATAATGATACTAATAATATACATACACAAAATTCTAATGTACATATTCAAGAATTGTACTTAACAATAAAATATATTTCATAATCAATAAAATACATACATACATACATAACTTCACGCCAGTTCCCTTGCGGGGTAGGCACGAACAACGGAGCGCCATTTAGGCTTATTCTTACACACTTTTGCATTGTATATCTGTTTAGTCATTCTTTCATCATGCATTCTTTCCACATGCCGGAACCACCGGAGTATTCCTTTGCTTACCTTCACCCCGACACTCCCTTTCAGATCAACTCTCTTTCTTACTTCGGTATTACGAACGCGGTCCGCGAGCGTCACTCCGCAGATTTTGCGCAGTGCTCGCATCTCGAATAAAATATTTTATCAATAAATAACCTTTCCTTCATTATCATATTAATATACATAAAATTTAAGTAATAACCTAAGCTTTTCTCCAGTTAATCAAATACAGTATTAAATAGTTCAACTTAGATTAGTTTCAGTTATCACTTCTGTCGGGCGTCCCGAGACGCATACCTTTTTTAATACTAGTTTATTTTGTTGACGTTTTGACGGTCTCTGTGGTTGAGCGGGCTAAGTCTTAGCCGGTCGAACGGGTTCGATACCTGTCATGGTAAATTCCGTATACGAACTTTCCGTTATTTACTACGGTCTGGGTATCTCGGATCGGTCCCAGAGTGGTCTATTGTATATTACCCATAATACAAGCGTAACTTGCTTAGCTTGGGCATAAACAATTTCTGTGTGTGTGTGTGTCTGCCGATTTATTTATTTATAATAAAATAATAATACAATTGCAAAACGACCGCGTCTTATGGAATCCCGGCTATCGCTCGAAAATTCAGGATAGAAAATTCTCAAGGACGTGGGCTTTACTACAAGCCTTAAGAAACAACTAGAGCTTTGATTATAGTCGTCAGCAACCAGTCTAAATCCCTGGATTTATTAGAAAAGTATTAATCTATAATCATATAAGTTATTTTATACTTTTTTTTTTTATTTTTTTTTTATTGCAGGAGTTCAGCAGACAGGCAGACGGCCCACTTGGTGGAAAGCGGTTACCATCGCCTATGGACATTTGCAACACCAAAGGTGCTACAAATGCGCTGCTGCTCTCTTAAAGGAGACTGGAACCTGGTCATTAATGCCGGAACACAACACAAGGTTATTATGGCGGCATACTCTAGACCAGGGGTGGTCGCCATCCAGTCGAGCAAATACTCTACCACCTGGCTGTGGGTTGTTTAGTCGCCTCTTACGACAGGCCGCCGGGCCGCAGGAAATTGTATTCTTTCTCCGTTCCTGCACGGATACTTCTTAGTTTTTGAAGTCGGTTTTTTTAAACGAAGTTTTTTTTATTTTATTTGTTACTTTTTAGTGTCTAGCTATGTATGGGTAGACCTACGAAAGGTGCCGCGCTCCTTGAAAAATATAGGTCCCAAGAAACGGGAACAAAAAAATGTTCGTAAAATGAAAACTACTGGGCCAAACTATGTTAAATTTTTAGGAAACGAAATGGCAACTATTCCGCATCAAACTAAATAAGAATCACGTAAATCGGATCATAAATCTCAGCGTAATCTGTGTACATATGGAACGGAATGGAAAAATTTTCATAAAATGAAAACTACTGGGCCAAACTATGTCAAATTTTTAGGGGACCAAATGGAAGCTATTCCGCGTCGAAAAAAAAAAAGAATCATGTAAATCGGATCGTAAATCTCGGAGTAATCGGTGAAAATATATAAAAAAAAGATCCCGACGAATTGAGAGCCTCCTCCTTTGTTGAAGTCGGTTAAAAATGTGTAAAATTACTCTAAAATGTACAGTAGTTGTAGGATATTGACAGTTTTTGAGTAGTAATTATGTGTTTTGTGAGAAATGTGAACTGTATAGTCAAATGTGGCCTTTCGAGTTGTCACAAGAACTGCGTTGAGTGGCGCCAGTTGATAACCTTCAGCTGAGCTATACATAGGCTTAAGAAAATGAAACTATATTGTAATGTAAGATTTGGCTTAAAGGCCTAGCTGCCAAGCCATAAACCTAAATAAACAAACACACCTCTCACGCGACCAAAAGGCTGGCGTAAATTTTGCTCAAAGGGTAAGCATTGCTATTCAGCGTGGTAACGCCGCCAGCCTTTTGGGAACGTTCCCGGTAAGTGACAGTGGTTTGGGACCAATATTTTATCTATAATTTTGCTCTCCTTTTTTTTATTTAGTTTTAGCATTTAATTTTAGGTTTGTATTTTATAGTTTAGTTTAATTTTTAAAATAATTTTGGTTGTTACAATAAATATATATATGTAAAACAAACACACTATTGTATAGTGTGTTAAGCAAGTTTTTTTTTATTTTGAATCTGGAAAACATCGGTTACAGTTGTCCATATAGAAATTTGCAAGATTAGTGGCGAAGCCAACGCATGATTACCAGCCTTAAGCGATATTGTTAATGACGTTAAATATTGACAGATAACTCATGTATATACACTAACTAGCTGCGCTCGCGGTTTCACCTGCGTGGTCATGGAAAATCGTTATACATACATACATACATAACTTAACGCCAGTTCCCTTGCGGGGTAGGCACGAACAACAGAGTGCCATTTAGGCTTATTCTTACACAGCTCACTTGCCTCTTTGACATTCATAACTCTTGTCATGCACACTCGTCTGTTCTTAAGGCTCCTGACATCACCTTCTGCTAGTACACGATCAATTTGATCATGGAAGGTGTGTCGTGGCCTTCCACGACTTCTGCATCCATCCACTTTTGCATTGTATAAAATCGTTATATTTTGGATAAATCTCTCTATCTTAATATATATAAATTACGTGTCACGTTGTTTGTCCGCGATGGACTCCTAAACTACTTGACCGATTTTAATTAAATTTGCACACAGCGTGCAGGTTGATCCGACTTGAAAGATAGGATAGCTTACATTTGGATCCGTTTGGTGGCGCTGGAATCGGGTTCTAAATTTTATTTCTTCAGGGCAGAACAACGTCTGCTGGGACAGCTAGTATCTTTATAAATTATAGCCTATGTATTATTCTGACGTGTAAGCTATGTTACTGTAAAGTTTCATCAAAATCCATTCAGTAGTTTTTGCGTGAAAGAGTAACGAACATACATCCATTCTTACAAACTTTCGCGTTTATGATATTTAAAGAGATGTAACTAAGGTGCCATCCACAAATTACGTCACACGAATTACATCATTTTTGACCCCTTTTTTGACGTCTTTGTCACAGTTGGTCACATTTGTGAGACTTCTCAATTCCTGGTGGGACATCACATATTTTACAATTTTATATCAAGAAATTGTTAAATTAAAACAGCAGGTACGTAATTAGTTTTATTTCAATTTAAATTAGTATTAATAATTTAAACGTACATACATAACTTCACGCTAGTTCCCTTGCGGGGTAGGCACGAACTACAGAGCGCCATTCAGGCTTATTCTTACACACCTCACTTGCTTCTTTGATATTCATAACTGTTG
Source organism: Dendrolimus kikuchii (assembly GCA_019925095.2). Taxonomy (NCBI): domain Eukaryota; kingdom Metazoa; phylum Arthropoda; class Insecta; order Lepidoptera; family Lasiocampidae; genus Dendrolimus; species Dendrolimus kikuchii. The sequence continues at coordinate 28,898,454 of CM034390.1, read as the reverse complement.
TCATGCACGCTCGTCTGTTCTTAAGGCTCCTGACATCACCTTCTGCTAGTACATGATCGATTTGATCATGGAAGGTGTGTCGTGGCCTTCCACGACTTCGAATTTAAACGTCTGGAAATATAATGTAGTTTTTTTTTTAAATTGCTAAAGCACAGCAGACAGGCTCACGGCCCAACAGTGATGGAAAGTGGTTACCGTCGTCTATGGACGTTAGCAATACTAGAGGTGTTGCCAATGTGCTGCCGGCCTTGAAGGAGAAACAGCCGGAACACAACTCAAGGTTTTTTTTTATTGTAGGAGATCAACAGACAGGCAGACGGCCCACTCGATGGAAAGCGGTCACCATCGCCTATAGACATTTACAACATCGAAGTTGCTACAAATGCGCTGCTGTTCTCTTAAGGGAGACTGGAACCTGGTCACTAATGCCGGAACACAACTCAAGGTTGTTATGACGACATACTTTAGACCAGGGGTGGTAGCCATCCAGTTGAGCAATTGCCCTACAATCTGGCTGTGGATTGTTTTTTCGCCTCTCGTAACCAACGCAGGACAGCAACTTGAAGTCAGTGTCAAGTAAAACATGAAACACCATAACAAAGCTAAATATAGTAATTTTTATGTCTAACTTGTCACTGACTTCAAGATGTTGTACAAATATTTGTTTTTTGCTCTTTAGTTACGTTTGACATCGGTTGTTTCTTTTTGAAGTGAGTTTTATATAAACGGGGCGGGGCGGGGGGGGGGGGGGGGGGGTCTTCGGATTTTTCTGTCTGTCTGTAATTTAGACTAGATGTGGGAGGCGGCTTAATTTTAGAGTTTTGGATGCGTTTTTTGGTTCCGGATCGAATTCAGTTTCTTTGTTAAAATGTAACTTTTATTTTTTTGAGGCAGGCCGAATGTCTTTTCTTATGACACCTTCCTCGGGCCTGGGAGGAAGGCTCACCGAGGGATGTGTGGTCGGCCGTATGCCCCCATGGCCTCCATGCGGAGGACAGGGGGATGGTCGGCCGTCAAACTACCCACTAAACCTAACCTGCGCCCCTAGCTAACACGCTTTTACGGGGCGCCACAGGAACTAGACCAATAAGTACTGCATCTGTGACGCCCCAACGCTTGTCAACGAACCCAAGGTGACCTGCGGGGAAGGACACCCTCTTCAACAACAGGGGGGGGGGGGGGAGTCCGCGGGATCCCCCACTCGTCCACGCGGCCCCCTGTGCTGGAATCATGGAGGGAGGAGAGTTTGTGCGTAGCGACGCCTCCGAGCCCGGAGCCGCTTTCTGCGGACAGGGTCAACCTAACCAAATGATAATTTGCAGTAAGCCTGCGAAAAATCGAAATGTGTGCCGGGACACATAGTAGAAGTGAAACTTCAACGGACAAGTGGCTAAACGAATCGCAACAAAGTTTTAACTTGAAGTTTTTTTTTTTAATTTTCTTAGTCACGCTGCACGATTCATTTCTGCAATCACTCGCTTGTAAATCAAATTTGAAACAAAAAAGAAAAACTGTATGTATAAGGGAAGATTTATATTACACCGGTCCGTGTCCGAGCCGGGGCGGGGCCGGAGCGGAGCCACTCCGTGCTGCACGTTTATATTACACCGGGTGCTAAACGGGCGATACAAAATGTATGTAACGTTTCAAATTCGTGCCCCGTCCGGGCCACGTACACGGCACGCCCCGGACACGGCCCGGTCTAATATAAATCTTCCCTTACACGAATATTCTTGTTAGTAACAAGTCTGGGGGGGGGATACAATTACTTGATGTTTAGACAAAAGGGCCGCCATTACCGCGCCCTTATAAAAGAGGGACTCGCCGGACAAAGGTGCTCATTGCCAACGCAGACAATGAACTCTTTGATCCTAGAACAAAGGGTTTTTTTTTATAATTGGCATCGGTGCATTTAGACTTAACGTTGCAGCCTGGGGATTAATTAGGGTCCTGTATCTATTTTTCACCGATTACTCCTAGATTTATGATCCGATTTACGTGATTCTTGTTTAGTTTGATGCGGAATAGTTGCCATTTGGTCTCCTAAAAATTTAACATAGTTTGGCCTAGTAGTTTTCATTTTAGGAACATTTTTTTGTTCCCGTTTCTTGGGATCTATATTTTTTAAGGAGCGCGGCACCTTTCGTAGGTCTACCCATACATAGCTAGACACTAAAAAGTAACAAATAAAATAAAAAAACTTCGTTTAAAAATACCGACTTCAAAAACTAAAAAAATTAAAAGTATAAAATAACTTATTTCTAAAGCTATTATTATTAATACATATCATCTAAAACATCTTGAAGTCGGTGCCAAGTAAAACATAAAAATTACTAAGCACCGACTTTGAAATGTTTTTGATAATATATATTAATAATAATAGCTTTAGAAATAAGTTACTTTATACTTTTTAGTTTTTGAAGTCGGTTTTCTTAAACGAAGTTTTTTTATTTTAGCACAATTAGATCTTTTAGTCGGGCAAATACCCTATCACCTGGCTGTAGGGTGTTTTTGTCACTTCTTACGACAAGTAAGCACAGATAAAAAACCTATAATATATCAAATATATGATAAACAGCAAAGTTTATTTTATGCCTCTGTTACAACTCTGATAGCGTTACTACTATTACTACACTAATACCAAGACTCACCCAGGTGGAACAAGGCACTTGTGAGCAATGAAATTATATTTTCATAATCATTGTGGTAAAATGAGGGATACGTGCGAAAGCACGCATTTATAGAACGCGCTGTGGGGCTTGGTGCGCGCGAAACGTTCTGCGGCCATTTTGTTTTGCCCTTTTTCTCTCTGTGTTCATTGCGCGCGCCATCAACCACAGTCCACACGAGCCGCGTTAAATTGAGTTATATTCAATATTGTGTCTTTATTCTCGTATGTAAAACTGTTTTCAACTAGAAGCTAAGTATTTAATGGACAAAAGTGTGTTTTTCTCAACGACCAGCACAAACTGACACCCACAGCACTTTAATAACAACAATCATACATTAAAACATTTATAAGTAAGTAGAATGATGTAAATAATAAACATTATTAATATATACAAGGCAATTTATGTTTTTGAGTGAGCGTTTCTTAGCAATGAACTTGATTCAGATGTACGAGTATAATATTTATAAGCAATTATTCTCGTGGGACATCGAAATATGATGTCTAGTTTAATATTTATTACGACCAAGACGAATGTGTTTTTCTAATACAATCATAAATCATCATCAATAGAACATAGGCGTCGGTAACTACTTTACATCAAGTGGGCCGTCCGCCTGTTTGCCTGCTTGAAGTAATAAAAAAATAATCATTGTAACACTTTTATCTGCCAGCCTGTTTGAAGGCATATTGTTACGAGTTGCGAGACTCGAATTAAAATGCCTTTAGAATTACTATAGAGTTTACAAAACAAGTCCAAGCGTAATGCAGAAGGTCGTAATTACATACATACATAGATAACTTCACGCCAGTTCCCTTGCGGGGTAGGCACGAACAACAGAGCGCCATTTATGCTTATTCTTACACACCGCACGCTCGTCTGTTCAATAAAACGGGCAAAGACCGTCACTATTAGATTCCCGATTGTAGTACACACGTCTCGCTTTGATCGCGGTTCTCGCTCGACTGCCCCCTCCCTCAATCAGGCCATCGTTTTATACTGCACAAATGCAATGTGCCCGTATCGTAGTCGACATAATCCGAAACACTTGGCTAAACAATGGGCTGTTCTCTAGAAACTTATGCCAATAGATAAGTAAACAAAGAGATCATAAAAGAATTACAATTAGTTCAAATGCCGACAGGTAATAAAATTTGTTTTGTTGCACATAAGCAGGTGGATTTTGTTTTCGTCGGGACCTGAGTTGTAACAATATTTAGAATAGATTCTAAAACGCCTTAAAGTCTTTCAAAGCAAACGGTTTTTTTTTTGTTTTGCATTTGATCATGCACGTGTCAAAACACTTTAATATTATTTTTCCAAAGCCTTATCTTAAATTAGCCAAAGGACTAATAATCCTATAGAGGTGAATCTAGACGGGCATACTCCCCCTGTAATTAGTTACGAAATAAAAAAAAGCGGAGAGCGATTTGTCGTCTGCCACGAGTGTAGAATACGAAAACACGGCACCAAATTTAATTTCTCGTAATGAAGTCGCTGAAGCCGGCGCAAACAAAAACTGTTTACCCCCGATGACTCTGTTGTTCGCCGAAACAAAACGGGCCAAATTAAAAAGACGCCTCGAACGCTGCGTGAAATTAGTCTCGAGTAGAGACGTCACGGTTAACAGCTCGAGACTCATTTCGAGACTCATTTAAAACCATTACACCTAAACACAAGTTACGCTACGGAATCTAACAAAAATATTAATAGACCTAAGTGACTGTGTAGACTGCACTGCGCTGCTATTCTGCGAATTTCCATGTATATGCGTCTGACAGCGTAAATGCAGTGGCGGCGCTGTGGCGGTAATGTACATAAGTGACAAGCGAGCTTAGTCTGGACTCCGTGATACCTCCGAAGAATTGCCTATCTCCGTAATATCAAGCTGGCCAAGTCACTGCCTATTTTTAATAGACTTGTGAAGGATTATTATAGCTCAATTTAAGGATACAGCAGCAGTTATTGTCAGTTTTTCTAGTTTTATATTTATTTATGTAAGTGTATTTTATAATATTTTATTTACATATATCGTATTAGTATAAGTTCGTAATACCGAAGTAAGAAAGAGAGTTGGTCTGAAAGAGAGTGTCGGGGTGAAGGTAAGGAAAGGAATGCTCCGGTGGTTCGGGCATGTGGAAAGAATGCATGATGAAAGAATGACTAAACAGATATACAATGCAAAAGTGGATGGATGCAGAAGTCGTGGAAGGCCACGACACACCTTCCATGATCAAATTGATCGTGTACTAGCAGAAGGTGATGTCAGGAGCCTTAAGAACAGACGAGCGTGCATGACAAGAGTTATGAATGTCAAAGAGGCAAGTGAGGTGTGTAAGAATAAGCCTAAATGGCACTCTGTTGTTCGTGCCTACCCCGCAAGGGAACTGGCGTGAAGTTATGTATGTATGTATTAGTAATACTTTTATATTTTTATTAATGTATGTATATTATATCACGTATTTATATATTTATAAGATACGGATTCGGTAGTGAGAATAATGCAACATACCTCTGTTCTTATCAATTTTTTTGTCCAACCTAATGCTATCTGGAAGAATTCGCTAACAGCGATAAGACCGCCTATTCTATTGTAAAATTTTATTTCTGTTAACTGTATCTTTTAATACAAAATAAAGCATATTTATTCATTCATTCATTCATTCATTCATTCACTCCGTACTTGCCTTAGCCGGTTGAAACGGCGTCGATGTGGCAAAAGTAAAACCTTGATCTCCAGAGGTGGAAGTGTTAATGGAGTAAAGTTAGTAATACACATACATACATACATAACTTCACGCCAGTTTCCTTGCGGGGTAGGCACGAACAACAGAGCGCCATTTAGGCTTATTCTTACACACCTCACTTGCTTCTTTGACATTCATAACTCTTGTCATGCACGCTCGTCTGTTCTTAAGGCTCCTGACATCACCTTCTGCTAGTACACGATCAATTTGATCATGGAAGGTGTGTCGTGACCTTCCACGACTTCTAAAGTTAGTAATAGCTTAGGTAAAAACTGCAGCATGCCCCGTAAACACGTAACAATATTGTCCCATACAATTGAGTGAGTTGATGGTGAGTGGCCAGTTGCCTAATGCCCATTTTATTAATGTTCTGCAATTAACACGATGATACAGGAAATGATAATAATATACTTTTATCGCGAAACTGCAAAAATCCCTGAAGCTCAGAGTCTATGGGTAGAAGAAGATTAACCAGGTGAAACTGCGAAAGAGCTGACAGTCAGTCGTTTGGTCTTGAAACCCAATAGAGTCCTGAGTTTACTCACATAAATTCAAATTCAAAAGTTTTTATTCAAAATAAGTTTTTTTTTACTTCCTATTCTATGTACACCACTTCGCAACGTGTTGATGCTGTAAAGCAGAAGAAGCGGCAAGAAACTCCCCAGCAACACGTCTAGCTAAATATTGATTTTCTTTATATTTCATATTCTATTTATATCTCAAATTCTTTTTTTTAATAAGTATTGTACAGAAGTATGTTACAGAATCACTTTTTGAAGAATTAATGGAGTTGTAGCAAACAATGCATACTCAATAAGACCAAGACAATAAAGGCAGACAAGAAAGAAAAATAATATTATAGTTATAATAATGACATGACGTGCTAAAATGTTATGCTGCAATATGTCTCCACAAATTCCTTACAAGCACGGCAAAATAGAAAATAAAAAAATAAAAACGTTATACAAAATTTAGTATAAGAGGTTGGAGCTAGGTGCTATGTAAATGAATTTTTGCATAGCACCTAGCTCCAACCTCTTATACTAAATTAACATAAGTTTACCACCCCGATTTTCGAGACTCACAAGATTTGTTGAATATTCGAGACTACAGAGTCTCGAAATGTTAACTTTCACTTAAGTAGACTAACAAGAAAGGCTTTGCGTTGCAATTAAAAATATACAATTTCTGTTTTGACGACAAACAAATGTTTGTTCTTGGATTAATAGCGGACGAAAACATTTGTCATGAAAACAAATTTGAATTTGCATTAATGCGAGTAAACAAACAACACCTTGTACACTTGAGAATTACTATAATAAACAATCTTCTAAAATTATACCTACTTATATGTAGGAGGAGAGAGCGGTAGCGGGCAGTCGGGGTTAAAAAAAAATGTTCGTAAAATGAAAACTACTAGGCCAAACTATGTTAAATTTTTAGGGGACCAAATGGCAACTATTCCCCATCAAACTAAATAAGAATCACGTAAATCGGATCATAACTCTCAGAGTAATCGGTGTACATATGGAACGGAATGGAAATTTTTTCATAAACAATATTTTTAAAATGAAAACTACTGGGCCAAACTATGTCAAATTTTTACGGGACCAAATGTAAGCTATTTTGCGTGGAACAAAAAAAGAATCACGTAAATCGGATCATAAATCTCGGAGTAATCGGTGAACATACATAAAAAAAGATCCCGACGAATTGAGAACCTCCTCCCTTTTTTTAAGTCGGTTAAAAACAAACAGATTATTTTCGTAATAAAACTACGTTTTAACAATTTTAAGCGCGGTAATTTTATTTGATTTTGGTTTTTCCGACGTTTCGGCCACTTTTCAGTGGCCGTGATCACGGAAGACAAAGATGTCAAGTGTCAATGAGTATTGTTAAAGTTTTATTTAGCCTACCGCCAACTTGGTCATTTTAATTATTTAGTTTATTCAGTAGACGTACGTGATTCTTCTCTGCATGGTTGCTTCTTCACGCATAACTAACGACGATCTGCCCCGACGATGAGATGTTTTACTCACAATACCGTCGCCGACATTGCGTAGATCACCTCCTGCTACTGTAGTGCTCAACTCAGACTTTACCGCACGTAGCTCGCTTCTGAGTTTCCTCTTAAACTTTACTAAACTCCTCTTTCACTGAACTGCAGGAACCGTGCAGGAACGGAGAAAGAATACAATTTCCTGCGTTGGAGCCGCCTGTCGTAAGAGGCGACTTAACAACCCACAGCCCGACTGGATGGCTACCACCCCTGCTATAAAGTATGTCGCTATAACAACCTTCAGTTGTGTTCCGGTATTAGTGAGCAGGTTACAGTCTCCCTTAAGAGAGCAGCAGCGCATTTGTAGCACCTTTGGTGTTGCAAGTGTCTGTAGGCGATGGTAACCGCTTTCCATCAAGTGGGCCGTCTGCCTGTCCGCTGAACTTCTGCAATAAAAAAATACTGCTCAATAAACTCGTCACTCTTCCAACTCTCTCATATCGCACCTGTCGCTTCGCTGTCTTCCACTGAACTTTTTATTAATACAAGTGTTCAGCAGCCAGGCTGACGGCCCACTTGATGGAAAGCAGTTACCATCGCCTATGGACATTTGCAACAGCAAAGTTGCTACAAATGCGTTGCTGCTCTCTTAAGGGAAACTGGAACCTGCTCACTAATGCCGGAACACAACTCAAAGTTGTTATGGTGATATACTTTAGACCAGGGGTGGTAGCCATCCAGTCGGGCAAATGCCCTACCACCTGGCTGTGGGTTGTTAAGTCGCCTCTTACGACAGGCCGCCCCAACGCAGGAAATTGTATTCTTTCTCCGTTCCCGCACGGATAAAAGGTGTGTAAGAATAAACCTGAATGGCGCTCTGTTGTTCGTGCCTACCATCATTAATAAAGTAGAAAATTCTATAAATAAAACGCTTGAAAGAGTAATTAGTACTTAGATAATAGATCTCGCTGGCGTCTCGCCTTCGCGGCGCCTGTCTCGGCCTGGTTACATCTTTGTCCAAATCCGCTGCGTAAATACATCTTAATAACTGGCAATATAAACGGCTGGTTATTTTTCTCGCGGGTGTTTTTTGCGTAAACAAGTGGTTCGCCGGCCATCAATCTTGTTGGGACAACAACAGGTGAGCGGGACGTTTCATTACCGCTATGCGGGCTACGGCGCCGCCGCAGTGTCTGCACTTCAATAGGACAGACCAGAAGGACATTATTTCTGATTTGAATGTATATTTGTACCTTTGTGAGAGTGTTTTTTTTATTTATTTTTTATTGCAGGAGTTCAGCAGACAAGCAGACGGCCCACTAGATGGAAAGCGGTTACCATCGCCTATGGACATTTGCAACAACAAAGGTGCTACAAATGCGCTGCTGCTCTCTTAAAGGAGACTGGAACCTGGTCACTAATGCCGGAACACAACACAAGGTTGTTATGGCGGCATACTCTAGACCAGGGGTGGTCGCCATCCAGTCGAGCAAATACCCTACCACCTGGCTGTGGGTTGTTTAGTCGCCTCTTACGACAGGCCGCCGGGCCGCAGGAAATTGTATTCTTTCTCCGTTCCTGCACGGAGTGTGAAGAAACTTACTTACTCCGTTGGCTCAGCGACCCAAAGTGGGTCTTGGCCTCCGAAACGAGAACATGCCACGGTTCTCGGTCCTGTGCGGTTTCTTGCCAATTACTGGCTCCTAGCTCCGACAGGTCTGCCTCTACTCTGTCCTTCCAGCGATTTTAGGACGGCCGACCGGACGCCGACCTACCGGCCGTCCCAAATATGCTTTCCTCACGCTGCGATCCTCTCCCATCCGTTCTAAGTGACCGAGCCGACCGTGAATAAACGCATACTCAAATCAGGAACAAATTACATACATACATACATAACTTCACGCCAGTTCCCTTGCGGGGTAGGCACGAACAACAGAGCGCCATTTAGGTCCATTCTTACACACCTCACTTGCTTCTTTGACATTCATAACTCTTGTCATGCACACTCGTCTGTTCTTAAGGCTCCTGACATCACCCTCCGCTAGTACACGATCAATTTGATCATGGAAGGTGTGTCGTGGCCTTCCACGACTTCTGCATCCATCCACTTTTGCATTGTATATCTGTTTAGTCATTCTTTCATCATGCATTCTTTCCACATGCCCGAACCACCGGAGCATTCCTTTCCTTACCTTCACCCCGACACTCTCTTTCAGACCAACTCTCTTTCTTACTTCGGTATTACGAACGCGGTCCGCGAGCGTCACTCCGCAGATTTTGCGCAGTGCTCGCATCTCAACCGCGTTTACTCTACTTTCATGCTCTCTCTTCCATACCCAACTCTCGCTTCCATACGTGAGCGTAGGTACCAGCACCACGTTGTGTATGGCGAGCTGGGCCTTCTGGCTGAGGTTCTTAGCGCCCAGGAACAAATTACTATGTAATATTTGTAAGTTATACAATCATTTCGTCCCGATGTGGTTGTGAACTCCGAGACATCACGAACAAATACAAGTAGGCAATCGTGCAGATATTAAACAGTAATTCGAAAATATGAACTAAAAATAGAAACCAGCTAAAACTTTTGCTTTTCATCTTACAAACTCAATTAGAGCTCACAATGTGTGCAACTCAAATAACTATAAGAGGAATTATTGGAGCAATGACAAGTAAAAATCAGATTGCATACAAAATAGCTGAATGAAATTAAGTTGTTTCATCCAGGTACTATTTCCAAAAGATATACAACTATAACACATATAACTTGAGTTTCAGATAGTTAAAATTACATTTTAACGGCTTTAAACGCAGAATTTTTTACGACTTTTTATTTTTATCCGTGCAGGAACGGAGACAGAATACAATTTCCTACGGCCTGGCGGCCTGTCGTAAGAGGCGACTAAACAACCCACAGCCAGGTGGTAGGGTATTTGCTCGACTGGATGGCGACCACCCCTGGTCTAGAGTATGCCGCCATAACAACCTTGTGTTGTGTTCCGGCATTAGTGACCAGGTTCCAGTTTCCCTTAAGAGAGCAGCAGCGCATTTGTAGCACCTCTGCTGTTGCAAATGTCCATAGGCGATGGTAATCGCTTTCCATCAAGTGGGCCATTTGCTTGTCTGCTGATCTCCTGCAATAAAAAAAATAAAAAAAATGCGGCGTTTAAAACCGTCGAAACGTAGTTTTAATTATGTGTACTAGTCGCAAAAACTTAGGAACATACTGAGCATCATACTCAAATATAAAAAGAAGAATCACTAAAATATTATTTTACAAAATTATAAGCATGAGAGAGTTTCTCCGCTGATTTAAGCATATACTGTGGCCGTATTCGCACCACACACGGCTGCCCGCACTGTGCACAACGAGCGTTATTAGTTAGCATTTTATAAGAGTCACGCCTGTTGGCTGGCAACATTGCCTCCATAATAACAGTTTATGTAAAATACAATTAAAATTGAACATTCTGTTTAATATCCGATTAAACAGAATCGTAGTAAGAGGCGACAAAACATCCGGAGACGCAGGTATGCGCATGACTTCCCACCCTGAATAATACCGGTTCGGGGGGCCTTTAGCTATTAATGAAGCAAAGGATTCATCACCCCCGCTGACGAAGTGGATGTGTTCTGATTCCCGGGGCACATTCAGGCACTTTTTGCGCTGGATCGGACTGGGCGTAACTACGTTCTAAGTCTTAACCTTTCTTACATAAAAAGCGCGGGGCACATGGGAGGAGGGTGGTTTTAGTGGGTAGTGGTTGTTGTCCGTGCAACTTCTCTGAGTCTCCACACAAGCTGGCTTGATTAGTGTTCGGATTGCCCCTTATCAAAGAGGAAAGCCTTCATGATCAACTATGGTCTAATCCCTTGCAAAGGACCCGGTATTGTGCGTAAATAACATTTCCCCGCCTTAAAAAAAAGAGGCGACAAAACAACCCACAGCCAGGTGGTAGGGTATTTGCCCTCTGGTCTAGAGCACGCCGCCATAATAACTTTGAGTAGTGTTCCGGCATTAGTGACCAGCTTCCAGTCTCCTTTAAGAGAGCAGCAGCGCATTTGTAGTACCTTTGGTGTTGCAAATGTCCATAGGCGACGGTAACCACTTTCCATCACAGTCGGGCCGTAAGCCTGTCTGCTGTGCTTCAGCAATAAAAAAAATATAATATTATAGATTTTGTTTTTTTTCCTTATCCTATAGTCTATATATAGAAATAAATAAAATTTAAGTGTCTGTTTATAATATCAACATAACAATTTTTTAATAAATGCATATGAAACTACGTGTACTAGCAGAAGGTGATGTCAGGAACCTTAAGAACAGACGAGCTTGCATGACAAGAGTTATGAATGTCAAAGAGGCAAGTGAGGTGTGTAAGAATAAGCCTAAATGGCACTCTGTTGTTCGTGCCTACCCGCAAGGGAACTGGCGTGAAGTTATGTATGTATGTATGTATGTATGCATATGAAAGTAAAGTATGTGCGTAGCTCATCGCATATATAATATTTATTTTACGCTGATGGTTTAGGCGATACTTTGGTTGTTGTAGGTATAAAAGTTAGACACTTGCGGCCTTACTTATAATCGTTTCTTAAATTTAAAGAAACTGCTTAGCAACTGATTAGTGGAAATCTTACCCAAAAACTCCTCTTTAGTCGAATATTTTGGGTACAACCAACGTTAATCATTAAAATTTCGTTTATCTGTGCTCCTCTTAGGTAAACAACAGGTAATACACGTTTATAAGTGAAAAAAAACGATATTAATTGATTATGGTCTGATTATGATTCTCTTACTTAAGAGGTGCCTAATCGTTTCTTAACAAGATTATTATTATTATTTTTTTTATTGCAGGAGTTCAGCAGACAGGCAGGCGGCCCACTTGATGGAAAGCGGTTACCATCGCCTATGAACATTTACAACACCAATGGTGCTACAAACGCGCTGCTGCTCTCTTAAAGGAGACTGGAACCTGGTCACTAATGCCGGAACACAACTCAAGGTTGTTATGACGACATACTTTAGACCAGGGGTGGTAGCCATCCTGGTACCACCTGGTAGGGCGTTTGCCCGACTGATATTATAAGTAAGGCCGTTAGTGGTGGAGTCTTATAATAAATCACTTTAAAATGACAATACATGTGCACTCGGTTACAACCAAAGAAAAACAAAAAGCAACGCCAGTGCGACAGTTGCAAGTTTAAAAAATAAAAAACTTCGTTTAAAAAAACCGACTTCAAAAACTAAAAAGTATAAAATAACTTATTTCTAAAGCTGTTATTATTAATATATTATCTAAAACATCTTAAACTCGGTGCTTAGTAATTTTCAAAAACATATAGTAATTTTTATGTTTTACTTTGCACCGACTTCAAGACGTTTTAGATAATATATATTAATAATAATAGCTTTAGAAATAAGTTATTTTATACTTTTTAATTTTTGAAGTCGGTTTTTTTAAACGAAGTTTTTTTATTTTATTTGTTACTTTTTAGTGTCTAGCTATGTATGGGTAGACCTACGAAAGGTGCCGCGCTCCTTAAAAAATATAGGTCCCAAGAAACGTGAAAAAAAAATGTTCGTAAAATGAAAACTACCGGGCCAAACTGTGTTAAATTTTTAGGGGACCAAATGGCAACTATTCCTCATCAAACTAAACAAGAATCACGTAAATCGGATCATAAATCTCAGCGTAATCGGTGAACATACATAAAAAAAAGCAAAAAAAAAATCCCGACGAATTGAGAACCTCCTCCTTTTTTTGAAGTCGGTTAAAAATAATAAAAATACCTTATGTTGGTGTTGCTAACAAAGTATATAAGGTAATTAAATAAAAAAATCATCACTTAAAAAAATTGTCTGTCTGTTTGTTCCGGGTAATCTCTGAAACGGCTGGACCGATTTTGTCGGGATTTACACTAGTAGATATATAACAGTTTTATAACTTTTATCGAGGTAACTAAATACCCAAATTTGATGGGAAACTGTTTAAACTAAGAGCAGAAGCATATTTGCAAAACATCTCAAGTATGTTTTCCAGCCTTGTCTGTCGGTGGAGCCCGAAGCTTTGACAGGCGAAGTCCCTTTGTAAAGTCCATTAACAAAAGTCAAGACCCTGACATGTAATGGACATGTAAGGTACTTGACAGATTTCCTTTGGTTTCCACATTTTAAGTCTGGACTGACATTGATGCTTGTCGGTACATAGGCTATGGTTCTTGGGGTTCCGTAATTATTTTCGAAAAAACGGAACTCTTATGAAGTAGTAGAAATATATATACAGCTTTTTTATAAGAGTTGAATTTTTAAATAAAATGTCAATTTATTTGTGTGTTTAGATTGGGAATTTAAACATTTTCTACTTTAATATATCCTGTGGTAAATCAGATTAGGCTCTCATAGAGTAAATAATAACCATAAACAAAATTAAAAGTAAATAATTAAAATGAACAAGTTGGCGGTAGGCTAAATAAAACTTTGACAATACTCATTGACACTGATTTATTTGTATTCCTTGATCACGGCTACTGAAAATTGGCCGAAACGTCGGTATAATAAAGATCAAATAAATTACCGTGCTTAAAACCGTTAAAACGTACATACATACATACATAACTTCACGCCAGTTCCCTTGCGGGGTAGGCACGAACAACAGAGCGCCATTTAGGCCCATTCTTACACACCTCACTTGCTACTTTGACGTTCATAACTCTTGTCATGCAAGCTCGTCTGTTCTTAAAGCTCCTGAGATCACCTTCTGCTAGTACACGATCAATTTGATCATGGAAGGTGTGTCGTGGCCTTCCACGACTTCTGCATCAATCCACTTTTGCATTGTATATCTGTTTAGTCATTCTTTCCACATGCCCGAAGCACCGGAGCATTCCTTTCCTTACCTTCACCCCGACACTCTCTTTCAGACCAACTCTCTTTCTTACTTCGGTATTACGAACGCGGTCCGCGAGCGTCACTCCGCAGATTTTGCGCAGTGCTCGCATCTCAACCGCGTTTACTCTACTTTCATGCTCTCTCTTCCATACCCAACTCTCGCTTCCATACGTGAGCGTAGGTACCAGCACCGCGTTGTGTATGGCGAGCTGGGCCTTCTGGCTGAGGTTCTTAGCGCCTAGAAGTTTACCTAACGCTCCATTCAAACTATTCCCCAAAATTCACTCTTCTTTCTATATCAGCGGTGTACCTTCCATCCCTGCTAAAAGCACATCCAAGATATGCAAACTCATTCACTTGCTCCAGCATAACATCATCGACCATTATCCTTGCATTCGTTCTGGTTTCTTCTCTTTTAAACACCAACCGTTAAAACGTAGTTTTATTATATTTTTTATTTATACTATAAGTTGATTATAGTACATTATGGTACTAGTGTGTAACATTGGTGATTACCGCCGAGGCGCCATTGAGACTCGAGCGGTAGGCGAGGGTCTTAAGAGAGCCGAGGACGGTAATCATCAATACACACGTGTATCATACGACGTTTTTCAACACACTTGTGAATAAAATAACAACAAAAACTCATTTTATTTAGTAGATAAAAAAGTTATATATGAGTGAAAGTGTTATTTATTAAACACGTACGAGTTAAAATTATCAATTTAAATAAGAAGTTGCATGAAATGAGCAAGCAATAGGAACATTAATTTATTTGTTCTATAGAACACGATCTTTTTTTTTGAATAAAAACTTTTTTAAGAACAAAGCAACTCAACCAATAAAATTAAAAAAAAAATCTATAACTCACTAGTGAGTTATAATGTTTTTTACTCACAGTTTGATAATGGGTGTCATTCTGTGCCTAATTGCGGTGACCATAGAGAGCCACTTTATGAGCAAGTGTGTTGAAAATATATTTATTATACATCATTAAATAGTGTAATTGATTGAGAAAAACGTGACAGGTAATACCAAAATGGTCAACGAAGAAAAAAAAAATTATAATCTATACACCCGTACATAATGTGTAGATACAGTGAATACAAAATATTTTTGTGTGCTATTACGACATGTACATCGGACCAAAGCCGGACTGAGACTGTAGCCGATCAAATTCGGAGTGGGATATTGTCTCGTCGTACCATCAGCAGGCTTTATAATCGAGCGATGACGAAACAAGCTGAGTAGTGGGGGTTATGAATACAAACTAACCTCGATATTATTCTGTCAGTAAATAAACTCTTTAAAATAGTTAAAATATCTAACATAAACCTATAAAATCTTCTATTCCGTAGCAGTATGCTGCTTTACTGTTGCTATTAAGAGTTTAATAGAAAAATGTATGCCTATGCAATATATGTTGTTATTCGTTAAATTAATACGCACCATTGTCCTATTGTACTCGCTCATTAGCATCATTAGCCAGGTGTTACAAGCTAATTCTAGGAAATTGTGGCGGCGTTGCCGGGCGAACATACATTTGCATTTGTGGAGCATAAAAGGACGGCCTGATGGAGAGAGGGAGGCAGTCGAGCGAGAACCACGAACGAAGCGAGACGTGTGTGTATATCGGGAATATCTATTAGTGACGTTTGGCTTTGCTTTGTTCGGTTATATTTGTACCTGTATTATACGTGTTTGTATAGTTCTAATAAATTTTAATTCGAGTCCCGTAACCCGTAACAATATAAAATTGTTTAAATTTTGAGTTTAGACCCTATATTGTATTATCTACAATTGTATATCTATAATTGTGACTGAAAATTGATAATCTTTTATATTAAAATTTCACACAGTACCTAAATATTTTAGAATGTATAGATTAAAATGGTTACTTCATTTATATTCAATTTACTTGACTTTAATTGCATGTAATATAATTTAAAATGTAAAAGTTATAATTAACACACATATTTAAACTAGCTGGAATTTGCTTTCAAAACCCCCCGATTTTGAAACATTCTTCATTGGAGCTCCGGTTCTATTGGTCTTAGCGTGATGATATATAGCCTATACCCTTCCTCGATAAATGGGCTATCCAACACTGAAAGAATTTTTCTAATCAGACCAGTAGGTCCTGAGATTAGCGCGTTCAATCAAACAATATTAGTATATTTGGCTACAACACTAATACTTACATTTTAAATATCGCGATATCTTTTGAATGAAACGTCCGAATTGAATTATTCAAAAAGTTCTAGAAAGGTATTGAATTCGTCTTGAATATGGACTAATTTATTTTGATAAGGATTAATACCAAGGTACAAAATAAAGAGTTTTTGAAGCGACGGCATTTTAATTATTTAAAAAAATAAAAGAAAACACTTATTGTGAGATAACTACAATAGTTAGACATATGGTTACGCGATATTTTTTGTAGACATTTATATGTTCTGCAAAGTGGTACTACATTGTTTTGTTCTATAATCAATAGTTTTCGCAGCGCACGCCGTGTAAGGATTTTTTCGGGTCATTTTTTTACACCTTGGGTTACATTATTGGACTTTTAGTAAGGATCCCTAATTTTTTTGAAAATATAACATAGCCTATAGCCTTCCTCGATAAATGTACTATTCAACACTGAAAGAATTTTTCAAATCGGACCAGCGGTTCTTGAGATTAGCGCGTGTAAACAAACAAACTCTTCAGCTTAGGTTAGATACGGTGATACTAATCACATTGTATTACCAACTACTGTCTACATACTACTATTTGCATCTCTGCAAATTAATATTCATTCATATATTCTTTGGAAACTGCGCAGTTGAGAAATTGCGAAATAACGAAAAACATGTACAAATATAGAAAGATACCTTCATATTTTCTAAAATCGCCTCTCATAATCGCAACCTGTAAAACAATTATCTACCAACCTCCCAACGTGGATAAAATGACAGTACTTAAAAATCCTTTATAAGAAAAATGTAAAAAATTTGGAAATAAAATATATATGTAAATAATAATAATATGACTCAGTGCCGCATACATGGTTGATGAGAGTCTTAGAGTTGTATAAAGTCGATGAAACTCTGAGAACCTTTCTTCAGGCATGTATGAGGCAATGGGTCACATACCTCAGGGTTCCAGGGGGAGGAGGGGTTCCTTTGCCGGAGGGCGAGATAAATATCGAGCGTGGAATATTCCAGGGCGACAGCTTGAGTCCCTTGTGGTTTTGCCTAGCATTGAACCCTCTTAGCACTTTGCTAGAGTCTTCAAAGTTAGGCTATCGGTTTCGAAGAGGGGGTGAGATCGTGTCGCACTTGCTGTATATGGATGACCTCAAACTTTTCGCATCCAACGAACCAGACTTGATTGAATTACTGAAGACAATAGAACGCTTCAGTAAGTCAATTAATATGGAATTCGGGATAGAAAAGTGTGCGGTCATGCATGTACGGCGAGGGAAAGTTGTAAATTCACCGAATTTACAACTCTCAGAGAACATGTCTCTCAAATCCCTCTCCGAGACCGAGACATACAAGTACCTGGGTATGTCAGAGTCTTTAGGTATAGCCGACGCGGACGTAAAACAGACGGTGAAGGACCGATTCTTTTGCCGCCTGAGGAAGGTTTTAACCAGCCTTCTCTCAGGTGGAAATAAGGTCAGAGCCTTCAACAGCTGGGTTATGCCCGTGTTGGCATACTTAGGTGGACTCAAACGGAGCTGGACGCCCTAGATCGAAGAGTCCGTTGCCTACTGACAAAACATCGTATGCATCACCCACGTTCATCAGTAATGAGATTGTACAT
The DNA here is from genome assembly GCA_019925095.2 of Dendrolimus kikuchii. Lineage (NCBI taxonomy): Eukaryota > Metazoa > Arthropoda > Insecta > Lepidoptera > Lasiocampidae > Dendrolimus > Dendrolimus kikuchii. Next base: position 28,880,337 of record CM034390.1, on the reverse strand, counting down.
CTCGCGAAGATGTGGAGGCCGAGGCTTTCTAAATGCCAAGGATCTGCACAATCGCGAGGTGAACAATCTCAGGGCATATTTCCTTAAGATGAACGTGGGCTTGCATAAAGATGTTGTGGCAGTAGACAAAGGTCTTACCACGCTCGCGTTGGCTAAAGAGAACTGGTGCAATTTGGCAGTACTGAGCACCTCCGACCGCATCAACGTATGGAAGAGCAAGGAGCTGCATGGCAGGTTTTATCGGGCCTTAACAGGGCCCGATGTAGATCTGTCAGCGTCGGTAAACTGGCTACGGTTCGGTAACCTCTTTGGAGAAACTGAAGGTTTTGTCTTTGCAATTATGGACGAAGTTATTAAGACGAATAACTACCGGAAATATATCCTGAAGGATGGCACCTTAGACATCTGTCGGGCATGTCATCGCCCAGGTGAATCCCTCAGGCATATTGTTTCCGGCTGTTCACATCTTTCTAACGGCGAGTATTTGCACAGACATAACCTCGTAGCCAGGATTATCCACCAGCAACTTGCCCTTCGGTACGGTCTTGTGGAAACGGAGGTGCCTTATTACCAGTACTCGCCGGAGCCAGTTCTTGAAAACAGTCGTGCCACGCTCTACTGGGATCGATCAGTTATCACGGACAGGACTATTGTAGCCAATAAGCCTGATATCGTGATAATAGATCGATCTGCACGGCGAGCAATACTCGTTGACATCAGTATCCCACATGACGATAACCTCGTGAAGAAAGAAAAAGAAAAACTAAGTAAATACTTGGATCTTGCTCACGAGGTTACGGCTATGTGGCGTCTGGAGTCAACGAGCATTGTGCCGATAGTTGTTACCGTCAATGGTCTTATAGCGAAAAGCCTCGACCGTCATCTAGAGAGGCTTTCGCTGGGAAGCTGGGTGAAGGGCCAGATACAGAAGGCAGCACTCTTGGACACGGCACGAATTGTGAGGAGGTTCCTGTCTCTGGAGCCATAACCATCGGTAGTTTGGACCCCAGGCCCCGCTGGCGATGAGATACAAGATTTTATATTTTTTTATTGAATATGTATTTTATTTTTGATATATTTTTATAAAAGAATAATGTTATCTATTTTTTTATAAAAAAATATCTTTATATGTATAACATATGTCGGACGTGTCACCGCCCTAGTGAGTCTCACAGAATGTCACTTCCGGTTGTTCTCGTCTTGCTAACAGCGAGTACTTGCACAGGCACAACCTATTAGCCAGTATCATCTACTAGCAACTTGCTCTTAAATACGGACTTGTCGGAGGTACCTTATTACCAATACAAGCCCGAGCCAGTTCTTGACAATGGTCAATATCTGCTCTACTGGGACCGATCAATTATCACTGACAGGACTATTGTTGCTAACAAGCCTGATATTGTGATAGTTGATCGGTCTGCGAGACGTGCTATAATTGTAGATGTCGCGATTCCCCATGATGGTAACCTCGTGAATGCCGAGAAAGATAAACAAATAAAGTATATTGATCTTGCTCACGAGGTTACCGCTATGTGGAACCTGGACTCTACAATCATAGTACCGATAGTGGTGTCAGTGAATGGACTAATAGCGAAGAGCCTTGATCGCCACCTTGAAAGGCTCTCGCTTGGTATCTGGTTGAAGGGTCGGATGCAGAAGGCAGCTCTGTTGGACACGGCCCGTATTGTGAGGAGATTCCTGTGTCTGGAGCCTTAACCACCGGTAGCCTGGACCCTAGGCCCCACTGCCGGCGAAGATCAGTTTTTTATATTTTTTTTATAAATAAATTTGTATATTTTATAAGAAAAATGTAAAAAATTTGGAAATAAAATATATATGTAAATAATAATAATAATCGGCAGACAAACACACATATTGTATATCCCCAAATTAAGCAAGTTACGCTTGTGTTATGGGTAATATACAACGGACTACTCTGGGGCCGATCCCAGACACCCAGACCATAGTAAATAACGGAGAAAATACGTTTCCGAAATTTACTATACCAGGAATCGAACCTGGAACCTCTGCGTTGTAGTGAGGTACGCCGGCAAAGACTTAGCCCGCTCAACCACAGAGGCCGTCAATGTCGTCACGATGTCATTTACCTGGATAAAAAGTATTCTAAATGATGATCTGGGATACAAGCTACTAGCTCTGTGTCAAGTTTCATTTAAATCCGTTCAGTAGTTTTCACGTGATACTCCAACAGACAGACAAAAATATTTAAAATTGTATTTTCGGAAACTGCTGATCCGAATTACAATCTCTGATCCTTTTCTCTTTTCTAAATTCATTGTGAAAACTCTTTTTGATGTATAAAAAATGTATCGATGCCCCCCGAGAATAATCCGGTAATGTGCTATTACGTTGTTTTTCGTGTTATGGGCTTTTCTGCATCCAGAGTGTGTATTAAATATGTTGTAAATATTTTCAGAATTTTCCTATTGATATTTCCGAAGATATAAAATTTTACGTGTACATTAGATTATAATGATAATATCGATTCTAAACTGTACTGCGAACAACTGATGAGATTAAAGCAAAAAGTTGAGAGAAAGCGGCCGGAATTAATCAACAGAAGGGGTGTGGTTTTTCACCATGATAACGCTAGACCTCACACATCTTTAGCCACTCAGCAAAAATTACGAGAGTTTGGCTGGGAGGTGTTAATGCATCCGCCGTATAGTCCTGACCTTGCACCTTCAGATTTTCACCTGTTTCGGTCTCTGCAGAATTCCTTAGGCAGTGTCAGGTTAACCTCACGAGAGGATTGCCAAAACCACTTGTCGCAGTTTTTTGATCAGAAGCCCCAAAATTTGTATCCATGCAGGGACGGAGAAAGAATACAATTTTCTGCGGACGGGCGGCCTGTCGTAAGAGGCAAGTAAACAACCCACAACCAGGTGGTAGGGCGTTTGCCCGACTGGATGGCTATCACCTCTGGTCTAAAGCATGTCGCCATAACAACCTTGAGTTGTGTTCCGGCATTAGTGACCAGGTTCCAGTCCCCCTTAAGAGAGCAGCAGCGCATTTGTATCACCTTTGGTGTTGCAAATGTCCATAGGCGATGGTAACCGCTTTCCATTAAGTGGGCCGTCTGCCTGTATGCTGAACTCCTGCAATAAAAAAAAATATAGCAATGGGATCATGTCCCTACCTACAAGATGGCAAAAAGTTATCCAACAAAATGGCACCTACATACTTTAGTCAAATGTAAATAAACTTTATAAAAAACCCTTTGAATTTTTATATAAAATGCGAAGAAACTTTTTCCCCAACCTAATATAATACGTGAAGCAAAAACTTTGTACCCCTTTTTACGAAAATTACGCGGACGGAGAAGTATGAAATTTTGCACACTTATAGTTTATACAGAGAAGAAGCGACGACTGCTATTTTTTTTAAATTATGCATAAATAATACTTTAAATCAATAAAAAAAAACATTACACACACTACCATGTATTTGACACACACACGCATATATACTCTTTTGTTTATTGTTCAAGTCAAATTAACAGTGTAGCCTTGGCGAAATTTATGATTATAGAAGTATAGTCTTTGACATTGATTATTATTGTCGAATTTCGAAAACAGGCGACCACTAGTATTTATTAATTAAACATAAACATACCTAATTATCTTTCGACACTTATTTTTTTGGAGTTACCCAATGTTTAAAATAATTTCCTTTTTTTTTGTTTCTTCTACACATTTTCAAATTTGTCTATTACCATATTGTTGCGAGTTACATGACTCAAATTAAAATGCCGTTGGAATTATTATAGAATTTAAAAGAAATATACAAACACGTATAATAACACAGGTACAAATATAACTGAACACAACCAGTCCAAACGTAATGCACGATTCAATAACATGCACGAAGTCCGTCACTAAATAGATTACCGAATGTACAGAAGTCTTGCCTCGCGGCTGGTTATCACTCGACTGCCGATCTCTCCACTGGGCTATTGCTTTATACTGCACAAATACAATATGTCTGCCCGACCGCGTGATCAATTTTCTTAGAATCAGTCCGACACCTGGCTAACGACTGCCATAAAAGATGACAATACACAATGGGCTGTTTTCTTATCACAAATTTTAAACACAAGGTAAACAAAAGAAGTCCAAATGCCGAAAGGTAATAAAGTGTGTTTTTACGGTATGCAGGTTTGAATACTCTTTTGTGGGCGTCTAGCTCGTAACAGCATCATCCTCATAAGTCCAGATTTAAATGACCTAGTCCAAATCAATTGAATACTCGTTCCAATAAGTCTTGTGGTCCTTACTAAAGCACTAATGTCTTTATGTTCCACCGATACCAAACCTGAATTATTCCGATTTAAACTTCGACCAAAACTCGTTTAGATTATGACTAGTTGTAAATAATTGAGTTACATTGAACATTCTGCTCGAAGTTGGATAATTAAGAGCAGATTATTTCGAGTAATGGATTCTAGTTGGCTATTTTAAGTCGAGCTCACTTAATCCTGATTACAGGACTTACAGGATAATGTAGCTTATTTGTTAGGGTACCGTTTGATTTTAGCTTTTGGCATGCTGATTATCATAGCTGAGCATTAACTCGTTAATGCGTTAATCGTTAATTAACGAAGTTAACATTTCGAGTAACTGATTAACTTTAAAATGTGTTAACGGACTCGTTAACTTCCGTTAAATTTCCCAAAGTGCGTTAATCGTTAATCCAGCACAATCACAATCTGTTTATTAAATATCATACATACATAACTTCACGCCAGTTCCCTTGCGGGGTAGGCACGAACAACAGAGCGCCATTTAGGCTTATTCTTACACACCTCACTTGCTTCTTTGACATTCATAACTCTTGTCATGCACGCTCGTCTGTTGTTAAGGCTCCTGACATCACCTTCTGCTAGTACACGATCAATTTGATCATGGAAGGTGTATCGTGGCCTTCCACGACTTTTGCGTCCATCCACTTTTGCATTGTATATCTGTTTAGTCATTCTGTCATCATGCATTCTTTCCACATGCCTGAACCACCGGAGCATTCCTTAAATGTAATACTGCTATATATACCCTCAAGCGCTGCAGTTGAACGTCTTTTCTCCACGGGCAAGGATTTACTACAAACGAAACGAGCCTCGCTTTCAGACGAGAACTTCAACATATTAATGTTCATGAAGGGGAATATTCATATTATGCCAGATGACTAAATTGACAGATAAACTGGACGGGTTACTATTGTTTCGTCTAAGATGTAAGTGGTCTATGTAGCAATTCGCCTTAATAGCAATTGGTCATTATATTACTATCAAATCGTCTTAAAATTAGTTCGTCTAATTAGTGTTTCGTCCAGAAAGCAACTACTCTATCTTAATAAAATAAATTCTAAGCCTTCATCCAAATGAATAAAAAAATATTGTTTGTCAACATGCCTATGTTAAACACTCTAATAATTATACCCGTCTTATTTTTGTTTCTAACCTGTTAACATCCAGAACCAACAGTTTTTATAAGAAGACGCAATTATCACGTGTTAACGTATTAACGATTAACGTTAACTTGTGTTAAATTTTCTGAAATGTAACGCTTTAACTTTTAACGAAGTTAACTTTTTCAGTAACGGATTAGCGATTAACGAAGTTAACTATTTGATTAAAGCTATGCTGATTATAGTTAATTTAAGATTCCGTTTTTTAGAAAAGTAAATGCAAAGAGATTGATTGTATTCTGACAAAGAACAAAGGTTGCTTTTTGTTTCTAAAAACAATGTTTAACTAGAATCAAATGAGTTATATGAAAAATTCTTAAGCTTTTGGTAAGAGATGTGTTTTGTTTAACTCCAAAAATCTTTCTTGATATATATAATTCTTCTGTACGTGTGTTGACAGTGAACTTCTCCTGAACGGCTAGACCGATTTGAATGATTTTTTTTGTGTGTGTTTCAGTGGATTCGAGGATGGTTTAGATTCATAATTGGACCCGGTAGGTGGCGCTGCAATCGGGTTCTAAATTTTATTTCTTCAGGGCAGAACAGCGTCTGCCGGGACAGCTGGTAATATTATAAAATTCGAAACATGCAGTGTATGTATATTAAAGCTATTCAAAGAAAACAACAACTGGTATAGACTACATCAAAAATGTGGAGAATATGATGCAATTTTTTTTTTATTGATTTCTTGTCTGTTTGTTCGGGATTCACGTAAAAACTACATGATGCAGTGTTCGCTGATCGACAGTTAATTCTTAAACTTAAACTTTGCGCTACATTTTATTCTGGAAATCCCGCAGGAATCTTCTGGGAATGATTTAAAATGGCCAGATTAAAAAAAATCAAATTCTAATGTGATTTTTTTCTGATCGACAACAAATTTAATGTAATAATAACAATAGTAATCGGCAGACAAACACACATATTGTATATCCCGAAATTAAGCAAGTTACGCTTGTGTTATGGGTAATATACAACGGACTGCTGTGGGGCCGATCCCAGACACCCAGACCATAGTAAATTACGGAGAAAATACGTTTCCGAAATTTACTATACCAGAAATCGAACCCGGAACCTCTGCGTTGCAGGTAGGCCGGCAAAGGCTTAGCCTGCTCGACCACAGAGGCCGTCATAAATGTTAATAATTTAATTTCAATACAAACATTGAAAAGCGTTACGTTGTTTTTTCTTAGCACTGTGCAGACGTTCAGAAAACAATTAATGTTTTTTTAGTATACTATAAAGTTGCATTCATACCGATAAATAAAATTGAAGCCTGGGTATGTAATTGCAAAATTTAAATTAGTATAGTTTTTAAAATTTTAATCTATGTCTCGGTTTGAAAGTTTCTATCGAATCGGTAAGCCGGAAAAGGCTTAGCCCGCTCAACCACAGAGGTCGTCAAATAAAATAATAATACATACATACATAACTTCACGCCAGTTCCCTTGCGGGGTAGGCACGAACAACAGAGTGCCATTTAGGCTTATTCTTACACACCTCACTTGCCTCTTTGACATTCATAACTCTATAACTTCATAAAATAATAATAATAAGTAAGAAAATGTGTGATGCTTGTTATCCCAGGAATCCCGCGGGACTTTTCCCGGGAGCGGTTTGACGTTGTTCGGATGCATAAAAATTAGCTTATTCCGACACAGTTTTCACTTTTTTTAAACGCTGCGATACATTGTGTCCCGGGAATTTAAAGTCAAGCGTGTACGAAGTCGCGGACATATTCTAGTATTTTTTTTTGGATTTTATGGCTTGGCAGCTAGGCCTTTAAGCCAGATCTTAGTTTACAATATAGCTACACATTTTCTTAAACCAATGTGTAGCTCAGCTGAACTGTAGGTTATCAGCTGGTGCCATTCAACGGAGTTCTTGTGACAACTCAAAAGGCCACATTTGACCATACAGTTCATATTTCCCACAAACCACATAATTACTACTCAGAAACTATCAATATCCTACAACTATTGCTCATTTTAGAGTAATTTTACACATCTTTATAAAATAAAACTGCACAGCACAACGTCTCCTTTCAGTTCCCGCAAAAAACTTTAGTTATAAATAATAGACGCTCGCGGACCGCGTTCGTAATACCGAAGTAAGAAAGAGAGTGTCGGGGTGAAGGTAAGGAAAGGAATGCTCCGGTGGTTCGGGCATGTGGAAAGAATGACTAAACAGGTATACAATGCAATACTAGCAGAAGATGATGTCAGGAGCCTTAAGAACAGACCAGCGTGCATGACAAGAGCTATGAATGTCAAAGAAGCAAGTGAGGTGTGTAAGAATAAGCCTAAATGGCGCTCTGTTGTACGTGCCTACCCCGCAAGGGAACTGGAGTGAAGTTATGTATGTATGTAAAAGTATACAACGTGCGACTCGTTTAATGGCTGAAGAGACAGAGTGTTGCCAACAATGCACTTATAAAACTACCTAACAGAAGTCACAGATAACAGCTAGTGATAATGCAATATTTCTGTTAAATGTCTTTAACCGCTCATCCGGACAATTCTTACAAACATTTTCCGTGTCGCTTGTTTCAGCGGAATGTTAAAATAAACTGAAAATGCGGCGTGGAAAGGGCAGGGAACGAAGCAGGTGCGGTCTCATTGCCACGGCAATATAAAATTCGTGCAGGTTGTAGCCGCAATGTTTACGTCTCCCTTCGTAACTAGACAACACTGTAAAGGCGAACTTACACTACGACACTATACACCGTACACCTTGTGTATACACTCAGTGTCTGTGTCTCTGAGCGCTAGTTAAAAAAAGAAAGTAAGATAAAACATTTATTTAGAACTACAACACAAATGAGAATACATTTTTTTTATTGCAGGAGTTCAGCCGACAGGCAGACGGCCTACTTGATGGAAAGCGGTTACCATCGCCTATGGACATTTGCAACACCAAAGGTGCTACAAGCTACAAATGCGCTGCTGCTCTCTTAAAGGAGACTGAAACCTGGTCACTAATGCCGGAACACAACACAAGGTTGTTACGGCGGCATACTCTGGACCAGGGGTGGTAGCCATCCAGTCAGGAAAATACCCTACCACCTGGCTGTGGGTTTTTTGGTCGCCTCTTACGCCTGCACGGATAAAATATGGATAAATTTTGTACATTTGTTTATAGACACTCCGACACAAAAATGAGTGTCTGACATTTGTGTCGCAAATTCTGTCGTGCTCTTTTAGATTAAGGTATATAAGTACATAGATGGCCATCATATGACCACACTGAACTATATACAGCAACCTTTTAAAAATAGCCATCTTCTAAATTTCAACATAATAGCAATTTCTATTTCAGGCGACACTTGAAATCATAAAAAATCATAGCGCGAAAATGTTCCCGGCGCAGATCCATTTTTCAATGAGACAATTTAAATTAGCCTGCAAACAATATGTAGGGAAATTTTGAAATTGGAACGTACCTATTTTTAGTTATAAATAATCATATTTTCAAAATAGATTACAACTGGCCAGTCTCAGCTCGCAAACAATATGGAGGGAAATTTTGAAATTGGAACGTACCTATTTTTAGTTATAAATAATCATATTTTCAAAATAGATTACAACTGGCCAGTCTCAGCTCGCAAACAATATGGAGGGAAATTTTGAAATTGGAACGTACCTATTTTTAGTTATAAATAATCATATTTTCAAAATAGATTACAACTGGCCAGTCTCAGCTCGCAAACAATATGGAGGGAAATTTTGAAATTGGAACGTACCTATTTTTAGTTATAAATAATCATATTTTCAAAATAGATTACAACTGGCCAGTCTCAGCTCGAAAACAATATGGAAGGAAATTTTGAAATTGGAACGTCCCTAGTTATAAATAATCATATTTTCAAAATAGATTACAACTGGCCAGTCTCAGCTCGAAAACAATATGGAGGGAAATTTTGAAATTGGAACTTACCTATTTTTAGTTATAAATAATCATATTTTCAAAATAGATTACAACTGGCCAGTCTCAGCTCGAAAACAATATGGAGGGAAATTTTGAAATTGGAACTTACCTATTTTTAGTTATAAATAATCATATTTTCAAAATAGATTATAACTGGCCAGTCTCTCATTTATAAAAAAAAACTAGCGGCCCCGTCAGACGTTGTCCTGCTCTGAAAAAATAAAAATCTAGGACCGATCCCAGCGCCACCTACCGGTTCCAATCGTGGATTTAAACCATCCTTGGACCCACTCAAACACACAAAAACAAAACCACCAAAATCGCTCCCGGTGATTAGAAGGATTCTAGAACCCGATCTCAGCGCCACCTACCGGTTCCAACTGGATAAAAAGTATCCTATGTCCGTATCCTGGTCCTAAGCTACCTCCCCACCAATTTTCAGCCAAATCGGTATAGCCGTTCTTGAGTTATAAATAGTATAACTAACACGACTTTCTTTTATATATATAGATATTTTGCGCAATACGTTCTGAGTGGCCTGGTATAGGTTTTTTTATGTAATACTAAAATAATAAAAAATACTGAATAAAGGGGTTCAACTATACAGGTAGTATAGTAATAAGCCTCCACGAATGGGTGCAAAGCGGGGAACACGGTCGCGTCAAGGTCGGGATCGCTACCTCCCGCACCTACGCACATCAGTGCCCACGGGTATAATGATTTTCTTTTACGAGACCCGCCCGATATTGTTTCAAGTGCCGCGCACAAAGAAATAGTCATATCGAATCCAATAACAGGGAACACAAAACGATACTACCCATACGTGGTTGCCAGGTGCCTACGTTTCACACAATTCCCAGGATTTATGGAAGATTAAATTATACCTCGCGGACCGCGTTCGTAATACCGAAGTAAGAAAGAGAGTTGGTCTGTGGTGACATGTGGAAAGAATGACTAAACAGATATACAATGCAAAAGTGGATGGATGCAGAAGTCGTGGAAGGCCACGATACACCTTCCATGATCAAATTGATCGTGTATTAGCAGAAGGTGATGTCAGGAGCCTTAAGAACAGACGAGCGTGCATGACAAGAGTTATGAATGTCAAAGAAGCAAGTGAGGTGTGTAAGAATAAGCCTAAATGGCGCTCTGTTGTTCGTGCCTACCCCGCAAGGGAACTGGCGTGAAGTTATGTATGTATGTAAATAATACCATTTGATTTTATGAAAATTGGAATATAACGTTGGCGGCAGTGCAGGACCTTTTAACTACATTCCTTTTGAAATTATTGAAGTGAAACTTATTTAATTAATGAACGATAAAATATAATTACAATGAGTAAATCAAACTTAAACTGAACACCCCTGCGCATAACTCAACTTTCTACAATTGTTTTACCATTAAGGCTATACAGCTTTGGAACGCGCTGCCTGCTGCTATCAGACAAGCAAAATCGCTAATAAATATACATATATTACACACACACACACACACACACACACACACACGCACGCACGCACGCACGCACGCACACACACACACACATACACACACACACACACACACACACACACACACACACACACACACACACACACACACACACACACACACACACACAGAGAGAGAGAGAGAGAGAGAGAGAGAGAGAGAGAGAGAGAGAGAGAGAGAGAGAGAGACCCACACGCACACACACACGCACACACGCACACACCCACACACACGCACTCGCACACGCGCGCACACACACACACACACACACACACACACACACATACATACATACATACGCACATATATATATATATATATACTAGCTGATGTCCGCGTGGTGCGGTTTTTTAACTACTCTTTAATTTTTCGGGATCAAAAGTATCCTATATGTTGACCAGGGAAATAAGCTACCACCATAGAAAATTTCATTGAAATCGGTCCAGTCGTTTTGGAGATTAGCCGGTACAAACAGAGAAACAAAAAATTTGAAAAAAATCTAAATTAGTTCTGTTTCACTTCTTACATCCCCCTGACTTGGTTTATAGCATTTTTTTTCATTGTACAGAAATTCGGCCTTTACAATTTTATTATATATATATATATATATATATATATATATATATATATATATATATATATATATATATATATATATATATATATATATATTGTTTATGTATTTATTATTAAAAAGTAAGTAGTTCGTACTATATGTTACGTATACCACCATCGCCATTATCATCTCAATTAATTCCTGGGGTTGTCTTTAAGAGATCGCTTTTTAGAGACAAGACCGCCCTTTGTATATAACTAAATATAATTTTAGTCTTTAAGTTCATGTTTGTATTGGTGTATAATAAAGTGTTATCTATCTATGAATAAAAAGCAGAATTTAATTTGCAATAAATATGTAAATTTATGTGTCCAGATTTATTATGCCTGCGGTTGGCAACCCAGCCGCTCGTCGGTCTATCTATATCCGAGAACATAAGCAAACAGTGTGATCAGGTGCGAAATTTCTTTCTTTATTCGCTAATGGTGGCTATATTCGCCCCCCTCGCCCCCCTGCGGGTCTGGCCCCCTGATCTCGAGATTGGGTCTCGATGGGCTCGTCCCTCATAATAGACAGGCTTGATTGAATCAGCCGTGCTCCCCATTCATGGTGGATTGATTTCTTGCGATCAAGGATTTTTAGTTTCCCCGACATTCGGACGGGGGGAATTGACACAATCGTGTAACAACGATTAGAGATAACTTCTTGTAGACCGAGATCCCGCTGCAAGATTACTACGTTTATGTTTTATTACATTAAAATCTAGTTTTTATATATAACTAGCTGTCCCGGCAGACGTTGTTCTGCCCTGAAGAAATAAAATTTAGAACCCGATTCCAGCGCCACCTATCGGGTCCAAATGTAAGCTATCCTATGTTTCAAGTCGGATCAAAATGCACACGGTGTGCAAATTTGATTCAAATCGGTCAAGTAGTTTAGGAGTCCGTCGCGGACAAACAACGTGACACATAATTTATATATATTAAGATTATGTATGGGGGAATACATAATTGCTAGGTTGTCTATAAAAATGTGGCCGCTAGTATTTTTAATTAAAATAATATTAGTGTGATATTTTAGGAAAAATTGTAACTGAACACAATCAGTTCAAACGTAATGCGCGATTCAATAACACGCGCAAAGTCCGTCACTATATAGGTTATCGAGTGTACACAACAAGTCTCGTCTTGATCGTGGTTCTCGCTAGACTGACGATCTCTCCATTGCTTTATAATGCACCGATACAATACGTCTACCTGGCAAGCGTCGACGCAATTTCCCAGAAAACTTAATCCGCACACCTGCGTAATTATGTCTGCGACAAGCCATAAATGAGTACAATACACAATAGGCTGTTTTCTAATAACAATTTTTAAACACAAAGTAAACAAAAGAAGATAGTCATAAAATGGTTTCAATGTTATTAACTCAAACGCCGCGGCAGGTAATAAATGTGCTTTGTCTACAAGTATGCAGGTGGCCCAACTTGTAACAATATTTAAAAACCACATTTTTATTAAATAACACATGACCTTACGCACGTACGTTGAAACGTAGTAATCTTGCAGCGGGATCTCGGTCTATAAGTACACTTTCATTAACAAGCAACTGTTTAGAAACTTGCTAATTGTTAGTATCGCAAAACTTTCGTCGTCTTTCCGTCACGACGTGTTTCTTTGTGAAATGTAATAGCGCTGCGGCGGCACCAAAGAGACACGATCGCACCGCCAAAAGGATTAATATATAGCCAAATTTTATTGCCAATTGATATTTTAATGGATTTAAAAATGAGAAATAATCAGGAGTTATAGAATGTTTGTCTGTCTGTTATAGAACATCCCGTAAAAACTACTGAATATCTGACGAGTTCCAATGATTTTTATTCCCCATTTTCAACCCATTCGTTTTTTTTTTTTTTTTTTTATTGCAAGAGATCAGCAGACAGACAGACGGCCCACTTGATGGAAAGCGGTTACTGTCGCCTATGGACATTTGCAACAGCAAAGTTGCTACAAATGCGCTGCTACTCTCTTAAGGGAGACTGGAACCTGGTCACTAATGCCGGAACACAACTCAAGGTTGTTATGGTGACATACTTTAGACCAGCGGTGGTAGCCATCCAGTCGGGCAAATGCCCTACCACCTGGCTGTGGGTTGTTAAGTCGCCTTTTACGACAGGCCGCCCGGCCGCAGGAAATTGTATTCTTTCTCCGTTCCTGCACGGATAAAACCATAAAGCTATCCACCATAAAGCCAACCCCACCATGCAAACCGGCAAATTAATATTTCTCCGTTATCAGAGAAACACGGAGCACATATTTCTGTGCGACTCTTTTTTTTTTTAATTTTTGAAAATTCGTACACGCTCCCCCCACCAGTGAAATGACATGATTTCTTTGAATGTCTTATATTTTTTGACTTATTCATACTGACCGATTTAAATGATAAAAATGGGCCCCTTAAATCTACTTCTTAAAGCAAAACTTGTTATTTCTTATCACCTCTTGTTCTATGATGGTTTTGATTTGTTTAGCGTAAAACAAGACTAAGGACCGTTTGCATAAGGTTGCTTAAATTTATTTAAGAAACACAAAACGTATTTAACAAACTTAAGTACAATTAGCGTCTTGCACAACGCAAAATATGCCGCTAAATATGTTTAAAGAACTGTCAATACATACATACATAACTTCACGCCAGTTCCCTTGCGGGGTAGGCACGAACAACAGAGCGCCTTTCAGGCTTATTCTTACACACCTCACTTGCTTCTTTGACATTCATAGCTCTTGTCATGCACGCTCGTCTGATCTTAAGGCTCCTGACATCACCTTCTGCTAGTACACGATCAATTTGATCATGGAAGGTGTGTCGTGGCCTTCCACGACTTCTGCATCCATCCACTTTTGCAATGCGTTTTATGTAAAACGCATTTAGGCAGTTTAATATGATTAACTAATTTTATTTAAATGCGATCGTTATGCAAGCGGTTTAGTTTAAAATAAAATTTATTTTTGTTTTGTCTCGTTGAAGATGAAGCAGTTGTATGGCAAATGGAAAATTCATAAAGCCACACACCAGCTGTGAAAACATTTTCATAGCATGATCACAGTAAAATCTTGATTTTATCTCCTTCACTAAGTTTTCAGAAAATCACATTTTCACTGCAGAGTTGTCGTAAAAGAGGAACTATATTTCGCAGCTGTATTTTTAAGGCTTCAAAAGATACTTAAAGAGAAATTCTTTAAAAAAAAACCACAATTCGTACAGCCCGGAGAAAATGAATAGTTCCACCAAGTTTTTTAACAGTTCTCGGTGCGATATATTTTACGGACTGTACTCTGCTGTTTTGAGGAACTTATGAAGCGTAGTTTTAGTATCAAAGTTTGCGTTTGGACTCATGTCAGTTGCTGTATTGCCTGACATGGACCAAGGTAAATAAATTAGTAAGGGAATGACGACCGCCATGTAAAAAAAATTGAAGGTAAAAACAAACATATGTAATACATGACTTCACGCCAGCTCCCTTGCGGGGTAGGCACGGACAACGGAGCGCCATTCAGGCTTATTCTTACATATCTCACTTGCTTCTTTGACATTCATAGCTCTTGTCATGCACGCGATCAATTTGATAATGGAAGGTGTGTCGTGGCCTTCCACGACTTCTGCATCCATCCACTTTTGCATTGTATATCTGTTTAGTCATTCTTTCGTCATGCATTCTTTCCACATGCCCGAACCACCGGAACATTCCTCTCCTTACCTTCACCCCGACACTCTCTTTCAGACTAACTCTCAGACCAGACCAGAATATAATACTTATCTAATAATAATAATTTGTATATTCTCAGACGATCGATCTACGATGAAAACAGTTTGAATAATGTATATAAGTATTAAAATAAATAAAATTAAATATTAGTCAGTCATTCGGGCCTGTTCTTATACCTTACCGACCGTTCATTTGCCTTATTATCGGCTAAAATTTCACATAAGCTCCAAACAAGTAATCTCAAAATTCAACCGATGGAAGTGAATGAATAAAAGTTATAGGAACCGGTCATTAGTCAGTCATATAGGAAACTGCTGCTTTAGATCAGCATCTGCAGCGTTAGACCCGTCCTTTCTTAGTCTTTTTTTTTATTGCAAGAGATCAGCAGACAGGTAGACGGCCCACTTGATGGAAAACGGTTACCATCGCCTATGGACATTTGCAACAGCTACAAATGCGCTGCTGCTCTCTTAAGGAAAACTGGAACCTGGTCACTAATGCCGGAACACAACTCAAGGTTGTTATGGCGACATACCTTAGACCAGGGGTGGTAGCCATCCAGTCGGGCAAATGTCCTACCACCTGGCTGTGGGTTGTTTTGTCGCCTCTTACGACAGGCCGCCCGGCCGCAGGAAATTGTATTCTTTCTCCGTTCCTGCACGGATAAAATGGTCTTTTTCCATGATCGACTAATTCGGTTCGTATCCCGCAATGAAATATGTTTCAGCATTAGCGGCGGCACGAGGCAGCTGCCCTGCGCCACTCCAGCCTTGACTAATTGTTCAGATTATACTATATATAAATTCTCCCAAAATTTATGATAACTTAAGACGCAAAATTTATGCGGCGTCTTATTATTCTGACAGCTCATTGCGGGTTTCTTAATAAGGGGGGTTGTATGTGCGTTTTGGGGCGTCAATTAATAGACGCTATTAACCATGTTTGCAATCCGTCAAGCGAACGAGAGAATGCCACTAAGAAGAGACGCCGTAGATGTATTGCTTAATCAAAATTTATTTATATAATAATATATTTATCAAAAGAACCTCAGCCAGAAGGCCCAGCTTGCCATACACAACGCGGTGTAGGTACGTACGCTCACGTATGGAAGCGAGAGTTGGGTATGGAAGAGAGAGCATGAATGTAGAGTAAACGCGGTCGAGATGCGAGCACTGCGCAAAATCTGCGGAGTGACGCTCGCGGACCGCGTTCCTAATACCGAAGTAAGAAAGAGAGTTGCTCTGAAAGAGAGTGTCGGGGTGAAGGTAAGGAAAGGAATGCTCCGGTGGTTCGGGCATGTGGAAAGAATGACTAAACAGGTATACAATGCAATACTAGCAGAAGATGATGTCAGGAGCCTTAAGAACAGACGAGCGAGCATGACAAGAGCTATGAATGTCAAAGAAGCAAGTGAGGTGTGTAAGAATAAGCCTGAATGGCGCTCTGTTGTTCGTGCCTACCCCGCAGGGGAACTGGCGTGAAGTTATGTATGTATGTATGTAAAATTTATTAAGTAGCTCATTACGGTGTCACGGCTGTAGGTATAAGGCTCCTATTACGGTTCGTATCCTAAATTATATCGAGTTTAATTTATCAAAGAAACTTGTTATCATTCTTAACTTGTTATCATTCTTTGTTCGGATTTTAGTAACTTGAGCTTAATTACGCTACATTCTTCGAGAGATACAAATAATTCAAATACATGTTAATAAAAAGTAACTTAATTCGATTTGAATTTGGCGCGCATAGGGGTATTATCATAATATACTGTTACGAGTGTGGGACTCGAATTAAAATGCCGTTGGAATTACTATAGAGTTTATTAGAACTATACAAACACGTGTAAAACAGGTACAAATAAAACTAGACAGTACTTCTAACACGCGCAAAGTCCGTCACTATATCGCTTGTCGAATGTACACGTCGTGCTTGTGTCGTAATCGTCGCTCGACTGCCGATCTCTCCGTTAGGGCATTCCTTTATACTCAGCTTACAACATGTCACGACCGTGTAAACAATGATTTCCAAGAACCACACCTGGCCACTGTCGACGCTATTCACAGAAAACATAATTCTGCACACCTGCAGGATTATGCCTGCGAACGGTCATAAACAAGTACAATAACAATAGGCTATTGTCTAATTGCAAATTTTAAACACAAAGAAAACAAAAGAAGATAGTCATAAAACAGTTTGGTTCAGTTGGCCCAACTTGTAACAATACGTCAAGTGTCAATGTAATGTCACTAGTACATCACAATTGTCAGAGTTTTTGTTCAGTTAGAACAATATAACAAATTAACAGTGTTATTTTAAATTCCTAAGCGTACTAGATTCATTGAAATTGTGAATTAATCTTATATATATAAAAGAAAGTCGTGTTAGTTACACTAGTTATAACTCAAGAACGGCTGTACCGATTTGGCTGAAAATTGGTGGGGAGGTAGCTTAGAACCAGAACACGGACATAGGATACTTTTTATCCCGTTGGAACAGATAGGTGGCGCTGAGATCGGGTTCCAGAATCCTCCTAATCACCTGGACCGATTTTGGTGATTTTGTTTTTGTGTGTTTGAGTGGGTTCCCGGATGGTTTAGATTCGCTATTAGAACCGGTAGGTGGCGCTGACGTCGGGTCCTAGATTTTTATTTTTTCAGAGCAGGTCAACGTCTGTCGGGGCCGCTAGTTAGCTATAAATGTTGTTTCTCTTTTTAGGTGAGTACATAAAAAGTACAAATTAGATACATATTATTAAAATTAAGAACGTATGAATGAATGAATGAATGAATGAAAACTCTTTATTGTTCACCATAACTTAAACCTAGATATTTATTACAAACACATTTAAATTAGAACAATGGGCGGCCTTATCGCTTATAGCGATCTCTTCCAGGCAACCCGGTGTCTAAGGAGATATTACAAGAAAATTAAATAATATTTGGTGGCTTAACTAAATTGAAACTAATTCGATCGTAATTGAAGAAAAAAAAAAAAAAAAAAAAAAACTAATAAAGACATACATAATTAAATTAAAATAATATAAATTACATATACATACATGAGAATAATAAACGTAATATATTTTTTAGAACCAATTCATGTGTATTTCATTATGGGTGGAGATATTTCAATATTTCACAGTTAATATGGCGTCGTGTTTAAAAAGCGCTCGCAATTTTGTCGCGGGCACTTGTAGGAATGCTAATATAGCGAGCGACGTAAGGTGAAACGCAGCGGGGCGAGACGATGCGAAACGGGGAAACGCGGGACGAGGCAATTCGAAACGGGAAAAGCAAAGTGACGCGATGCGACACGGGGAAAGCGGACCCGATGCGAATTTTAATATTTACCCCTTGATTGACGAGAACGCGACTCCCTGAATTTGCCGTATAATAACCGCGTCGGGTTACGCAGAGCGGGAGAACCGAGGCGAATTGCAAGTTCTTGATATCGAAATAAGAACCCCGAACGGAATTATGACACTCTATTCATTATAATACAATCGGAAAATAATGTTGTTTCAAGTTCAAGCTTATATCGCTTTTTATCAAAAGCGTTATCACGCAGGGGGAATTCTTTTCGAACTGAATCCGCGAGTCAATGGAGGCAACGGACCAAATAATCTAATATATAAAATTCTCGTGTCACAGTTTTCGTTGCCATACTCCTCCGAAACGGCTTGACCGATTTTGATGAAATTTTTTGTGCTTATCCGGTATCTATGAGAATCGGCCAACATCTATTTTTCATCCCCCTAAATGTTAGGGGTAGTCCACCCTTAAATTTTATTTTTTATTTTTTAGACAAAATTTTTAATTTCTATTTTTTTATGATACAACATACAAAAATACATACAACCCTAAATTTGCACCCCTCTACGATCAACCCCTATTTTTCATTTGTTAATTATAAACTTTAATTTTTTGGCAAGATTTTTAATCTTATTTTCTTATGACTTAGAATTAAAAAAAAATATATTACTCTTTTAGATTCACAATTAGAACCGGTAGGTGGCGCTGAGATCGGGTTCTGGAATCCTCCTAATCACCGGGAGCGATTTTGGTGATTTTGTTTTTGTGTGTTTGAGTGGGTACCGGGATGGTGAGATTCGCAATTAGAACCGGTAGGTGGCGCTGGGATCGGGTTCTACAATTTTATTTTTTAAAGGCAGGACAACGTCTGCCGGGGCCGCTAGTAATAATAATAATAATCGGCAGACAAACACACACATTGTATATCCCCAAATTAATCAAGTTACGCTTGTGTTATGTGTAATATACAACAGATTACTCTGGGGCCGATCCCAGACACCCAGACCATAGTAAATAACGGAGAAAATACGTTTCCGAAGTTTACTATACCAGGAATCGAACCCGGAACCTCTGCGTTGCAGTGAGGTACGCCAGCAAAGGCTTAGCCCGCTCAACCACAGAGGCCGTCAAAAATGATCCACGCAACAGATTGCTGAACGTGGACTGTGGTACAGGAGTTCCCAAAAGTGCTAGGCCGATGCTCGAAGCCGCTCGTCTAAACTCAAATCCAGGCATTAATTTAGAAAGTTTCACGGAGCGCCTTTGATCACTCTTAAGCACGGCTAATATCCATCCACTTGCAAACTAGTTAGGCAGAGAGGCGCTCCTAGATTCTCTCAAGCCAATTTACTTTGATGCAACCTCCTAGTTTTCTCTTAAAAATACCCTCTATCAAATAAACTATCGTGTCTCTGAAAGAAAATAAAGAAAAAGCTGACCATAATTAAACACATATGCTTGGATGGATGGATGAATGTAGATTTTTTTATTGCAGGAGTTCAGCAGACAGGCAGACGGCCCACTTGATTGAAAGCGGTTACCATCGCCTATGGACATTTGCAACACCAAAGGTGCTACAACCGCGCTGCTGCTCTCTTAAGGGAGACTAGGTAGTACAGGTAACGTAGGGAAATTAAGCTTATATAGGTCTGAGAAAGAGCTATCAACTTTTGGGGGATAGGAGTTCTTGTACATATATTAATTTTCGATGTAGACCAGGCCAAATCAGAAAGCATAAACAGCTGTGTAATGTTAAAATCTAGCTAAGACAATATACGTATAGTTAAGACTTTTATTGTCTTATTAGCTTCAGTTCTTAAAAACCGATTTTGAAATATTCTTCATTGGTGCTCCGCTCCTATTGGTCTTAGCGTGATGATATATAGCCTATAGCCTTCCCCGATAAATGGGCTATCTAACACTGAAAGAATTTTTCAAATCAGACCAGTAGTTTCTGAGATTAGCGCGTTCAAACAAACAAACTCTTCAGCTTTATATATTAGTATAAGTTTGGGCTTTTGCTAATGTATTGTGCTTGTGAAAACCTGAAAAGACTAGTCAAATAATTTTAATAAATAGCTTTAAAATACTCGTATATCGTTTAAGTTTACGACATTTCTTCTCGTTGTAGTGTCAAAATTCACTGAAGGCACTTGATAGGTTTTGAAATTACATAGCTGATGAGATGTAGTGAAAATTACTCAAAGAAATTTTGGAGCTGATTTTGACGAATACTAAAGCGACCCTTTGTTTTAGCTTGCCGTTTGACAGAAGAAGAGAGAAGAAGAAGTTGATCCTTGGAAGCTACTCATGGGTTGGTGTAATAATACAGTTGTGTTCTTTTTTCAAAATAAGCTGATTGCGGAATGCTATCATTGCAGAATATCTGCTTACTCTTTACCGTGCTTTTTTTTATTGCAGGAAATCAGCAGACAGGCAGACGGCCCACTTGATGGAAAGCGGTTACCATCGCCTATGGACATTTGCAACACCAAAGTTGCTACAAATGCGCTGCTGCTCTCGTAAGGGAGACTGGATCCTAGTCACTAATACCGGAACACAACTCAAGGTTGTTATGGCGACATACTTTAGACCAGGGGTGGTAGCCATCCAGTCGGGCAAATGCCCTACCACCTGGCTGTGGGTTGTTAAGTCGCTTCTTACGACAGGCCGCCCCAACGCAGGAAATTGTATTCTTTCTCCGTTCCTGCGCGGATAGTAATATCTTGCATGGGGTACTGCTGTCAGCTTTGGAACCGCTCAGCTAAGTACCAGCTTAAAGCGTTAGGTACAATTGAGAGAAGAGCCAAGAGCTTGATTAGTGGGGATCAGCTTGTCAATACAAGACTTCAAAGCCTAGAGCATCGACGGCGGGTTGCTAGTCTATCGGTGTTTCATAGGATTCATTTCGGAGAGTGTGCGGTTGAACTGTTCGACCTGATTCCCACTACACCATTCCATCTCAGGACCACAAGGCGCTCTGGTCTACGCCATCGTTTCACAGTGGAAACACCAGCAGTGGAACGCAGCGTTTCGCCTTCACGTTGCGCCACCAGAGTTTGGGTTTCCAGAAAACTAAAATCCAGGAGCCTTTAAGTCTCGTGTGAATACGTGTTTTCTAGGTAAGTACGTGCGATTAGGAGTGATCGTGGTCAAACGCGAACCTATTTACTATAAAAAATCCGATTTTTTATAATAATAATTTATAATGAGCTTGTATATCTTGGATGTGCTTTTAGCAGAGATGGAGGGTACACCGCTGATATAGAAAGAAGAGTGAATTTGGGGAATAGTGTGAATGGAGCGTTAGTTAAACTTCTAGGCGCTAAGAACCTCAGCCAGAAGGCCCAACTTGCCATACACAACGCGGTGCTGGTACCTACGCTCACGTATGGAAGCGAGTGTTGGGTATGGAAGAGAGAGCACGAAAGTAGCACTGCGCAAAATCTGCGGAGTGACGCTCGCGGACCGCGTTCGTAATACCGAAGTAAGAAAGAGAGTTGGTCTGAAAGAGAGTGTCGGGGTGAAGGTAAGGAAAGGAATGCTCCGGTGGTTCGGGCATGTGGAAAGAATGCATGATGAAAGAATGACTAAACAGATATACAATGCAAAAGTGGATGGATGCAGAAGTCGTGGAAGGCCACGACACACCTTCCATGATCAAATTGATCGTGTACTAGCAGAAGGTGATGTCAGGAGCTTTAAGAACAGCCGAGCGTGCATGAAAAGAGCTATGAATGTCAAAGAAGCGAGTGAGGTGTGTAAGAATAAGCCTGAATGGCGCTCTGTTGTTCGTGCCTACCCCGCAGGGGAACTGGTGTGAAGTTATGTATGTATGTATAATTTATAATCGGCAGACAAACACACGTATTGTATATCTCCAAATTAAGCAAGTTACGCTTGTGTTATGAGTAATATACAACGTACTACTCGGGGCCCATCCCAGACACCTAGAACATAATAAATAACGGAGAAAATACGTTTCCGAAATTTACTATATCAGGAATCGAACCCGGAGCCTCTGCATTTCTGACTAGGGTAAGTGATTTTTCAAAACGCTTTCTTCAAAATGCGGTCCCGACACTCCGTTGAGTATTTTTTGGCTATATTTTATAGCTTCGGATTTAAAGGCCTCTCTCTTTATTCACATGCAAGACCACAAAGAGCAGGAAGGAAATCATTGAAATACCAAATAATAACAAAAAGACACCACCATATTTATATATTACATAATTTGGCTGACATAATATAGCAGTGTGTAACATGAACACTCTAAATGACTGTGTCTCTTGAAATGTCTAAACATATATTCTCGGCGAAATAACTATGTAAATAACCAAGGAAAAAGTTGTTAATAACGGCTGGTAGAACAGTACGAATGTCGGGTAGAAATGCGCGGTACAAATCTAGGCCGTTACCGTAATCAGTGGAGCTGAAGCCGGCGCGGTCTATTACTGTTATCATAATGAAACTTAGAAACAAGGGAGCGCAATGGTAGTCATTATAACACCGCAGTGTACTTGAATACAGTAATTCCACACTCGCGAGTATCTCGTATCCGTGTAGGAACGGAGAAAGAATACAATTTCCTGCGTTGGGGCGGCCTGTCGTAAGAGGCGACTAAACAACCCACAGCCCACCCCTGGTCTAAAGCATGTCGCCATAACAACCTTGAGTTGTGTTCCGGCATTAGTGACCAGGTTCCAGTGACCCTTAAGCGAGCAACCGCGCATTTGTAGCACCTTTGGTGTTGCAAATGTCCATAGGCGATGGTAACCGCTTTCCATTAAGTGGGCCGTCTGCCTGTCTGCTGAACTCCTGCAATAAATAAAAAAAAATCTCCTGATTCTAAGTTACCTTCCCACCAATTTTCAGTCGATTCGGTACAGCCGTTCTTGAGTTATAAATAGTGTAACTAACACGACTTTCTTTTATATTATACACGAATCAGCAATGTAGTTTACTTGAATTTATATAGACAGTACAATGATATAGATATTATTTATCGTTTTACGGTGTCTACAGCACATTATAATAAATTACATACATCTTAAATATTAGTTAACATCCAAAAAAACAAGTTGTACAATGACACTTCCACAAAATCTAGATATTTGTTTTTTTTTGGTTCGCAGCAACTTGTAACTTGTATGTACAAAAAATGAATCAAAACTACCTGCAACTTTAATTATTTTTCAACAACAACGAATATCTCAATGAACTTGTTTGCACTTTATATAACGGCGTGGACAATAATAAATCAAGGGACTTCGACACAAGTCGTACATGTAATCATCACAAGTAAATAATTCACTAAACGATGCTGTAACATTGACAACCCTCTCACATTGATATCAAACTCATGTTACCCGTAGTAGTGTGCAGTGGTGCGCTTGCGTGGCACTGACAACCAACCTACACATGTGTTTTTTTATTTTTTATTTCTCCTTCTTTAGCCCGGGCGAACGAGATATGCCCGAGTCTACTACTTTTGTGTTTCTATTCATTTATAAATATATACTACTATTGGATATTGGATAATTGGTTGGATTTGGGTAATGTTGGTTTAGGTTGGTTCATGTTGGGATAATATTTTATACTTCGCGCCGACGCCGGAGCTCGGAACTCGACCTTCGGCCACCGTAAGCGGGCGGCGCGGGTGGGGCCCCTAGGGGTATAGGGGTTCTCACTCACCCGCACATGCCGTCGAGATGAGAGCGCGAGTGTTCCGCGCGCGCTCATCTCCCTTCCCGTGGGGCGCGTTACAGACCGCCCCACGCAAGAATGAGACACAGTAGTAACCGGGGGATACGTCCCCTGGCATAGAAAGAGGCCCAGTGAGGGGGGCCCACGCCTGCCAGGGCATTGCGGAGTCGGGTAGCCCATTTCCCGTAGCCCTGGCATAAGGCGCAGGACGAAACACCCAGGGGTTTTAGTGGGTATTCCTAACTGGGGAGTGGCAATAACACACTCACACGGGTCGCGAACATCCCCCCAGGCTTCTGTGCCTGTCGCGTCTTAGTCCTCAAACGGATTTCCCCTGGCCAAAAAATAAATAAATTTTTATACTTACATATACTACATATACGTTTTATTTTTATACTAAGATATACATAATAACTGTACATACGTTAGCAACCGCGTTGCCTCCTCCAAGTCAAAATCCCCAACTCGGTTCCTACACATGTGTTAGCCGGTGTAACCGCTATAAATTTTAATACTGTGACAACATGGCGTGCGTTAGTATTTTTGCGAGGCGGCCGTCCCGCGGGCCTCGTGTAACACAAAGACGGAACAGCCCAAAGCCCTATGTTCCGAGAGATATTATCCAAAGTACGTATAATGTGATGAAATAAGGCGCTCGTTATGACCTAATACGGTATTACAGTTTAGCTATGATTAAGAAGTAGATTTTACATATTAAAAAAAAAAAAAAAATATTGCAGGAGATCAGCAGACAGGCAGACGACCCACATGATGGAAAGCGGTTACCATCGCCTATGGACATTTGCAACACCATAGTTAGAGTAAGGGAGATTGGAACCTGGTCACTAATGCCGGAACACAACTCAAGGTTGTTATGACGACATACTTTATATTATACTTAGACGGCCTCTGTGGTTGAGCGGGCTGAGCCTTTGCCGGCGTACCTCACTGCAACGCAGAGGTTCCGGGTTCGATTCCTGGTATAGTAAATTTCGGAAACGTATTTTCTCTGTTATTTACTATGGTCTGGGTGTCTGGGATCGGCCCCAGAGTAGTCCGTTGTATATTACCCATAACACAAGCGTAACTTGCTTAATTTGGGGATATACAATGTGTGTGTTTGTCTGCCGATTATTATTATATTATTATTATTATTATTACTTTAGACCAGGGGTGGTAGCCATCCAGTCGGGCAAATACCCTAGCACCTGGCTGTGGGTTGTTAAGTCGCCTCTTACGACAGGCCGCCTCAACGCAGGAAATTGTATTCTTTCTCCGTTCTTGCACGGATACATACTATGTTACGTCACATACGTGGAATAATTTATTGCTGCATAATTAGCAAGGTTAAAACTGAGTAGTCCACATACGTGACAAAATCAGTTAATACACAAAATAGAAAAACTTCGGAGATACATCTGCGAACATATTTAGGGTTTTTTTCATATTTTCACGTAGCAGTTAAGATTTCTGTATAATGTAGTCTTAAGTTTAATGTTAAATTAATTAAGCAATAATAACATAGAGAGTGTTGGCAACACCAACAAATTTGACTTTGTCAGGGAGTTTTTGGCGGGAACCGACAGGGGACGTCGTGCTGTGCAGTTTTATTTTCTAAAAATGTGTAAAATCGCTCTAAAATGAACAATAGTTGTAAGATATTGATAGTTTTTGAGTAGTAATTATGTGTTTTTGTGAGAAATGTGAACTGTATAGTCAAATGTGGCCTTTCGAGTTGTCACAAGAACTCCGTTGAATGGTGTGGATTGTAGCCTACAATACAACTGCGCCTGGCTTAAAGGCCAAGTTGCCAAGCCATAAACTTAAAAAAAATGACTTTGTCACATAAAATTTTTCCTTCAACATGTAATGGTGCAAATTTAATAAATTAATTAAATATCTCTCGTGGTGCAATTTCTACCCTTTCCTTACTAGTTTTGATTTAATCAGAGAGTACAACACACGTCGTCTTATTTTGTACTCCCCTCCAGCGATTGAGCCTAGCTCCTGCGATGGAGCTATGGGTGCATCACCCTCATCCAATAGGGTAACATCATCGACGCACCACACAACTTAATAAACCCCTAAACTATAGTTTTAATAATGATCCAATAAATTAAGTTATATTTTTACGTTTATTTTAATAGTCTGTGCGTTACATAACTCACAGAACATCACTATTACCTCACCCACAACAATAAAGTACGACAATGATGTACTTTGTTTTATGTTTTATCCGTGCAGGAACGGAGAAAGAATACAATTTCCTGCGTTGGGACGGCCTGTCGTAAGAGGCGACAAAACAACCGACAGCCAGGTAGTAGGGCATTTTCCCGACTGGATGGCTACCACCCCTGGTCTAGAGTATGTCGCCATAACAACCTTGAGTTGTGTTCCGGCATTAGTGACCAGGTTCCAGTTTCCCTTAAGAGAGCAGCAGCGCATGCAATAAAAAAAATAAAAAAAAATCGTGTGATTGAACTATTTCGGCACGCAAAATTTGGTAGACGCCTTACTTCACGTAAAACTCATTTTTAGTGTAATAAAAATTGTCTAAGGGCAGATTTTTCAATCATCAGATAAAAGTTATCAGTGTAATAAATTATAACCTGACTGTGAAAATGTGGGCTTTACTGTCAAGAAATATGTAACTTGATAGACGTGCAAACGTCAAAAGTAAAATAAACGCGTGGCAACAGTATAAGTGTCACGTGCGCTGTCAGTATTCGAACTTACGTCATGGTGGAAAGTGCTTTAGCCACTTTGCCATAAAGAATAAATACCGTTTTCCTTTCTCTCCTCACATTAATATTTCTACATACATACATACGTAACTTCACGCCAGTTCCCTTGCGGAGTAGGCACGAACAACAGAGTGCCATTTAGGCTTATTCTTACACACCTCACTTGCCTCTTTGACATTCGTAACTCTTGTCATGCAAGCTCGTCTGTTCTTAAGGCTCCTGACATCACTTTCTGCTAGTACACGATCAATTTGATCATGGAAGGTGTGTCGTGGCCTTCCACGACTTCTGCATCCATCCACTTTTGCATTGTATATCTGTTTAGTCATTCTTTTCACATGCCCGAACCACCGGAGCATTCCTTTCCTTACCTTCACCCCAACACTTTCTTTCTTACTTCGGTATTACGAACGCGGTCCGCGAGCGTTCATGCTCTCTCTTCCATACCCAACTCTCGCTTCCATACGTGAGCGTAGGTACCAGCACCGCGTTGTGTATGGCGAGCTGGGCCTTCTGGCTGAGGTTCTTAGCGCCTAGAAGTTTACCTAACGCTCCATTCACACTATTCCCCAAATTCACTCTTCTTTCTATATCAGCGGTGTACCTTCCATCCCTGCTAAAAGCACATCCAAGATATACATTAATATTTCTGAAACGGCATTTAACATTTTTTAATTTAAAACTGTAATCAAAAGAAAGCCTTGGAACATTTTCCGCATCTTTTCCCCGTGATAATAATATAGCAGTGTTTTGCTCGCAGAGGGAAAATCCTCACATAAATTCCCAGGGAAGTTGGCTTCTGCGAAATAATAAGCAGAAACAAAAGTAAATGCAGGTCACTTTTGGCGGCGAGGCGTTTTGTATTGCGATCGCTCGCGGATGGGGTTGCCAGGTGGGAAATCATTTCTTTAGATTACGGTAAATAATATTGTGCCTGAGGTTTGCATGAACAAATTCAGTTACGTGATTCTGGGCAAATCTGGTGTGTTCTTGATTAGTTTTTTTAAAGTGTAAGAAACTGAGAAATAAATAAATAATCGGCAGACAAACACACATATTGTATATCCCCAAATTAAGCAAGTTACGCTTGTGTTATGGGTAATATACAACGGACTACTCTGGGGCCGATCCCAGACACCCAGACCATAGTAAATAATAGAGAAAATACGTTTCCGAAATTTACTATACCAGGAATCGAACCCGGAACCTCTGCGTTGCAGGTGGGCCGGCAAAGGCTTAGCCTGCTCGACCACAGAGGCCGTCATAAATGTTAATAATTTAATTTCAATACAAACATTGAAAAGTGTTACGTTGTTTTTTCTTAGCATTGTGCAGACGTTTAGAAAACAATTAATGTTTTTTTAGTATACTATAAAGTTGCATTCATACCGATAAATAAAATTGAAGCCTGGGTATGTAATTGCAAAATTTAAATTAGTATAGTTTTTAAAATTTTAATCTATGTCTCGGTTTGAAAGTTTCTATCGAATCGGCCCCGGAATGGCTTAAAAGAAAATGAAAATTTTAGGGATTACATTAGGAATTTTACTTTAAATTTTCATAGTTAGTTTTTTTTTATTTTTATTAACAACTACGGACTCTAGATCCGTACCCTTTTTTACAATTAAATTTAAGAAGTTATAAAGTTGTACACACTTATTTGTTACTTTGTTATTGTATGTGACATTTAATGAATGCATGTTTGTGTTGTGGTGTACCTTAAGAATAACTTATCATATTAATTTATTCTAATTTTAATACTAAACTTATACTAATGTAGAGTGTATTTGTTACATGCTGGTCTTGAACCTATTAGCCTATTCCATCCCGTCGATAAGTTTTAAAATATTATGCGATATTTGCTTAACACTTACATTATTATATATTAGTCGTCCTTGGCGTATCCGTCAACGGCGAACCTTGTCAAGTCCGGCTGCGCGAGCGCAGGTGACTAGCGAAACCAAGTTTGGTTTTAAAAGTTCTTTTGCAAGGAGCGCAATACAGCCGTCCTGATGAGTCGTATGTATAGTTGTAGGAGATTTTAGGGCGGTTCTTTTTGATAAGGCGTTGCTCGTCAGAGTGTTCTACGCGCTGCGTTTCGAAGGCAGCAACAGCCTTATCAATAGAATTACACCACTCCGTTGTTTTTTTTTTTTTTCTTTTTTTTTATTGCAGGAGTTCAGCAGACAGGCAGACGGCCCACTTGGTGGAAAGCGGTTACCATCGCTTATGGACATTTGCAACACCAAAGGTGCTATAAATGCGCTGCTGCTCTCTTAAAGGAGACTGGAACCTGGTCATTAATGCCGGAATACAATACAAGGTTGTTACATACATACATACATACATAACTTCACGCCAGTTCCCTTGCGGGGTAGGCACGAACAACAGAGCGCCATTTAGGACTCTAGTTCCGTACCCTTTTTTACAATTAAATTTAAGAAGTTATAAAGTTGTACACGCTTATTTGTTACTTCTTTCTTACTTGTTATTGTGTGTCACATTTAATGAATGCATGTTTGTGTTGTGGTGTACCTTAAGAATAACTTATCATATTAATTTACGTCATCGACCATTATCCTTGCATTCGTTCTGGTTTCTTCTCTTTCAAAAACCATAACCTTTGTTTTCTTCGCATTCAAATGTAAGCCTCTCGCCTGACAGTCATCTTTCATCATTGTGACTAGTGTTTGCAGTTCTGATGGCGATTCGGCTAAAAGCACGGCATCATCCGCATAAAGCAAGGTGCTTACAACTAGATCACTCATTCGCACCCCAACATCCATCAATCTTATTCTCTGGAGACAATCGTCCAGGTATAGGATGAACAGCAAAGCCGACAGCACGCAGCCCTGCCTGACGCCAACATTGACGTCAAACCAGAACGACAGGCTGCCATCCACTCGCACGCATGACATACAGTCCTCGTAAGTGGACTGCACAGCACGCATCAATTGGCCATTAATCCCATATCCGGGCAATATTTACCAGAGCTCCTTCCGCACAACCCTGTCAAATGCTTTCTCTAGATCCACAAAACCGCAGAAAAGCCATAGCCAGCTGCTTCTCTACGATATTGCGGAGAGAGAAAACTTGATCCATACATCCCCTTCCATTTCTGAAGCCACCTTGTGCATCCCACAGTAATCCATCGGATACCACTCTCATTCTCTTTTCAATAATCTTCGTATACACTTTAGATGCTGTGCTGATCAAACTGATGGCCCTGTAGCTGGCGCACTCCATACGTGACCCCTTGCCTTTATACAAGGGCACGATGACAGCGCGCCTCCAGTCCTTGGGAACCTTTCCCGTCCTCCAGCACAAGTTGCATAAGGACAGGAAAGCGTCCCGGATGCAGGTTCCACCATATTTGATCATCTCAGCAGACACACTATCGATTCCTCCTGCCTTTCCATTTTTCAGACTTCTTATCGACCATTCGATCTCTTCCAACGTGATCTCGGATGCTGACTCCTCGGAGTCAGTCACAGACTCAGTCGTGGTGCCAGCATTCGGGATATCATCATACATTTCTCTAAAATATTCACTCCATCGCGCTAACACCTCTTGTGGGTTAGCAAGAACGTCCCCTGCTTTAGATTTTATTCTTTCCATTCTGGAAGCTGACGAACAACCCCGAGACTTTTTAACCTCTCTCCAAAAGAGTTTGGTATTCACCTTGAAGTTCTCCGTCAGCTTCTCTTCTTCTTTCAATTTTATACTTTCGCGCTTCTCTTTCACTAAAGCTTTGGTTTCGTTCTTGCAGAGGCGATAAAAAATTTTCTTCATCTCTTTCATACTGTCATTCTGTTGCAAAGAAGCAACATAATCCAGCCAGGCTTTTCTCTTTCTCTCTACGCTGGATTTAACATCCGCGTCCCACCATTCATCACCTTTCGTTGTTATGTGCCTCTTTGCGCATCCACATGCTTCTTTTGCGCTTTCCACTATACTTTCTTTCATACTATCCCAGTCATTATCCACATCTAAGTCGGAGAAATCCGCTTTTGCAAGCCTTTCTTCGACTAGGCGCGCATACATACTCCTTACACTAACATCTTCCAATTTTTCACACTTTATTCTTTCAAGCTCCCCGAAATTGGTACGCACTCGCCAGTGTCTCCACTTCCTGAAAAGGCCCACAAACCGGCTTATCACCAGGTAGTGGTCCGTTTCAAGAGTGGGGCCTCTGTAGGCTCTTGTATCCATTATTGTGTTTCGGAGGAGACTATCTATTAAAATCAAATCAATCATACTTTTCTGATCATTCATTCCCCATGTATACGTGTGAATATCCTTATGATGGAATAAGGTGTTCGACACAAGCAAGTTTCTTTCCATGCATACGTCTATGATTGGCCTACCAGCATCGTTCACTCTCTTGTCACCATAGGGTCCAAGGACAGCCTCAAGGCCGTCTCGTTTGGTGCCCACCCAGCCATTAAGATCACCACACATAATTATTCTTTCATTCTCTTCAACCAGATCCAGAATTTCTCTCACAGACTCCCAAAACTTCTCGAGTTCTTGGGGATCCGCTGAGCTTACGGGAGCATAAGCTGCGACCAGAAAAACTCGCGTAATCCCCAGTTTTAGACGGACCCAGAGAAGTCTCGGGTTCACCAGACAATAGTCTTTTACTCCAGACACAAAGCGGGTTGAGAGTACAACGCCTACCCCCCCACTTGCACGCTCGTCCAGGTCCACGCCGGACCACAGAGCAAGCATGCCACCGGGGAGGTCATCGATGTCGCACCCCTTCCGCTTTGTCTCTGTCAGACATAAGGCATCCAGGCTTCTCTCATTCATTATATCAATCATTTCGTCCATCTTATCTTTCATTCCACCTCTCACATTCCACGTGCCTATACGGCACTCTGCTCCTCTCGACCCGCCAGGTTTGGCGCTGCGTGAAGGGTGGCGGCCCCCTTTGCCGCATGCACGAGAGTTCACACCGACGGGGGCGCATCGGTGAGCGTCGCCTGCGGGGGACGCCCTATCGTGCACTGCACGTGTGTGAACTCGGGTCAGAATTGTGGCCCTCTGGGCCAGCGGGGATCGCGACGAGCACGCTTCTGACATGACCCCGTAAGGTTGTTATGGCGGCATACTCTAGACCAGGGGTGGTCGCCATCCAGTCGAGCAAATACTCTACCACCTGGCTGTGGGTTGTTTAGTTGCCTCTTACGACAGGCCGCCGGGCCGCAGGAAATTGTATTCTTTCTCCGTTCCTGCACGGATGAAAAGAGCAAGGTCTTTATAAAGCAAGGTCTTTCCAGCCGTTAGTTGGGATGTCACATGCAGACAAATGGCGCTTGAGTACGTCCCTGTAACGCAGAAATTGACCGCCAGATTTGCGCTTTCCGTCCTTAAGCTGTAAGTAAAAGACAGCTTTAGGCATTCTAGTGTCTTTCATGCGTACAACGTGGCCGCACCATCTCACCACTTACATTATAATATGACCAGCATCTGTATACAACGTGACCACATCAACATTGTTTACATATATTTTCACATCTCTCAGTTTGCAATGCAATCTATGTTCTCGGTACGTAAAAGTACTTATTCTATATTGCACTAGAGTTTTCCTCGCGGCTACGTCGCGTGAGAAGCCCTAGGCAGTAGCTCTATGTTTCGTATATACAAATTTAATTAAGTGTTTTACCTAAAACTTTACTGTTTCTTGTTACTAAATTCACTACAATATCAAAGAAACTAAGCCTACACAACTGCGCAGCGAAATAGTCGCAGCCAACCTGATTTGAAGTAATACAATGAATGAGATGTTGTTAAATGACAACATAAGTATTTGTTAGTGAATTGAAAAATGCGATTGCAACGCCATCTGTTTTGCTAAACTGTTTATTTCACGGAAACGACATCCGACTCGGGTTAAAAGCTAGCACTATGTCGAGTTTTATTCAGATACGTTCAGTAGTCTCCAAAAAAGATGCGATCGCAGCGCCATCTTCTTCGCTATTTTCGTCTATCTCACGGAAACGACGTCATTTATCGCGATAAAAAGTATCCTAAGTTACGACCCGGGATATAAGCTAGCTCTGTATCGGGTTTCATTTAAATTAGTTCAGTAGTTTTCACGTGATGCTCTGACAGACAGACAAAAATTCTAAAAATTGCATTTTCGGATTTTCTAGGTCCGAATTAGCCCCCTGATTTAATTCACATTTTCAAACGCAATGTACAAACTCGAATCATTTACAGATTTATTTTAGTATAGATAAATTAAATGTTAGTGATAGAATTACGATTTTGTCATCTGGCAACATTAAGGTATGTTGAGCTCCCGTGGCTTTTCCCATTATGACCTAAACAGTTTAGAAACAATAAGGAAAGGGTGTGGCGATAATGTCACTTTTGCGAGGATCTGCGATCAACTCACAGCTGTTTCTTTTATGGATATTAATAAAAGATTATCACCTTGTTAAATTGCTCTATTCACGATAGTCAGACAACACATAAATTGGAAGCTGGGTAAGTGCTGCTCATGCTCTGAGAAACGACGGTCTGTGATTGAGTGGTCAAAGATTTTACTCACCTAAGTGGAACGTAAAGGTCCCGGATTCGTCACCTGACATGGCAAATTTAATAACTTGTATATACAAGAAGTTCATTTCAAATTACAGCTAGTCTTACTTCTAAGTGATAATAGACTAACAGATATGCATAGAGTAACACTAGACTTCCTATTTATATGACAGTACAAAAGCTATCAAGTGTAGGAAACTTTCCATTCGCGACAAAGGCGTCTTCAGCCTGCAGACAACGCCGCCGGCGTTGCACATGTGAAGTTTCACGAACACTGTATGCAGTGTGACCTGTGTTGCATTGTTGCATATTGTGGGACCACTATTGATTGAATCATGTATAGGCCCAACATGGTTCAGCATTACTGATCTCAACTCCAATTTAAAAATGGAAGGTTATGTTTCATGTCTAAGGCGTTGATCTGTTACAAACGCCGTAAGCTGCGTACGGCGTGATGCTGTACGCAGCCGACGAATGCTTATTTAGGAAATGCATTATAGTCCTTGTGCAGTGCTGGATCACGGATCGTTATCACACAGCTTCACTGGTTCTATTAAATAATTTTTTGTGGACTGTATAGGGTATATATATTTGAGAGTGAGAGGTATGCCAAATCCTGCACAAAAACCAATGGGGTAATAAGCACCACTAACCTCGGAATCCACCTCCAATGGGGCAGCTAGACTGCTCCTGAAGTGCACGGCACTAACAAGTCCTCGGATGGCACTTAGGTTAAGTTATGGCACACTCACACCAAGAGCAAGCACGACTTGTGTCTAAAGTATAATAGGATCTCCAAGAATGGGATGTGAAACGTTCACTTGCAGGGCAATGGCGGCGAGACCGAAAGCCAGCGGCACTTACAAAACTACCCACATCAGTATAAATCGTGAGGATCCAACAGTCATCTCTG
The DNA here is from genome assembly GCA_019925095.2 of Dendrolimus kikuchii. Lineage (NCBI taxonomy): Eukaryota > Metazoa > Arthropoda > Insecta > Lepidoptera > Lasiocampidae > Dendrolimus > Dendrolimus kikuchii. Next base: position 28,845,887 of record CM034390.1, on the reverse strand, counting down.
CGTTAAAGAAGTCTACTTTTTTATTCTTTTTTTATTGGGCAGCTGATGTGGTGACACTGTTTGTTCAGCATTTTGCGCTTGGGCAGTTACGTTTGCCAGGTGGTAGGGCATTTGCCCGACTGGATGGCTACCACCCCTGATCTAAAGTATGTCGCCATAACAACCTTGAGTTGTGTTCCGGCATTAGTGGCCAGGTTCCAGTCTCCCTTAAGAGAGCAACAGCGCATTTGTAGTAACTTTGGTGTTGCAAATGTCCATAAGCGATGGTAACCGCTTGCCATCAAGTGGGCCGTCTGCTTGCCTGCTGATTTCCTGCAATAAAAAAAAGTTGCGCATTTGCCCATCTGGATGGCTACCACCCCTAGTCGAGAGTATGCCGTCATAACAACCTTGAATTGTGTTCCAGCATTATTAACTAAATACCATCTCCCTTTTGAGAGGAGCAGCACATTGATAGCATCTGTGGTGTTACAAATGTCCATAGGCGATGGTAATCGCTTACCATCAGGTAAGTCACAGCATTACCGGATATTATCCCTGCAGCGCGCTACGAGGACCTTTTAAAAACGCGGTATTCGGGCAGAGGAGGGGCAGTCTTTAACCGACAGTCTACGCGTCTACAACCAAGTCTACGACCGACAGTCTGTATTGACAGTCTTGGACGAGGAGCATATAATACATTGTGGTCGATAATTACTGCTTGATAATCGCAGTATTCTTGAGGGGCAAATTGCTGCTCGACACCTGACAAGCGTGGATGCAACTCTTGGAGTCCTCAGATACTTACCGGACACGGATGTTTCGATAAGTATCTGTATCGCATTGTGGGCTGCTTGCCTTCCCCGGACTGCCGCCAGTGCGGCGCGCCCGACACGGCGTTACACACGCTAGTCGAGTGCGCCGCATGGGCGCCGCAACGTTTCGAACTTAAGACGCATGTAGGTCCGGTCGATTCGCTCTGCGACTTGGTCAAGGCCATGCTGCAGAGCGGCGACAACTGGGGGGCTGCGGTTACTTTTTGTGAGACAGTAATGTCACTCAAGGAGGCCGCAGAACGCGATAGGGAGAGGAGTCCTGCAGCGCGTGCTAATGCGTCTTCTCGAGGTCGCCGGCCATCAGCTGGCACCCGGAGAGGCAGGTATGCGCATTATTTCCCTCCCTGAGTTAGATTCCGTTTACCGCGGGGGGCCTTTAGCTTGCTAGGAGAGCAAAGGACCTTCTACCCCCGCACAACGAAGTGGGGTGTGTTCTCCCAGGGCACACTCCAGGCACTTTATTGCGCTGGATCGACTGGGCGTAACTATGTTCTAAATCTCAGCCTTTCCAACACAAACAAAAGCGCAGGGTCGACAGGGAGGAGGGGGTTTTTAATGGGTATTGGGGTTGCTCGCTCGTGTAGCAACGCTCGGAGTCTTCCACACTATTCTGCGACGTCGATCGCGGACGGAGCACCGCCAAGAGCATACTATTGCTGCAGTGTTATCGCCCCCGACCGACGCGTGTCGTTCCCCTAGCAACGACCCAGTTTGTGCGTAAATCGGTTAAGCATTTTCCCTCGCCTCAAAACAAAAAACAAAAAATAAACTCTTGGAGTCCTAATATTTCTGTGTATTAGTGTGCAGTATTTAATATCGTAATTGTGATAATTCTAGTGTAATAAACTTTGATTATAGTATTTCAGATTATTATTGTGTTATTCTCGTAGCGTCATCCGTTCGCTCCCGGCGTGAACCCGACATATATAATAATAAATTAACATAATACATTTATTACAACAACTATTTATGCAAGAGAGTGTCGGGGTGAAAGTAAGGAAAGGAATGCTCCCGTGGTTCGGGCATGTGGAAAGAATGACTAAACAGATATACAATGCAAAAGTGGATGGATGCAGAAGTCGTGGAAGGTCACAACACACCTTCCCATTCGCGCGCGGGCGTTGGTAGCTGCGGGACGCGTATACTGCTCGACCCGAAACCGGTTTTACCTAGCGCCTATTGTATTTGCGTAAACATTTAACTATGTTATTTTTAAATGGATAGCACTGTACAAGACGACGAATATTTAAACACGAATGATGGAGTAGGTAGTTGGGTAGATTACTGTGAGATGTTGAAAAGTAAAGATATGATACCAAATAACAGTGTGATGACAAGGAGTGAGGGCAATGAACACCAGATATTCCCCAGGAGGGACGAAGAGATAGAAGATATGGATTTAGAAAGTATATCGAGAGCTGATAAAAGGAGCAGGGAAAATAGCCGGGAAGAAGTATGGACAACTGTTACGAGAAAGGGCAAAAGGTTCGCTGGGGGCAGCCATAATCAAGATTCTAGTGCGAATCCGGTTGACACCACTGAAGTAAGTATCACTTCAGAAAAAATACTTCCTAAACAGTTTAAATTAGCAAAATTATTTCAAGAAGAAAATATACAACATGTTATCAAAATTAAATACGTTAACCCATATAAAGTACTCGTTCAATTCAGTAAAGAAGACAGCGCTTACAAATTAATAGAATCGCAATCTTTTAAAGAAAAAGGGCTTAAATGTCAGGCTACATTTGAACTTGCGCACACTTATGGAGTGATTAAAGACATTGATATAGATGTGACTGAAGAGGACATTCTAAACAATTTCAAAAGTGACAAAGAGATTATAGGAGTCAAAAGGTTAAAACGAAGAAATCATGTCAGTGGCAAATGGGAACCATCAGAATGTGTAAGAGTTTGTTTCGAGGGATCAGCTTTACCGAAATATTCTTATATATTTCGCTCATTAACTACTGTACATACTTATATATACCCTATTACACAGTGCTCACGTTGCTGGCGATTCGGCCACACTATGAAGACTTGCCCATCGGCTAAATTTATTTGTCCTAAATGTAGTGACTTTCACGCAAATTGTGAAACAACGGACTTTAAATGTCAAAACTGTTCAGGAAGGCACATGGCATTATCTCGAATTTGCCCCGTATATAAAAAAGAGAAACGGATTAGAGAACTGATGTCTGAGTTCAACTGTTCATACAAAAAGGCTTTGATGATATTCGTTCCACCTGAACCATCTCCTATTTGCAATGAGGAACCTACTAATAGGTTTTCAGCTTATCAGCAGGATGAGTATGAAACAAACCTTCAAAAAGTCACTACATACGCTGATGTGTTGAAAAGTACAAATATCAAAGCAGCTCAGAAAGAAGGTCAGAAGAAGAAAGACAATAAAAAACAAAAGCGGAAATCTAAGAGACAACAAGAAAACGCTGACTTGAATACTATTTGGGAGTCATCATCAGGAGATCTAGATACCGTTAATGAACCATTTGAAGAAAGCATGAAAGGTAACAGAGAGCGATCTACACATTATCTAAAACTGTTGGAACAGCTTAAAGAAAAGATTTTAGATAAAAAGCTTACGTTTGGACTTAAAATTAAAGAGTGTGCTAAAATAGTTTTTGACTGGATTAAATCAACTTTGATGCAATATCTAACGCAACTGCCTTTTCTATCTTACATTAAATCATGGATAACAGATTCGGACATACAAGAATCAATATAGTGCAGTGGAATGCGCAAAGTTTACGACCTAAACTTGCAGAGTTTGAATTATTATTAAATCGTGAAAGGGTACACATAGCTATAATTAGTGAAACTTGGTTACTTCCTGGAAGCACATTTAGGTTAAGTGGTTATAATATATTTAGGACGGATAGAGATGACGGATATGGAGGAACAGCTATTTTGTTGCACCATTCAATTAAAGCTTCAATAAATAGTGTCACTAATAATATTTTAAACGCAGGCATTCAATTGATATGTATTAAAGTGTATAACTGTCCCTGGTTAGAAAATGTTATTTCTATTTATTGCCCATCATCAGTTACTACCACAAAGAATGACTGGGATACGATATTTTCTTTATTCCACGGCAAAACTATAATTGCAGGTGATCTCAATGGGCACCATTCTAACTGGTCGTCAAAAACTGATAGAAGGGGAAGACATATATTTGAGGCTATAATGGAAAACGATTATATTTCGCTTAATAACGGTACAATGACCCGAGTTAAATTAGTCAATGGCGTAGTACAAGAAACTGCTCCGGACTTGACTATCGTCTCCACTGACTTAGCAATAAAACTACATTGGGAAGTCTTGCAAGAAAATTTAGGGAGTGACCATATGATAATTAAATTTTTTTTCATAATTAATCCACCTGGAAATTATACCATACACAGGAATTTTAGAAAAGCAGATTGGGTCAAATATTCCAATAAAATTCAATCAGAACTCACAAATACAGTATTTGACATAGATCATCAGACAGCATACAACCAATTCATGAGTATTCTTAACAACGCAGCTGAAGAATCTATACCAACGATTAAAATTTGTCAAGACCCGTTACGTCACGAGAAATTTACACCAAAGCCGTACTGGAATCAAAACCTATCACTTGCAGTTGCTCAAAGACGCCTAGCTCTAAGTAGATTTAGGAAAAACCCTACTCCACAAAACCTGTATGAGTTGAAAAGAAAAGTAGCTGATGCCCAGAGATTAATACGCAAAGAAAAATGTAAATCATTTCAGGAATTTTGCACGACTATAGACAACGAGACAACTTGTAGTAACATGTGGCAACGTATGAAATGGTTAAAAGGTCATAAAATGAGTAGACCGGCTTTAGATTTTGATAATGCCAACAAACTGTTACGGAGCATGGCTCCAGATTATGTAACACCATCTTCACCTACATTTATCTCTGAAAATACTCATCTTTGTAGCCCTATTATTATTCAAGAAGTGTTGAACTCTATTAAAAACAAAGACACCGCTCCAGGTTCAGACAATATTTCATATTCTATGATAAAACATCTCCCAGATGCAGGTATAGCTATATTAACTTCATTTTATAATAAATTCTTATCCTCTGGTTTCATTCCTGTACAATGGCGAAACGTGAATATTGTGCCAGTACCAAAACCAGGTGGCACATCTAATAGTCATATAAACATAAGACCAATAGCTCTTATATTTGCTTGTGTAAAATACTACATACAATTATTGTTCGGAGTGGTTTTTTGAGAAAAATGAACCTTTTTTTGGAGAACACTACTGGATTTAGGAGATCGAAATCTTGTTTTGATAGTCTTTCGAAATTAGTCTCACGTATCCAGATTGCTATGTCCAAAAACTGTCAAACGGCTGCTTGTTTTGTAGATATCGATAGTGCGTATAATAACATAGACTTATCAGCGCTTTTAACAACGCTAGACAAATTAGGAACTGGATCTCTCTTGTGCAAATACCTATGGCAATATTTACACCAGAGACATCTATCTATACAGACAAGTGAAAATATGTTAATTAAACGATCAACAGCTATAGGAATTGCTCAAGGTGATCCCTTGTCACCTTTATTATTTAATGTGGCTACAATTGACATTTGCAAAGACATTAAGGAAGTTTTTGTGTCTCAATATGCCGATGACTTTATATTATACACAAATCAAAATTCATTATCAAAATCTGCAATTTTGCTACAAAACGCTTTAAATATGTTTGAAGAAATTATTAGTAAACTAGGTTTAAATATATCTCCGAAAAAAACTAAACTTTGTGTCTTTAGCAGAGGAAGAACTAGAACCGAAGTAAATTTATGTGTAAATGGCCATGTTATTGAGCAAGTTTATAATGTAAAATATCTCGGCATTTGGTTAGATAGCTCATTGAAGTGGAAAAAACATGTAAATGAAATTCCTATCAAAATCCAAAGATTTCTAAATATTTTCAAAGTTCTGGCCGGATCAAAATGGGGTATTCATCCTATACATTTAAGGCGTCTATATATTGCAATTGTTCGTAGTAGGATAGATTATGGTAGCTTTTTATATGACAGTAGTGTGAAGAGCAACCTCCTAAAACTCGAGCGTATCCAGAATCAAGCTATGAGAATTATAGGAGGTTTTATCAAGACGACCCCGATCCATGTAATGCAAAATGAGTTATGCCTTCAACCACTTTCAATAAGAAGACAATATTTAGCAGGAAAGTTCTATATCAAGTCATATCAAATTAAATGTAATGCTCTTTTTGATATTTTAAATGAGCTTGCCTATCTATGTAGAACAAGATATTGGAGACACAAAAAGGTTCCGTTATTAGTCGAGATGCATAACAATTATAAAGACTACGATATTAATTCTAATTCAATAACTGATATTTTCTCTTTGAGCACTTGGGTTGGTTATTTTAATGTATCTCAGTTTGTATCGGCAAAAATTGACGGATTTAACCGGCTAAAAAAAAATTGTAACCCTTCTGATATTAAAACGACTTGTCAGAACTTTATGAGTAACAAATTTAAAAATCACTATCGTATTTTTACTGATGGATCCAAAGACAAATCGAACATTGGTGCTGCTTTTTTCGATCCACAAACTAATTTACGAGCCAGATTCAAAGTGGATAATAATACCTCCATCATGAACTGTGAACTAATTGCAATTGCAGAAGCGCTAGCATATATAGCTGATATACCAAAAAATAATTTTGTCATTTTCTCTGACTCTAAAAGCAGCATACAACACTTGGCTCGGATTCCCTCGAGCTGTCGAGGCAATCCGATAGCCATACGAATATTAGATATAATTTGCCAGCTCAAGAGTTCTGGAAAGTCTGTTTTTATCCAATGGATTCCATCACACGTTGGTATAGCCGGAAACGAAGAGGCAGACTTGGCTGCACGACAAGCAACTAGTGAAGGCATACCATATAAATATTTGTTATTACCATCAGATTTACTTGTTCGGGTTAAAATTAAATGTAGGCAAATATGGAGTGAATATTTTGATGAACGTTCAAGAACAAAAGGAATATGGTCTCGTACAATCCAGGGTCAGCCACTTCGATTCCCGTGGTTTGCTGAAGGGAAGAGACCAAGAAGATATATTACAGCATTGTTAAGGATGCGTTCTGGACATATTCCCTCAAATCGGTTCAAGCATTTAATGGGTCTGACTGTGTCACCAAATTGTTCAACCTGTGGTGTACCAGACGATGTTTTACACGTGCTGATGGAGTGTACCCAGAGTGCGAGTACCCTACGAACAAGAAACAGAAGCTACAACATAGGTGTCTGTAACACTATCTTGGCCTCTCCCCTATGTCAGCAAGCAAAAGATTTATGCTGTGTGTTAACCGATTATTTAAAAAAAATGTGATTTTTGTTTCATTTGTATTATCTGATGTATGTCTTTACGGGGGTGGCATTGTCACTGAGTGATAAAACCCCTTTAAAAAAAAAAAAAAAGAAAAAAAAAAAAAAAAAAACACCTTCCATGATCAAATTGATCGTGTACTAGCGGAGGGTGATGTCAGGAGCCTTAAGAACAGACGAGTGTGCATGACAAGAGTTATGAATGTCAAAGAAGGAAGTGAGGTGTGTAAGAATGGGCCTAAATCGCGCTCTGTTGTTCGTGCCTACCCCGCAAGGGAACTGGCGTGAAGTTATGTATGTATGTATGTATTTATGCAATCTTTTTTGTCAACCCTACTGACCGTCGACGCGTGCCGTTATGAGGCTCTCGGCAAATCTTCTGCACACAGGTAATATACGTACTACGTTATTCTGTGTTATATGACCAAAGTACTTTAGTATCTGTTCAGAAAGACTGAACTAAATGTGTAATTCGACTTAAGGTAAAATAAAAATAAAATATAACAAATTTTGCCTTAAAATTAAGACTAGATACTAACACCTAGACTAAGCCTGTATCCTAGGTGTTAGTTGCTTCCAGTGGGGTAATAACTAAATTTATATCACATATTAAATGTTCTACATTACAACAAAAAATTGGAGATAGTTCCAAAATTGTTAATGTAGTGACTTGTTAAACGTGAACTTGATTTGTCTACAGAACGAGAATTCTGTATTCTGGGGACTTAGGAACATTTTTCTTCTAGTGAGTGTAGCGAGTTTACGAGTACAAAATTATTTTTATTATTTATATACCACTTATATTATTTGTATACTTACTAGCTATACCCGGCAGACGTTGTCCTGCCTTAAAAAAAATAAAAATCTAGAAACCGATTTCAGCGCCATCTACCGGGGCCAAATGTTGATCTAAACTATTCTCAAATCTATTTGAACAAACAAAAAATGTCATCAAAATCAGACCCACCGTTTTCGTTTTTACCCATCGCGGCGCCACCTACTGGGTCCAATCGTTAATTTGAACCATTCCGGGACAAACTTGAACAGATACAACAACAAAAAAAACCACGTAAATTTTGGTATCCGATTGCAGCGCGATCTACCTGGTTCAAATTTGAATCGAGATCAGTAAAAAATTATTAAAACACTAATATCGCTTTTAAAAATAGGGGTTAGTGGTAGAAAGGTGAAAATTTTGGGTTTTATGTATTTTTTTATGTCGAAAAATCATGCTAGAGCAAGTGAATGAGTTTGTATATCTTGGATGTGCTTTTAGCAGGGATGGAAGGTACACCGCTGATATAGAAAGAAGAGTGAATTTGGGGAATAGTGTGAATGGAGCGTTAGGTAAACTTCTAGGCGCTAAGAACCTCAGCCAGAAGGCCCAGCTCGCCATACACAACGCGGTGCTATTACCTACGCTCGCGTATGGAAGCGAGAGTTGAGTATGGAAGAGAGAGCATGAAAGTAGAGTAAACGCGGTCGAGATGCGAGCACTGCGCAAAATCTGCGGAGTGACGCTCGCGGACCGCGTTCCTAATACCGAAGTAAGAAAGAGAGTTGGATCGGGCATGTGGAAAGAATGCATGATGAAAGAATGACTAAACAGATATACAATGCAAAAGTGGATGGATGCAGAAGTCGTGGAAGGCCACGACACACCTTCCATGATCAAATTGATCGTGTACTAGCAGAAGGTGATGTCAGGAGCCTTAAGAACAGACGAGCGTGCATGACAAGAGCGCTCTGTTGTTCGTGCCTACCCCGCAAGGGAACTGGCGTGAAGTTATGTATGTATGTATGTGTGTGTATGTGTATGTGAAAAAATCAAAATAAAAGATTAGACAAAAAAGTAAAAAAATACATACAAATCGGTTCAGCCGTTTCGGTGGAGTTTAGTAACAAACACCGCGACACGAGAATTTTATATATTAGATAGATACCTGAAGTGATAAGAGCGTGACGTCGGTATTATCGTAATAGACCTAAGCCTTTGAACTGATATACGTTATTCGCCGCGCGTTAACCTAATACGGTGGGACGCGTGTTGTGTGATAAAGGGAAGACCTTAAGCCTCCGAGACGCCCTCCCAGATTTCCCTGGGCGCCGCGCTCGCAGGCTTCCACGCTCGCCCAACATCCTACTTTTAACAACGCTTCAAGTCAAAAACCACAAGATGTGGACACCGCTATTGTAGCAAAATTGTTAATAATACCATAATATCTCAGTCCTTTTGAACTAACTAACTCCGCTAGAGTTTGTCTAATTTCTTATTTTTTTTTATTGCAAGCTCACTTGATGGGAAGCGGTTCAAATTCAAATTCAAAAGTTTTTATTCAAAATAAGTTCCACTGGAGAACACTTTTTGAAGGTCATACATGTAAGTTAAAATTTAATTTTTACTTCCTATTCTATGTACACCAGTTCGCAACGTGTTGATGCTGTTAAGGAGAAGAAGCGGCAAGAAACTCCCCAGCGACACGTCTAGCTAAATATTTCATATTCTATTTACATCTCAAATGCTTTTTTTTATAAGTTTTGTACAGAAGTATGTTACAGAATTACTTTTTGAAGGATTAATGGAGTTGCAGCAAACAATGCATACTCAATAAGACCAAGACAATAAAAGGAAAGAAAAATAATGTTATAGTTATAATGATGACATTATATATATATATATATATATATATATATATATATATATATATATATATATATATATATATATATATATATCTAATACATAAAATTCTCGTGTCACAGTTTTCGTTGCCATACTCCTCCGAAACGGCTTGACCGATTTTGATGAAATTTTTTGTGCTTATCCGGTATCTATGAGAATCGGCCAACATCCTTTTTTCATCCCCCTAAATGTTAGGGGTAGTCCACGCCTAATTTTTTTTTTTTAATTTTTGATAATTTTTATTTTTTTTATTTTTTTAGGATACAGCATTAAAAAATACATACAACCCTAAATTTTCACCCCTCTAAGATCAACCCCTGTTTTTTATTTGTTAATTATAAACTTTAATTTTTTGGCAAGATTTTTAATCTTATTTTGTCATGACTTAGAATTAAAAAAAAATTATTACTCTTTTAGATTCGCAATTAGAACCGGTAGGTGGCTCTGGGATCGGGTTCTGGAATGCTCCTAATCACCTGGAGCGATTTTGGTGATTTAGTTTTTGTGTGTTTGAGTGGGTACCCGGATGGTTTAGATTCGCAATTAGAACCGGTACGTGGCTCTGGGATCGGGTTCTTAAATTTTATTTTTTAAAGGCAGGACAACGTCTGCCGGGGCCGCTAGTATATATATATAACTTATAGGGTTGACAAAATAGGTTACATAATTAGTTGTTGCAATAAATTTATTATTGTATATACTTTACATAAGTATATTGACGGCCTCTGTGGTTGAGCGGGCTAAGCCTTTGCCGGCCTACTTCACTTCAACGCAGAGGCTCCGGGTTCGATTCCTGGTATAGTAAATTTCGGAAACGTATTTTCTCCGTTATTTACTATGGTCTGGGTGTCTGGGATCGACCCCAGAGCAGTCCCTTGTATATTACCAATAAACTTCATTCAAATATACATACATACATAACTTCACGCCAGTTCCCTTGCGGGGTAGGCACGAGCAACAGAGCGCCATTCAGGCTGACATGGCTGAATAATGACATGACGTACTAAAATGTTATGCTGCAATATGTCTCCATAAATTCCTTACAAGCTTGGCAAGATAAAAACGTTATACAAAATTTTGTATGAGGTTGGAGCGAGCTTCTATGTAAATGAATTTTTGTCATACCATCTCCTATTAACATTGGCAACACCAAAGGTGCTACAAATGCGCTGCTGCTCTCTTAAGGGAGACTGGAACCTGGTCACTAATGCCGGAACACAACTCAAGGTTGTTATGGCGACATACTTTAGACCAGGGGTGGTAGCCATCCAGTCGGGCAATTGCCCTACCACCTGGCAAAGTTATATAAAGTTAATAACAAAACTACGTTCTAACGGTTTTCAGCGCGGTATTTTATTTGATTTTTATTATTACGACGTTTCGGCTACTTTTCAGTAGCCGTCATCACGGAAGACGAAGATGTCAAGTGTTAATGAGTATTGTTAAAGTTATGGGAGTATTACACAACACACACACATACACACACTTTCATACACAAACTCACCCATATATCACATATATATTATTATATTTATTATACATTATTCATATACATAATTATAGTGTATGTAAGTTCATCAATATTAAATATAATAATATATATGTGATATATGGGTGAGTTTGTGTATGAAAGTGTGTGTATGTGTGTGTGTTGTGTAATACTCCCATAAAGTTTTTATTTAGCCTACCGCCAACTTGTTCATTTGAATTTTTGTTTATGGTTATTATTTACTCTATGGATGCAGAAGTCGTGGAAGGTCACGACACACCTTCCATGATCAAATTGATCGTGTACTAGCGGAGGGTGATGTCAGGAGTCTTAAGAGAGTTATGAATGTCAAAGAAGCAAGTGAGGTGTGTAAGAATGGGCCTAAATGGCGCTCTGTTGTTCGTGCCTACCCCGCAAGGGAACTGGCGTGAAGTTATGTATGTATGTATTTACTCTATGGGAGCCTAATCTAATTTATTACCGCTTCGCAACATGTTATGGCTTGAAGGGAAGAAGCGGTGCAAGAAAGTCTTCAGCGAACATGCCTAGCTCTAATAATTTATATAATATTAAAATTAAAATGCTTGGGAGGTAAATAAAAATAAATTATCAATCAAGTTGGTTTGTGTGCCGGTGCACTCAGTGTCTTGAGGTTTGGCAGTTGGTTTTTGCTGGGTTTGGGTCTTAATAGTTTTGATGATCGGATCCCAAACAGGCGGTACTTGCCAATCATCTTCTCTATTGGGGTGTTTGTTTAATTCAATAGCCTCACACATCATTCTAGATATGAAACGATTCTCTCTCGTGAGGATTTGTGGTTTATCGGATCTGATGTAATGGTTGGGTTTGTCCAGCGAGTTTTTTTTTTTATTGGACTTGACTTTATGTTGTTGGTCCGAAGACCCTACAACTTTACCGGGGTCTTTGGGGCGAGTGCCTTCGCGAAGCGAAGGCGCTCGAGCCCGGGGGGGCAACTTGCTCGAGGGAGCTCCCTAAGGAGTTTTACCTCGGCTGGACTGTTGCCATGAGAGGGAAATGAATTTAATGATGCCCACCATAGGGCGACACAAAGCACTAATTGAGAACTGGCGACGGGTAATATACAGCCCGAGGGGAAGGATCCCGGCGGGCCGGGATCGGTGGTTCGCGGTGGCCTACGCTATCTTACTGCCGTTTCGCAACGTGTTATGGCTGGGAGAGAAGAAATGGCGAAAGAAAAGTCCAGCATGTGTTCACTGATCGCAGACTTTGTAGACCTTGTGTGTTTCATGTCAGCAATGTGTTCTTTTTACCCCTGTTTTTATGTTCCTCTATTTGAAACCGTTGAAACTTAGTTTTAATATGTATATTATACTAGTAGCGATAACTTAACAGACAGGCAGACGGCCCACTCGATGGAAAGCGGTTACCATCGCCTATAGACATTTGCAACACCAAAGGTACTACAAATGCGCTGCTGTTCTCTTAATGGAGACTGGAACCTGGTCACTAATGCCGGAACACAACTCAAGGTTGTTATGGCGACATACTTTAGACCGGGGTGGTAGCCATCCAGTCGGGCAAATGCCCTACCACCTGGCAAAGGTATTGCAGGTTTATCATATTATTATTTTGTAACCATAGGCAATATATTCCAAATCGCCATTACATAAACCACTTTAAACACATAATTACAATTATCATATCAAAAGACATCGTCACGAAAGTAAACATTGCAGAATTTTGTAGTGACAATGTGGCCTCGAGATAGTGGGTCATTTAATCTAATTCAAGCCGAACATTACTTTGCGAATTAACATATCAAACCTGGGGACAGGTCGGTCAGTGTTGACATTAATAATGAATGATTCCCTGAGAGAAAGGCGGGACATAAGGGACGCATCAGGCCTGGCTGCCAACCATAAGGCCTTGCGCACATTAACGTGGGATCTTTCCGCGGTTTCGTCCGTTTATAAAAATAAAACAAAAAAGTAATTTATTTTGTTCCATTTATAAAAAGTTGATCTTTTTTTTTGGATTATATGGCTTGGCAGCTAGGCTTTTAAGCCAGATCTTAGTTTACAATATAGTTTTTTCATTTTCTTAAGCCTATGTGGAGCACAGCTGAACTGTAGGTTATCAGCTAGTGCCGTTCATCGGAGTTCTTGTGACAACTCAAAAGGCCACATTTGACTTTACATTTCACATTTCTCACAAAACACATAATTACTACTTAAAAACTATCAATATCCTACAGTTATTGTTCATTTTAGAGTAATTTTACACATTTTTAGAAAATAAAACTGCACAGCACAACATCTCCTTTCAGTTCCCGCCAGAAACTCCAAAAGTTGATCACATCCTTATTTAAGTGGTTCATTCTCTATCCTGCAGTATAGTCCTGCAGTGGACGGAGCTTGCTGGACTCAAGAGCAATTTTGCTTGGTATTGCAGGACGCAATTCAAATTCAAAATAAATTCCACTGGAGAACACTTTTTGAGCTCATACATATAAATAAAAATTTAATTTTACTTTCTAGTCTATGTACGCCGCTTCGTAACTTGTTATTGCTGTTAAGGAGAAGAAGCGGCTTGGCAAAATTAAAATGTTATACAGACAATTGTATAAGAGGCTGGAGCAGGCTGCTATGTAAATGAAGTTTTATCATTTAAATATTCTTCAATATATGTAATATCCTTTTTTAAGCAAGATACTTTTTAATTTGGTTTTAAAAGTGAAAGGTAGATCTAAAATTTCATTCGGAATCTTATTAGAAGAAGCGTATACCAACCCCCAAGAAATGCAGGCTGCAACAACATTCACAGTCCTGCATGACGCGGCGGACTGCTAGGCAGAATAGTGAATGGGCCTTCTTAATTTATATTTGGAATACTGGCCAGAAATGTTTAAGCTAATTTCGAATAAGGAACTTTTGCGCTATATTAAAAATAAATATTGTTTTTCATTTATAAAAGGAAGATGGAGTCGCAGTTATCGCGCTGTAGCGTTGCGGTTACGCACCGGTTAAAATTTTATACTTTAAACTATTGCAAAATTTAGAAACAACACAGATGTTCGTATATTGTCGTTCTATGACCTGATTATGTTTGTACCATTTTTTATGGCATATATTTCAATGTGCTACAAATGCGCTGCTGCTCTCTTAAGGGAGACCTGGTCACTGATGTCGGAACACAACTCAAGGTTGTTATGGCGACATACTTTAGACCAGGGGTGGTAGCCATCCAGTCGGGCAAATGCCCTACCACCTGGCTGTGGGTGGTTTTCTCGCCTCTTACGACAGACCGCCCCAACGCAGGAAATTGTATTCTCTCTCCGTTCCTGCACGGATAATATTAATAGGGATTAGTTATATATGTCGCTCGTTGTGTGGCCAGTCCGCATCGCCGGGGCACCGGTGCGAGTAGCTCCGAGGGCCCTCGGGCGACCCTCTCACGAGATGACCCGCGTCTACCCCATTAGTGGAACACGCTATTTTGCACAAATTTAGCTTGAAACATTTATATTAGCTTTTTAACCTGGTACACATTATGTTTTGGTGCGAAGGGACACGAGGGACCCATCCGCCTCCGTTGCCCTACATCTTTTATTAAAGCCTACCCGACATGTATTTTTCATCAATATACATACATAATTTCACGCCAGTTCCCTTGCGGGGTAGGCACGGACAACAGAGTGCCATTCAGGCTTATTCTTACACACCTCACTTGCTTCTTTGACATTCATAACTCTTACCATGCACGCTCGTCTGTTCTTAGGGCTCCTGACATCACCTTCTGCTAGTACACGATCAATTTGATCATGGAAGGTGTGTCGTGGCCTTCCACGACTTCTGCATCCATCCACTTTTGCATTGTATATCTGTTTAGTCATTCTTTCATCATGCATTCTTACCTTCACCCCGACACTCTCTGTCAGACCAACTCTCTTTCTTATTTCGGTATTACGAACGCGGTCCGCGAGCGTCACTCCGCAGATTTTACTCTACTTTCATGCTCTCTCTTCCATACCCGGCACCGCGTTGTGTATGGCAAGCTGGGCCTTCTGCCTAGAAGTTTACCTAACGCTCCATTCACATTTTATAATCAGTGCAGCATAATAAATACTACGAAAAATGAATGCAAAAAATGCAGGTTATTTTACAATAAATGTGCTCAGATGCATTTTAATATATTAAAACCGAAGCAAGCGTCGCATGTTCTCGTCAATGTAATCTGGATAAAACGTTACGTCAGGAACAAATGCGTTCGCCAGCGAGTAGGCTCAGTCCGCTTCGGCGGCCGCCGCAGTATCACCGCGACCAGTGGTGCAAGTAGCATTTGCCTTCTGTGAAACGACGATTATACACCCAAATTCAGACGCTGATTTTTATAATTAACTAGCTGTCTCGGCAGACGTTGTTCTGCCCTGAAGAAATAAAATTTAGGACCCGATTGCAGCGCCGCCTACTGGGTCCAAATGTAAGCTATCCTATCTTTCAAGTCGGATCAAACTGCACACGGTGTGCAAATTTGATTAAAATCGGTCAAGTAGTCTAGGAGTTCATCGCGGACAAACAACGTGACACGTAATTTATATATATTAAGACTAGCTCACCCGGCGAACTTCGTACCGCCTATTTTCTGAATTCCTCTAAAAGACTTTGTTCCATGACACAAAAACAAAATCACCATAATCGGTCTAGGTGATTAAGAGGATTCTAGAACCCGATCTCAGCGCCACCTACCGGTTCTAACTGTGAATCTAAACCATCCTGGAATCCACTCAAACACACAAAAACAAAATCACCAAAATCGGTCAAGGTGACTAGGAGGATTCTAGCACCCGATCTCAGCGCCATCTACCGGTTAAATTGTGGCTGTAAACCATCCCGGGACCCACTCAAACACACACACAAAATGTCATCAAAATCGGATGTATAGTTTACGAGTCTATAAAGGACATACACACAAACATTCATTTTTATATATCAAGACAAGACTAGGGCAAGACCTGCTTTATTTTAAGACCTTGGTTAATTTTTTTGATATCTAGGCTATATTCGCCGGGGGGGGGGGGGGGGTTCGGATACATAATAAAAATACGTTTGATTTTTATTATTTCGACGTTTCGATGAGCTATATAATAACACTTTAATAATACTCATAAACGCTTGACAGCTTTGTCTTCCGTGATCGTGGCTACTGAAAAGTGGCCGAAACGTCGGAATAATAAACATCAAATACATTAATTATTGCTGTTGAAACGTAATGGCATAGTGTCTACTACATCGATTTATTTTATCAAATGTAATGCTGTTTGCAGTAGACTTTAATAATACCTGTGATTTTTTAATTAAAATCAGTTGTTATATATAAGTATAGCCGCTTAGCTACGATATGAGGTCGTTTATCCGTGCAGGAACGGAGAAAGAATACAATTTCCTGCGGTCGGGCGGCCTGTCGTAAGAGGCGACTTAACAACCACAGCCAGGTGGTAGGGCATTTGCCCGACTGCATGACTACCACCCCTGGTCTAAAGTATGTCGCCATAACGACCTTGAGTTGTGTTCCGGCATTAGTGACCAGGTTCCAGTCTCCCTTAAGAGAGCAGCAGCGCATTTGTAGCACCTTTGGTGTTGCAAATGTCCATAGGCGATGGTAACCGCTTTCCATTAAGTGGGCCGTCTGCCTGTCTGCTGATCTCTTGCAATAAAAAATTAAGTTTTTAGCAAAAAGGTGTCATAAAATTTCT
This sequence comes from Dendrolimus kikuchii, assembly GCA_019925095.2. Taxonomy (NCBI): domain Eukaryota; kingdom Metazoa; phylum Arthropoda; class Insecta; order Lepidoptera; family Lasiocampidae; genus Dendrolimus; species Dendrolimus kikuchii. The sequence goes on along the minus strand of CM034390.1, from coordinate 28,828,763 downwards.
TCGAGATCGCATTGGTTATAAACATCCATAGGCGACGGTCCCCTTTTTCCATCAGGTGGGATGACAGCTTGTCAAAGAAGTCAGCGATATCGCGCTCAGAGGCAGGAACCTTCATAAAAGCGGAGGCGTTCAGCCTTGGGGTAACACGCTTAATCGCTGCTTGGGGAGTCTTCATCGGACTAATTACTACTTGCTTATATTCAAAAATTATTGACATGAACAGAAGCCCACGGTTTGGCTCGCGAACCGTACGAGGAGCCGCGCGTGATTGCCCCCTTTCCGTACTCACAGCGGGAGCCGTTCCACCACGCCATGCTGATTAAAATGTCGCGATACAAAGTGATTATCGGACCGTGCCTCGACACTGAGGCACCGGTAGACTACTCAGAGTTGCTATTACAAACAAACTAATATTTCTTTTTATTACAAGCTTTTATTGAACTTGCAATGGATGTACCTATGTATGTATGTATTCCACTCCCATTTGACCATGACCAACTTCCCGGTTTCCGATTGAGCTGAAATTTTGCACACATGTAAATTACGTGACAATGCAATAATACCATGGAGCTGATCTGATGGTCGGAAGGTGGCCATAGGAACTCCTGTACTAAACAAAATCGACCCGTCGTGTTTGGGCTCGTTTTACTTGTCTTTGCTAGCACTCTGCTGCTACATGATATCCAGGATCTCGAAGGCTTGTATTTATAAACTTTTTTAAAAGAGCTTGTCTCCTGGTAAGTTTTAACATTTTTCGAGGTTTTTTTTATCGTATAGTAATTTTGTAATCATTACTTCACTGAATATTACGATCTAGTCTATAGAGACTAATAAGTCATTTAATTTAGACCAGCTATACTCAACCCTCGGCCCGCGGACCGCACGTGGCCCGCCAACCTTTTGTAAGTGGCCCGTCTACCATTTTATCGTAACCATATCGTATTGATTTTGACTTGATCGATGCTCAAGTGTTGTGAGTCTGTGACACCAGTGCAATAACAGCGTCCGAACGATTGACACGATATACGAGCGCGTACGCAAAATTAAAAGTGATATCTAAGTAAAATATTAATATTCTAAAAGGTGCTAGCTGCAGACTCGGCTACGTACAGTACTTAAAAAAAAAAAAAATTACCCAGTGTGGTATTCGATCGCTTTTACTGGGCAATCGAATGCTACAATCATACTAATAGTCATACAATTACATTGGTAACACCACTAGGATTGCAAAAGTCCATAGATGACGGTAATCACTTTCCATTAGGTGGATCGCAAGCCTCTTTTACACTCTGGCAATAAAAGTACACCTGAATGTTGTGGCCCGCAGCACCTTATCTAATAAATCTATGTGGCCCTTATAAAAAAAGGTTGAGTATCGCTGATTTAGACTCTCTTAAGACCCATCAGCACGTTTGATAAAAGTTTCACGTGGCCAAAGGGCTGGCCTGTATTTAGGGCAGCGTATTAGCATTGCCATACAATGAGGTAATGCAGTCGGCATTTTGGGACCTTTCTCAACTGACTGCGATTTGGGACTCGTATATTATATATAATTTTCATTTTTATAGGTTAATTTGTATACACATTTAAGGTATCCTAATTTTAATCTAATATTCAACAAAATAAATTATGTATAAGAATGTCTAAGTTAGCAATTTATTTAGTCATTGTCTGTTGGGTGCATTTTCGAGATAATATTTATGTTTGCTTTCTAATAATAATGTTACATGCCGTCAAAGGAATGCGCACACCTGTATGTCATAATACGCAGTTTATTGCTTTCCCGGATTTAGGAATTCTTTTTTCTACTTTGTGTTTAGATTTTGTCATTAAGAAAATATGCTATTGTTTTTCTACTTGTTTTATGGCCATCATTAGTGTCGAATTAATCCTTATTGTTATTGTTTTCTACTTTGTTGGCCGTTCGCAGGTGTGCAAATTACATTTTCTTGGAAGAAGCCAGCCCACGCAATCGATTGTATATTGCACAGTGTACTATAAAACAATGCCCGAACGGAGGGGTGGGGTAGTTGAGCGAGGATTACGATACGAGTAAGACGTACATTTCGACAAGCGATATAGTGACGGACTTTGCGCGTGTTATTGAATCGTGCAGTTGTACTAGTAGTGCCTAGCTATATTTGTACCTATGTTATACGTGTTTGTATAGATCTAATAAATTCTATAGTAATTCCAACGGCATTTTTATTCGAGTCCCACACTCGTAACAATAAAATTACAAAATTAAAGTCGGTTTACTTTTTGATAGATTTTTTATCAATAATTTTATTTATTTATTTATTTGGTTTACCAACAGTTACTTGCACTAATATAAAGGATGTACATTGTTTTATAAAAAAAGACATGACAAATGCAGTAATCACTTATAGGCAAACACTACATGCAATTTAATATTTTATAGTTTGAATAAACTATAATATAATTAATTTAAAGAAAAAGATTATCATCTACCTACTGGTTAAAATCAATCATGCTTTACCGTGTCTCAGCTTTTTTGCCTTCAGCCCATAAACGTCCCACCACTGAGCTTGGGCCTCCCAAATCTATCATTACATATATCATCCTCTCAACCTATTAGAGCCTTATGTAAATAATAGATCCCAAAGCGTAGCAATTAACAATATCAAATCTCGTAGGACTGGTGTGTGGTGTGCCCCAGGGCTCTATTCTAGGTCCATTCTTATTTTTGATATATATTAATGATTTGCCATGTTTTATTAAAGATATGTGTTGTTGTATGCTGATGACACGTCACTTATATTTAAAGTTGACAGAAATGAATAGGAAAATGAACAGTACACGCCCCACGCTTATCCAAGACGGCTTGGCGTCTTTGACACGTCGGTTACCTCGATGTGCAGGTTTCCTTCACTTTTAACAATATTATAACACATTAGGTCAGAAAACCTGTCTAAGGGTCTTGTATGCTTTATCCGGCTTGGATTCGAACCCGTGAATATCTCGTTCTAGTAGGAACTTTGAATTAAAAGGATATAAAAAATGTATAAAAGTTTTATAAAAATTTCAAACAAAGCCATCGAGTACTTTCAAGTTTTACAGACATGAAACATACGATTGTTGGATTTTTATACATATATAGAGATTCAGTTGTCTGTATTTTTCAATAAAAATTCGTGGCATTTTTGAAACATTCGTAATCCATGTTAACAGGAACAAAACATAGGAATACACATTTAAACGAACAACGGCTCGTCTGTTTGTGGACCGTGTAAATAAAACAACTTGCACGACTGGAATCGTGTCAAACGATTTTATATCTGCTTTTATTACACAATGTTACCTATATTTATGACGGAGTGTTTGTTTGTTTGTAGTTGTTACTAGTAGCGCTTTTCACAAATTTTCATACAGTTTTTAAGCCAGGAAACAATGAAATCACAAGTTTTTATAAATTAATATCCTGTCCTAAAAAATAAAATTTAGATTTATCCGTACAGGAACGGAGAAAGAATAAAATTTCCTGCGGCCGGGCGTCCTGTGGTAAGAGGCGACAAAACAACCCACAGCCAGGTGGTAGGGCATTTGCCCGACGGGTTGGACACCACCCCTCGTCTAAGGTATGTCGCCATAACAACCTTGAGTTGTGTTCCGGTATTAGTGACCAAGTTCCAGTCTCCCTTAAGAGAGCAGCAGCGCATTTGTAGTACCTTTGGTGAGGCAAATGTCCATAGGCGATAGTAACACACATTATAATACTCGTAGTGCAATTCCAGTTTAATATTGTTTAAAATTATAAATATTGTTTAGGAGGAGTTCAATCACACACACGCATAAGTATCTGTTTTGTTGTCGATTTTGAAAAAATCTCAAAAACGGGGACATTTCGAGTAGTCCAGTTTACTGACAGTAGGGTTAGTAAAAAAAATGTGTGTGTGCAGCTCACACGCAGTAGAAGTGGAACTTCAGAGAATATACTCACATACATACATACATAACTTCACGCCAGTTCCCTTGCGGGGTAGGCACGAAGAACAGAGCGCCATTTAGGCTTATTCTTACATACCTCACTTGCTTCTTTGACATTCATAACTCTTGTCATGCACGCTCGTCTGTTCTTAAGGCTCCTGACATCACAGATATAGAATATACTAACAGATAATTCTTATCTAACTTTTATTAATATAATTATAATAATACTAATATTATAAAGCTGAAGAGTTACTTTGTTTGTTTAAACACAAATTTCAGGAACCGCCGGTCCGATTTGAAACATTCTTTCAGTGTTGAATAGTACATTTATCGAGGAAGGCTATAATAGGCTATATTATATTTTCAAAAAATTAGGGATCTTTACTGAAAGCCCAATAATGTAACCCAAGGTGTAAATAAATGACCCGAAAAAAACCTTACACGGCGTGCGCTGCGAAAACTATTGATTATAGAACAAAACAATGTACTACCACTTTCTAAATCTTTTAAGTTTTATTTAAAACTAGCGGCCCCGGCAGACGTTGTCCTGCTCTGAAAAAATCAAAATCTAGGACCCGATCCCAGCGCTACTTACCGGTTCCAATTGTGGATTTAAACCATCCGGAGACCCACTCAAACAGATAAAAACAAAATCACCAAAATCCCTTCAGGTGATTAGGAAGATTCTAGAGCCCGATCTCAGCGCCACCTACTGGTTCCAACGGGATAAAAAGTATCCTATATCCGTTTTCTGTTTCTAAGCTACCTCCTCACCAGTTTTCAGCCAAATCGGTACAGCCATTCTTGAGTTATAAATAGTGTAACTAAATACCCCGCGTTTTTGAAACATTCTAAATTCGTGCTCCGCTCCTATTGGCCGTAGCGTGATGATATATAGCTTATAGCCTTCCTCGATAAATGGGCTATCTAACACTGAAAGAATTTTTCAAATCAGACCAGTAGTTCCTGAGATTAGCGCGTTCAAACAAACAAACTCTTCAGCTTTATATATTAGTGTAAGAAGTATAAGATTGAAAATTAACATTAACGGGTAAAGAGAAAAAATATGTTTGTTGTTATTTCAAGTAAATTTTATGTGTTTACATTTTTTCGTTTCATCGATTTTCGAATCACAACGACTCTAAAGAAGTTTCACTCCAAAAATGTAACATCAAATGACTCCGAGCGCGGCAGTTAGATGTCGAATCGTGAACTACCAGTAGTACAACACTTCGCGGCGAAATTAGATCAAGAAATCAATTAAACGTATATGTATTAGAGATTAATTTAAGTAGGAGAAGCTAAAGGTGTTTGTTAGGATCGTAGCAATTAGTTATCTATAGTCCTTGGCTCCCTATTTCTTATAAAACTAACACTCACATCATGCAGCCAGGAGAGCTTTCTGGCCGGTGGGTTGGCTCGCACGTGGCACTCGAAGTAGACGTCGTCTCCTTCTTTTATGTCTCCCGCTGCTAAGGAGCTCCCCAGCCGCAGCCGGACCACCGGTGGATCTGTTGGAGATGCACCAATTAGATCAATACGAAACATATCACCAAAGAGTTTGTTTCTATAATCACTTCGGGTTATAAAGTGATTTTCAAAAAGTAGATAAAAATATAGGATATCTTTATCACGCACGGATGTTTCTGGGAATCTAATGATGTCTCGTCCCGAATCATATCATGGGCAGGCTAAATATTTTATTGTCTGTTAGTCGAGGCAGGTGGAATAGATTACTCAGCGTTAGGAGGCTCATGATGGAAAGAACTCTTCGAAGGAATCGCAGTTATCGGGCCCTAACCTGGTCGGATTGGTCTTGGCCATCGAGGCAAAAAGATGATACCGTACGGTGTTCTTTGAAAAGAACTCGCTAGTAACTGCTTTCCTAGAATGTAATCTTCAAGTCAGGGTTCTTGCATATACAAGCGAAGCAAATAGGCTCTGGCGTGGGAGACGAGACCGGCGACGTAGGAAACCGAAGCACGCCGGTCAGATCTCCATGAAGATGCCATAGTGGTCTAGGAAGATTGCCTGGCACACCCCGAGCATGGGCACCTCTATATTCAAGTTCAAGTGCATGTGCAGGAGCAAGTCCAAGTCTAAGGTCAAGTTCAAGCGCGAGTGCAAGTGTAAGTTAAAGTGCAAGTGCAAGTACAATTGCAAGTGCAAGTCCAAGTTCAAGTGCAAATTCATTTTATTGTGTCGTGCGAGGTTTGGACGAAGACAGGTTTTTATCCGTGTAGGAACGGAGAAAGAATACAATTTCCTGCGGCCGGGCGGCCTGTCGTAAGAGGCGACTAAACAACCCACAGCCAGGTGGTAGGGCATTTGCCCGACTGGATGGCTACCACCCCTGGTCTAGAGCATGCCGCCATAACAACTTTGAGTTGTGTTCCGGCATTAGTGACCAGGTTCCAGACTCACTTAAGAGAGCAGCAGCGCATTTGTAGCACTTTTGGTGTTGCAAATGTCCATAGGCGATGGTAACCGCTTTCCATCAAGTGGGCCGTCTGCCTGTCTGCTGAACTCCTGCAATAAAAAAAAAGACAAGGCACTTTGATGTTCCGGCTGACACAAATTCCTTCCAGAAATGGATGCTTTCAAACGGTTCATGCCTTATTTTTTGCTTTTGAGTTACTTTTGAAGTAGGCTTTGTGTTTGATTTTAATCGATATTTTTTATTAGCAAGTGATGGGAATTTATTCTGCGTACTCACAGACGACGTTGATGGTCCAGGAGGTCTCCATGGTGAGGCTGGTGACGTTGGGGTTCTCGGCGCGGCACGTGATGGGCTTCCCGTCGTCGTCCAGGGTCGGCACGAAGCTCATCACGCTGACAGTCATATTATCCCTTAACTCCTCCTGTGGAATTTTGATTTATATAAATATTGACCCCTTTGTTTCTTACTATATGCTTACAATCATCAGCTGAGAGCCTAAAGATGTCATTTCCTCAGATTCACATGATGAACATGACAAGCATCAACATAAAGTGAAACTTTATTATTATATCATACAACTACCAGTATATTTAGACACGTGTCAATTTTACTAAACGATTTTCCAAAAACGACCGCTTTAGGCTCTCTGCTCTCACAATTACACCAATTTTCTAAGTCTTGACTATCAGTCCACTGAAGACCTCTTGTATATTCCTAAATGACTATGCTGTTTTCCATTACCAACGTTATTGCCTAATCCCCTCCATGATTCCCTGACACTTCTTATTCAACATATGGATCTTAATATTCTCTGACTTGTTCACTCTCGTTTAATCACACATACTTACTCTCACAGCACCTATGCGAACTTACAGATACACGGAAAACTCATCACACCTAAGCTCTTGAAAGGCTCACTCTAACACAATTACTTATAATAATTATACTAGCACTAGCGGCCCCGGCAGACGTTATCCTGCTCTGAAAAAATAAAAATCTAGGATCCGATCCCAGCGCCACCTACCGGTTCCAATTGTGGATTTAAAGTCATCCGGAGACCGACTCAAACGCACAAAAACAAAATCACCAAAATCAGTCCAGGTGATTAGGAGGATTTTAGAACACAATCTCAGCGCCACCTACCGGTTCCAGCGGGATAAAAAGTATCCTATATCCGTCTCCTGGTTCTAAGCTACCTCCCCACCAATTTTCAGCCAAATCGGTACGGCCGTTCTTGAGTTATTAATAGTGTACCTAAAATCAAGGACCTGATCCCAGTGCCACCTACCGGTTCTTTTTGCGAATCTAAACTATCCGGGAACCCACTCAAACACACAAAAACAAAATCACCAAAATCGCTCCAGGTGATAAGGAGAATTGTAGAACCCGATCTCAGCGCCACCCACCGGTTCCAATTGTGGATCTAAATCATCCCGGGACACAATCAAACACACACACAAAATTTCATAAAAATCGGTAAAGTCGTTCTCAAGTTATAAAATTACAACGAAAAGTGGCATTTATTTTTACATACATACATACATAGTAGGCACGGACAACAGAGCGCCATTCAGGCTTATTCTTACACACCTCACTTGCTTCTTTGACATTCATAACTCTTGTCATGCACGCTCGTCTGTTCTTAAGGCTCCTGACATGAACTTCTGCTAGTACACGATCAATTGATTGATTGATTGATTTATATATATATATATATAGATATATATTTTTTCTCTTAATTATCCAAGGTTGATCCTGGTAACCTGTACTACAGGTTTCTTTTTAACCTAATTCAGGCACCAGCCTCTTAGTTAATGTTGTTATCAGTTTTAAGTTTTACTGTAGACTTAAAAAGGAATTGAAGAGTTATGTTATTTATTTTTTGTTTACAAGATTAACTAAGAAAGAGTTATTCAGGTTTAATGATGTCATTGGTATTAAACATATTTCATAACTACTGTTTAATGTCCATTTGGTAAGGAAAGCCGCGTGACAAGTTCTACAGTACTTCTATTAGTAACTATGAGTGAATTATTTATAGAACAACAAGTCTAAGAGGACTGAAGTAATAACTGCTGAGCGCATCAGTGTGCCTACATACATACATAACTTTACGCCAGTTCCCTTGCGGGGTAGGCACGAATAACAGAGCGCCATTCATGCTTATTCTTACACACCTTATCCGTGCAGGAACGGAGAAAGAATACAATTTCCAGCGGCCAGGCGGCCTGTCGTAAGAGGCGATCAAACAACCCACAGCCAGGTGGTAGGGTATTTGCCCGACTGGATGGCGACCACCCCTGATCTAGAGTATGCCGCCATAATAACCTTGTGTTGTGTTCCGGCATTAGTGACCAGGTTCCAGTGTCCCTTAAGAGGCTAGCAGCGCATTTGTAGCACCTTTGGTGAATCAAATGTCCATAGGCGATGGTAACCGCTTTCCATCCAGTGGGCCGTCTGCCTGTCTGCTGAACTTCTGCAATAAAACACCTCACTTGCTTTTTTGAATTAAGTTGGTAGGCAGGTGCTCCAGCCCAAAGGTGTGAGCAGTATTCCATATGCAGCCTCACCTGGGCTTTATAAAGCACAAGGCATTGCCGCAGTGTCAAGTACTGCTTGGACCGATTTAGCGCTCCCCGCTTCTTGGAGGCAAGTTTTGCCTTGCCTTCAAGATTGCCCCTGAACTGTACATCGTTCGAGATGTCAACACCTAGGATCCCAATACTTTTGGAGGTGGTAAGGGGAGTTCCTTGGAACTGATTATTATTTATTTAACTTGAACACTATCTTCCCTTATTGTGTCTGACCCATGTGTATGTGAATATGTAGATATGCTCGGTTTCAAATTTCATTAAAATCCATTCAGTAGTTTCATGTGATGCTCTATCTTCTATCAGACAGATAGACATAAAATTTAAAATGTTTATTTTCAAAATCTAATGGTCCGAATTAGCAGTATATATTTTTGATTTTCAAATTCACTGTGAGAGTGAATTTGAATCAATCAATCAATCTGAAAGAGAGTGTCGGGGTGAAGGTAAGGAAAGGAATGCTCCGGTGGTTCGAGCATGTGGAAAGAATGCATGATGAAAGAATGACTAAACAGATATAGAATGCAAAAGTGGATGGATGCAGAAGTCGTGGAAGATCACGACACACCTTCCATGATCAAATTGATCGTGTATTAGCAGAAGGTGATGTCAGGAGCCTTAAGAACCGACGAGCGTGCATGACAAGAGTTATGAATGTCAAAGAAGCAAGTGAGGTGTGTAAGAATAAGCCTAAATGGCGCTCTGTTGTTCGTGCCTACCCCGCAAGGGAACTGGCGTGAAGTTATGTATGTATGTAAATTCACTGTACAAACTCCATCCATCTACAAATTTATTATGTTACAGAAATGTATGGTAGAAGCGAAATTTGTTAACATTGGACTCAGAACAAACGAAACCCTCTTAGTTGCGTTTAATAAACAACCATAAGAAGACCAAAACTCGTCTTGGAGGCAAACAGGTGGCCGCAAAGCACACCAGACCCAAACCGAATCCGGCTCGTTCTCGAAGTGGATGAACCGCACTCCATCGTGCGGCATATTTCGTTTGGGATTAAAATTCATTTATTCCACTTAACATTGTACAAGCACTTAATGAACAGCCGCCGTTTTGAATAATTTAAACCACAAATCGCGGCAACAAAAGATTCCTGCCTGAAATAATTGCTCTTGCAGCGGAGGCCTTGCTGGAAGCTTAGGGGAGTGTCGCTCTCAAACAGATTAATATATATATTTTTTTTATTGCTGGAGTTCAGCAGACAGGCAGACGGCCCACTTGATGGAAAGCGGTTACCATCGCCTATGGACATTTGCAACATCGCAGGTGCTACAAATGCGCTGCTGCTCTCTGAAGAGAGACTGGAACCTGGCCACTAATGCCGGAACACAACTCAAGGTTGTTATGGCGACATACTTTAGACCAGGGGTGGTAGCCATCCAGTCGGGCAAATGCCCTACCACCTGGTAAAAATATATTAACAGTCCATATTCTTATTGCTGAAGCAGAACAGGCTGACGGCCCTCCTGATGGAAAGCGGTTACCATCGCCTACAGACATTTGCAACACCAAAAAGGTGCTACCAAAGTATGTTTATCAAAACTGTTTAATAACAACAATACCTTTTCTGCAAGAAGCAAGTGAGGTGTGTAAGAATAAGCCTGAATGGCGCTCTGTTGTTCGTGCCTACCCCGCAAGGGAACTGGCGTGAAGTTATGTATGTATGTATGTAATACCTTTTCTGTCACGTGTAGAGAATCCTATACTATAAATGTTATTAGAGTTTAGATTTACACAAAAACTTAATTCGGTTTTTTACATACTAGTGATCGCCTGTGCCATAATAATTTGCTGTCCAAGACTATACTTCTATAGTGACAGATTTCACCAAGGCTACACTGTTAATGGAGAAACAGAGTGTCGGGGTGAAGGTAAGGAAAGGAATGCTCCGGTGGTTCGGGCATGTGGGAAGAATGCATGATGAAAGAATGACTAAACAGATATACAATGCAAAAGTGGATGGATTCAGAAGTCGCGGAAGGCCACGACACACCTTCCATGATCAAATTGATCGTGTACTAGCAGAAAGGATATCAGGAGCCTTAAGAACAGACGAGCGTGCATGACAAGAGCTGTGAATATCAAAGAAGCGAGTAAGGTGTGTAAGAATAAGCCTGAATAGCGCTCTGTTGTCCGTGCCTACCCCGCAAGGGACCTGGCGTGAAGTTATGTATGTATGTATGTACACTGTTAATTTGATTTGAACAATAAACAAACGATTACAGTACAGATATAGAATGCAAAAGTGGATGGATGCAGAAGTCGTGGAAGGCCACGACACACCTTCCATGATCAAATTGATCGTGTACTAGCGGAGGGTGATGTCAGGAGCCTTAAGAACAGACGAGCGTGCATGACAAGAGCTATGAATGTCAAAGAAGCGAGTGAGGTGTGTAAGAATAAGCCTGAATAGCGCTCTGTTGTCCGTGCCTACCCCGCAAGGGAACTGGCGTGAAGTTATGTATGTATGTATAATTTATAAATATATTAGCATTCGTCGCTTCTTCTCTATATAAACTATAAGTGTGCGAAATTTCATACTCCTTCGTCCGCGCAATTTTCGTAAAAACGGGGTACAAAGTTTTTGCTTCACGTATTAATATATAGATAATAATAACACAGACATTAAGGCCAAATAGTCTAAAGAACTGCCCAGCAAAACATAGAAATGAGCCGAAGTCAACCTGATTTGAGAAGTGTGATAATATGAATGACTTGTTTCCTATGACAACGCAGTTATTGTTAGTGAATTGGAAAAATACGATTGCAGCGCCATCTATTTAGCTAAACTATCTATTTTATGGAAACTATATCATTGACCGGGATAAAATGTATCCTAAGTGTTGATTCGGAATATAAGCTAGCTCTGGATCGAGTTTCATTCATATACGTTCAGTAGCTTTCAAAAATAATAGTTAAAAAAAAAAAAAAAAAATACGCTTTTATAGAATTTTTCATTCAAATTTACATACATACATAACTTCACGCCAGTTCCCTTGCGGAGTAGGCACGAACAACAGAGTGCCATTTAGGCTTATTCTTACACACCTCACTTGCCTCTTTGACATTCATAACTCTTGTCATGCAAGCTCGTCTGTTCAAATCTGTCATTCAAATTTATTAAAATTTATTTTCTATTTTCTAGTTAGATTTTCTATAAAAGCGTATTTTTTTAGTTTTTTTTTTAAACTATTACCGTGAAATCTGACAACTTAACCAAAGGTTGTCAATTTTCCCATTATATGTTTTTGTTTACAAAGAACAAGTGAATGAGTTTGTATATCTTGGATGTGCTTTTAGCAGGGATGGAAGGTACACCGCTGATATAGAAAGAAGAGTGAATTTGGGCAATAGTGTGAATGGAGCGTTAGGTAAACTTCTAGGCGCTAAGAACCTCAGCCAGAAGGCCCAGCTCGCCATACACAACGCGGTGCTGGTAGCTACGCTCATGTATGGAAGCGAGAGTTGGGTATGGAAGAGAGAGCATGAAAGTAGAGTTGAGTAAACGCGGTCGAGATGCGAGCACTGCGCAAAATCTGCGGAGTGACGCTCGCGGATCGCGTTCATAATACCGAAGTAAGAAAGAGAGTTGGTCTGAAATAGAGTGTCGGGGTGAAGGTAAGGAAAGGAATGCTCCGGTGGTTCGGGCATGTGGAAAGAATGACTAAACGGATATACAATGCAAAAGTAGATGGATGCAGAAATCGTGAAAGGCCACGACACACCTTCCATGATCAAATTGATCGTGTACTAGAAGAAGGTGATGTCAGGAGCCTTAAGAACAGACGAGCGTGCATGACAAGAGTTATGAATGTCAAAGAAGCGAGTGAGGTGTGTAAGAATAAGCCTAAATGGCGCTCTGTTGTCCGTGCCTACCCCGCAAGGTAACTGGCGTGAAGTTATGTATGTATGTATATATGTATGTTTACAAGATTACTATTACTTCTCACAAAATCTCTTTTTTTAGTATCATACATACATACTACTTGACGTTATTTGCTTAAAAAAAAGACATTTTGTGAGAGGTAATAGTAATCTTGAAAACGTAATCCTATAATGGCAAAATTGACAACCATTGGTTAAGTTACCAGATTTCACGGTATTTATTTTTCATTTTTTAGTGATTACTTAGTGATTTAATTCCCTTCGCCGTGGAAACTTTGAAAAAAGAATTAAATACACTCTTATGATAAAATGGAACGTTATGTAAAAATAAGCTTTTTTAAAAAGGTTTTTAAATACAAGCTTTTGAGATCCTGCATATCATGTAGCAGCAGAGTGCTAGCCAAGACAAGTAAAACGAGCCCAAACACGACGGGTCTATCTTGTTTAGTACAAGAGTTCCTTTCGCCACCTTCTCCGACTCCATCATCAGATCAGCTCCATGGTACCATATCCTTATCCGTGCAGGAACGGAGAAAGAATACAATTTCCTGCGGCCCGGCGGCCTGTCGTAAGAGGCGACTAAACAACCCACAGCCAGGTGGTAGAGTATTTGCTCGACTGGATGGCGACCACCCCTGGTCTAGAGTATGCCGCCATAACAACCTTGTGTTGTGTTCCGGCATTAGTGACCAGGTTCCAGTCTCCCTTAAGAGAGCAGCAGCGCATTTGTAGCACCTTTGGTGTTGCAAATGTCCATAGGCGATGGTAACCGCTTTCCATCTAGTGGGCCGTCTGCCTGTCTGCTGAACTCCTGCAATAAAAAAAAAAAAAAAAAAAAAAAACCTTATTATTGCATTGTCACGCGATATACACATACGTGCAAAATTTCAGCTCAATCGGAAACCGGGAAGTCGATCAAATTTAACTTGAAAGATTCCGTTACATACTAACATACGTATGAAGCTAATAAAAAGCGTATAAAAAGGATGCAATCGCAGCGCCATCTTTTTCGATATTGTTATCTATCCCGCGGAAACGACGTCATTTACTGGGATAAAAAATATCCTAAGTGTTGATTCGGAATACAAGATAGCTCTGTGTTGAGTTTTATTTAAACAGACGATAAAACACAAGCGTATTGTTTTTTGACGCTCGCGGACCGCGTGCGTAATACCGAAGTAAGAAAGAGAGTTGGTCTGAAAGAGAGTGTCGGGGTGAAGGTAAGGAAAGGAATGCTCCGGTGGTTCAGGCATGTGGAAAGAATGCATGATGAAAGAATGACTAAACAGATATACAATGCAAAAGTGGATGGATGCAGAAGTCGTGGAAGGCCACGACACACCTTCCATGATCAAATTGATCGTGTACTAGCGGAGGGTGATGTCAGGAGCCTTAAGAACAGACGAGTGTGCATGACAAGAGTTATAAATGTCAAAGAAGCAAGTGAGGTGTGTAAGAATCGGCCTAAATGGCGCTCTGCTGTTCGTGCCTACCCCGCAAGGGAACTGGCGTGAAGTTATGTATGTATGTATTGTTTTTGATAAAATGACTACAAAACCAAAATAAAGATTAATGGTAACCAGTGCAACTCATTCCTGATCTTAATGTTCTTTTAACATCACTGTGTGTAGTGAAATAGACTACATAATCCTACAAAATGTCAACCTTGTAGATCAAAAGTTAACAAGAGGACAATTAGAATTAATATTGAATTTTCAATTAAAACGATTTTCACTATCACTTGATTCAACACGCACTACCACCGCATTGCATTACACGCACAAACAAACTAAGACACACGAAGAGCCTAAAAATTAATAACCCAGGCACAGAAAAGAAAAAAACAACACACATGGCACTAGATACGACTATATATAAGTATAGATATAAGGCCAACACTGCACATGCACTTCCTCACAACACTAGCATGTAACACATACACTCTACGTTAGTATTAGTTTAGTATCAAAACTAGAATAAATTAATATAATAAGTTATTCGTAAGATACATACACCTCAACACAAAAATCAATAAATGAATGTCACACACAAGAACCAAAATAACTAATAAGCGTGTTAAATTCAAAAAATTAAATCTAGAAATTAAGTTGTAAAAAAGGGTACGGAACTCGAGTCCGTAGAGTTGTTAATAATAATTAAAAAAAACTATCACTTGATAAATTATTGAAAACTTCTCATTATTTTTATAAAAATCATCTCTCAACAACGGGCCTAAATTTTTTCACAGAGGTCTGATATTGTTGAATTGAAACAAGAGAAATTGCACTGGGATCCCTTTGTGACAGCAATTTGAATAATTTCAGCCGATTCATCATATAATTGCTGGCTTCAGAGTATTACAATTTCTTGAGTAAGATTTTTATTGCTCCACAAAGACTTGCTGTTCTGTGCATAATATAATAGTGCGGAGGTTAAGTTTGTTTGAATTGGACTTCTTTTGTTTACTTTGTGTTTAAAATGTGTAATTAGAAAAACAGCCTATTGTGTATTGTAATCTTTTAAGGCAGTCATTAGCCAGGTGTGTAAAATTGATTCGAAGAAATTCGGTCGGTCAGACATATTGTATCTGTGCAGTATAAAGCAATGGCCTAATGGAGAGATCGGCAGTCGAGCGAGAACCACGATCAAGGCGAGACTTGTGTACATTCGGTGATCTATTTAGTGACGGACTTTCCGCGTTTTATTGAATCGTGCATTACGTTTGCACTGGTTGTGTTCAGTTATATTTGTACCTGTGTTATACGTGTTTGTATAGTTCTAATAAACTCTATAATAATTCCAACGGCATTTTAATTCGAGTCCTGTAACTCGTAACAATAATTATAAATTTAATAATGAGAAAAAAACGGGGCTAATTCGAAAGATTGTCTGTTTGTTAGAGCATCACTTGAAAACTATTGAACAGATTTAAATGAAACTCGAAATACTTTCATCTCGAGACTTTTTATCTCGTTATTATTGCTTATAATAATCGATAAATATCTGTTGACATTGAAAGTATGTATTTATATTTATAGTGTTGATCGTGTACTAGCGGAGGGTGATGTCAGGAGCCTTAAGAACAGACGAGCTTGCATGACAAGAGTTATGAATGTCAAAGAAGCAAGTGAGGTGTGTAAGAATGGGCCTAAATGGCGCTCTGTTGTTCGTGCCTACCCCGCAAGGGAACTGGCGTGAAGTTATGTATGTATGTATGTATATTAATATATAAAGCTGAACAGTTTGTTTGTTTGAACGCTCTAATCTCAGAAACTACTCGTCTGATTTGAAAAATTCTTTCAGTGTTCGATAGCCTATTTATCGAGGAAGGCTATAAGCTATATATCATCACGCTAAGATCAATAGGAGCGGAGCAGCAATGAAAAATGTTACAAAATCTTGGGTTGGGCTTTGAAAACAAATTCCACGCGAACGGCGTCGCGGGCACAGCTAGTGTATTTATATAGATGAGTTTATCTAAGCTTGAAATAATTGATTCAAATGCGTGAATTATGTCGCAACTATTAAACAAGCCTTTATTTTAGGACGAAATAACATTCCAGTCGGTTACGATAGCCGAAGTGGCCGAAGCACCTGTCCGCGCGAGATAAAGCGAAAAGCGCTTTACTATCATTACCGCGTTAAGCTCACCGGCCGCTCAATATTGCCTCGGAACTCGTAAAAAAACATTTTGCCTGGAGAGGCGATGAAGCCGCTGGAAGGTGGATCTTGCAGGGATATTAATTACAGCTGATTCGGCAGCCTGTACAGCTCGCGGCCTGACTTGATACATTCATTAAAATTTATTAACCAACTAACTGTGCCCGCGACGTCGTCCGCGTGGAATTTGCTTTCAAAACCCTCCAATTTTGAAACATTCTTCATTGGTGCTCCGCTCGTATTGGTCTTAGCGTGATGACATATAGCCTATAGCCTTCCTCGATAAATGGGCTATCCAACACTGAAAGAATTTTTCAAATCGGACCAGCGGTTCCTGAGATTAGCGCGTTCAATCAAACAATATTAGTATATATTATTTGGCTACAATACTAATACTTACATTTTAAATATCGAGATATCTTTTGAATGAAACGTCCGAATTGGATAATTCAAAAAGTTCTAGAAAGGTATTGAATTCGTCTTGAATATGGAGTAATTTATTTTGATAAGGATTAATACCAAGGTACAAAATAAAGAGTTTTTGAAGCGACGGCATTTTTGAGATAACTACAATAGTTAGACATATGGTTACGGGATATTTTTTGTAGACGTTCTGCAAAGTGGTAGTACATTGTTTTGTTCTATAATCAATAGTTTTCGCAGCGCACGCGGTGTAAGGATTTTTTCGGGTCATTTTTTTACACCTTGGGTTACATTATTGGACTTTTAGTAAGGATCCCTAATTTTTTTGAAAATATAATATAGCCTATAACCTTCCTCGATAAATGTACTATTCAACACTGAAAGAATTTTTCAAATCAGACCAGTAGTTCCAGAGATTAGCGCGTTTAAACAAACAAACAAACAAACAAACAAACTCTTCAGCTTTATAATATTAGTATAGATACGAAGAGTTTATTTGTGCCTTGAGCACGCAACAGGAGCCACAGTCTTGTAACTTAATATGGCAATCGATTCGAATTGGAATCGTCAGTTTTGGCAATCTCGGTAGTCCGTAGAGTTCAGCAGATAGGCAGATGGCCCACTTGATGGAAAGCGGTTACCATCGCCTATGGACATTTGCAACACTAAAGGCACTACAAATGCGCTGCTGCTCTCTTAAGGGAGACTGGAACCTGGTCACTAATCCCGGAACACAGGATCTAGAGCAGCGATACTCAACCTTTTTCTTTTACGGGCCACATAGATGTATTAGATAAGGTGCTGTGGGCTACAACATGAATTAAATTTAGGCGTATTTTTATTGCTAGAGTATAAAGGAGGCTTGCGACACAACTAATGGAAAGTGGTTAACGTCATCTATTGACTTTTGCAATACCAGACGTGTTACCAATTTAATTATGAAACTATTAGTGTGGGGCGCTGTAGCCCACGGATAAAAAGCTGGTTCCATTTGTAATGGACTGTATGAGAGAGATATGACCTAGATCCTTGCACTAGAGAAGTAGAAGCTCCTCCAACCTTGAGATCGGCCCTCTCCTGGTTCGGTTCAGATTACACACAGGAACAGTATATGGCACAAAACTCCACTTTAGAGCTAACACTTTTAACAAAGTCTAAGTACCAGGTGGTAGGGCATTTGTCCGACTGGATGGCTACCACCCCTGGTCTAAAGTATATCGCCATAACAACCTTGGGTTTTGTTCCGGCATTAGTGACCAGGTTCCAGTCTCCCTTAAGAGAGCAGCAGCGCATTTGTAGCACCTTTGGTGTTGCAAATGTCCATAGGCGATGGTAACCGCTTTCCATCAAGTGGACCGTCTGCCTGTCTGCTGATCTCCTGCAATAAGAAAAAAAGTACATATAGTAACTTCTTGGTACGGCCAGTAATCACAATAAGTATAATGAACGTTATTAAATACAAATGATGAGCTCACGGCTCATTGTGTTGTTAAAACGTCGACAGTAAGTGTTCAAAATGGCTGCTCCTACCCTGCTGTGCATTGGCCGTCGCCTCACACAGAAAGAGGGTAAACAGCAAAATTGATGGAGCGATGTTCTATCTACTTCATACTAGGCAAGGACCGAACAATTGGTAGTTGGTAGACGGGCCAGTTACAAAAGCTCGGCGGGCCACGTGCGGTCCGCGGGCCGCGGGTTGAGTATAGCTGATCTAGAGCTTTCAACTGATGCTATATAATACTAATATCTTACTCTCTTCTTTACTAATACTAAGTTTATACACTTATCCGTGTTATACTATATTTATATACTGCTTTAAAAATATAATTTCTTTTAAAAGGAAGATTGAGTATGGAAAGGCGGGAGTGCTCAATCGGAACTTACATCGCATGAAACACGATTAGCTCAAAGCTAAGCGTTTCACGCTGATATACTGTGACAGCGTGGTAACCAATCGAGTCGGCCTAAACAGCTGTAACCAAGGTAATAATTCTAATATGGCTCTAGCTCGTGATTGCAGTCAGTAAAAACAAGTTAAAAAAAATATTGTGCTGAGCTGGCCGCAGGCCAAGCGCGTTGCTTATTAAGCTAAGCGCTCGAGCGATGCATGCTCAGCGGTGCCTCGCAGTGCGCAAATATCGTCAGATACGGCCACTGATTAAGGTGCTGAGGTTGCTAGACTTTAACGTAGTGCTGTAAGCAAGATTATTACAGTGTAAACTCCATGTAACGTCACTCGATTTAACGATAAACTCTCTTAAGCGTCGGAATCATTTGGCTTTGGTTGGTATAGCTTGTCTTCCATACACCGGCGGCGAGGACACGGCGCTGCACACACTCCAGGAGTGTCCAGCCTGGACAGAGCAGCGTCGGGAGCTCGTCGCCCATACCGGATTTGACACCTCGCTCCCGGCCGTGGTACACACCATGGCCGGGCGCTCGAGCAAGTCATGTTTGCGAAGGAGGAGGCGGAACGGGAGCGCGAGCGTAATACCCTGCTCCGCTCCCGCCAAAGGAGGACGCGCCGACGCCGGAGGTCGGATGGTGACCTTCGGCCGCCGTAAGCGGGCGGCGTGGGTGGGGCTCCTAAGGGTATAGGGGTTCTGACTCGCCCGCACATGCCGTCGAGATGAGAGCGCGAGTGTTCCGCGCGCGCTCATCTCTCTTCCACGCACGGATCAGACCTAGTAGTAGCCGGGGGACACGTCCCCTGGCATAGGAAGAGGCCCAGTGAGGGGGGTCCACGCCTGCCAGGGCACCCGGAGTTGGGAAGTCCGCATTCACGTAGCCCTGGCATAAGGCGCAGGACGGAACACCCAGGGGTTTTAGTGGGTAACGTGGCAATAGCGTGGCACTAGTTCTGACTGGGCACGCTAGTGCCACCCCCGATCTGGCGAATCCCACACTCACACGGGTCGCGAACATCCCCCCAGGTTTCTGTGCCTGTCGCGGCTTAGTCCTCAAACGGGTTTCCCCTGACCAAAAAAAAAAGCTCGTCTTCCATACAATGATACACTATATAGCGTTACAACCACTCTGAATAACGACAACAATTAAGCAATAAAAAGTACCTTTTAAGTTGCAAAAATTAGTAAAAACTGTGTTTTTTTTATTAATTTTGGCAACTAATTTTATGTAAACAAATGTGTTTTTTTATATTAAATAGGTTTGCGTTTGACCAAGATCACTTCCAGTGCCGGACGATGATACGGTCGAAGATGGAGTACGCTTGCCTAGATAGTACCTGTTTACACGAGACTTGAAGATTCCCGGATTTACTTTTCGATTCTGGTAGTGCATTCCGCAATTCTGCCGTACGCAGAAGGAACGTGGAGGCGAAACGTTTAATTCGCACTGATAACATTTCCACTGTGAAATTATGGCGTAGACCAGAGCGCCTTGTGGTCCAGAGATGGAATGGTGTAGGGGGAATCAGGTCGAACAGTTCAGCCGCACACTCTCCGAAATGAATCCTATAAAAAACAGACAGACTAACAACCCGGAGTCGATGCTCTAGGCTTTGATGCCTTGTATTGACAAGCTGGTCGCTACCAATCAACCTCTTGGCTCTTCTCTAAGATTCTAATTTTATGCTATTACAATGATGTAATGTCTACCGTGACGATAGCTCATGGGCACAGCGGAAGATCAGCGCTGGTTTTAACCCACCGGCATTATGCTGAGTCTGATGCCCCTTTTGGGACAAGATTGTATGACACTAGTTTTAAATTTGTTAGCAATTATGCTTACTGTATTTATATAATTTGTCCTAAATAAAATTATTTTCTTTCTTTCTTTCTCTCAATTAACGCTTCAAGCTAGCCGCCATGACAACGCGAGCGATGTTTCGCAGATTCGTGCAATTTATTTCTATATGATAAATGTCGAGTTTAATATGAACATCCGAACTTTAGTTATATTTATATCTATATATGTAAAAGAAAGTCGTGTTAGTTACACTATTTACAACTCAAGAACGGCTGTACCAGTTTGGCTGAAAATTGGTGGGGAGATAGCTTAGAACCAGGAGACGGACATAGGATACTTTTTATCCCGTTGGAACCGGTAGGTGGCGCTGAGATCGGGTTCTAGAATCCTCCTAATCACCTGGACCGATTTTGGTGATTTTGTTTTTGTGTGTTTGAATGGGTTCCCGGATGGTTTAGTTTCGCAATTAGAACCGGTAGGTGGCGCTGAGATCGGGTTCTAGAATCCTCCTAATCACCTGGAGCGATTTTGGTGATTTTGTTTTTGTGTGTTTGAGTGGGTTCCCGGATGGTTTAGTTTCGCAATTAGAACCGGTAGGTGGCGCTGGGATCGGGTCCTACATTTTTATTTTTTCAGAGCAGGACAACGTCTGCCGGGGCCGCTAGTATTATATAAAAACATATCTCTTTCGAAGCTCGCAGTAAGGTAACGGTTATTATATGTGGTGCAAGGGGCGCAACCGGCCATAACGCCCCGCTTTACGGCCACCGGCGCTCGTATCATGCACACCGCGTCCAATTTATTAGCACATGAACTTAAAATTTCATCGCCCTAAGAAATATGGACAGGAAAAATAGTCTATATATCCATTTAATACCTCTAAGATCTAGTAGATTTTTAGAGTTTGTTGTACAAGACATTTCAACTGCAACCCTAAAAAGGGGGGTGTTAGAAAACATACGTCTGTTCATATTGTTACAACTTAGGGCCCGACAAAGACAAATTCCACGTAAAGATCTGTAAAAGCACACTTCATTACCTGTCGGCATTTGAACTAATTGTAATCATTTTATGATCGTTTTCTTTTGGTCACTTATTTATTGGCATACGTTTCTAGTTATTGTCGAGAACAGCCTATTGCCCTATTGTACTCGTTTACGGCCGCTCAGGAGCATTATTAGCAATGTGTTGCGGATTATAACTACAAGCTAATTCTAGGAAATTATGTCGACGTTGCCGGGCACATTTGCATATGTGAAATATAAAACGATAGCTTGATTGAGAGAGGGGGTCAGTAGAGCTAAAACTACGATCTAGGCGTGACGTGTGTACATTCGGGAATCTAATAGTGACGGACTTTGCGCGTTTTATTGAATTACGACCTTCTGCATTACGTTTGGATTTATTTATTTGGACAACACAACAGATAACAATCAGTAATTTATTTATATAATATAGTTTGTAAATTATTACATCTAGATTAAAATCCAAGCGTGCTGACACATCAATGTTAAAATTATATTTTTACAAACAAAATTATGTGAATAATGTCAGTAATGACTCAATAATTGCTTAAATCTAGGACAGTTTTAGTGATACATTATAAGGTCATAGATTAAGAAAAATAGAGCTTTAAACAAATTACTTAACAAGTGAAGAGGTGTGATCTTTCAGCATAGAAATTATCATTTTTGTTGCGTTCGGTTATATTTGTACCTTTATTATACGTGTTTGTATAGTTCTAATAAACTAAATAATAATTCCAACGGCATTTTAATTCGAGTCCCGCAAACTCGTAACAATATCTATGTATACTTCAACTGTCGAGTTGTGACATGCAGAAAAAAGCCTTCATAAAAGCGGCAAACCGAACACGCAATAATTCGCCGCATTACGAGATCCATTCAGGCGCGCACGTGCCACCCGCGCAGAGCGTACCCTACGCGAGCGCCATCTACAGCGCGCACTCGCGATTTATCGCGGACACGTGATTCCTATGCTGACGGAGTACTTTCTGGGCGAAGGACGGGTTCGTATATGACAAACATCACCACACAACTTTTTATTACAAATAACTAGCTGTGCCCACGATTTTGAAACATTCTTCATTGGTGCTCCGCTCCTATTGGTCTTAGCGTGATGATATATAGCCTATAGTCTTCCTCGATAAATGAGCTATCGAACGCTGAAAGAATTTTTCAAATCAGACCAGTAGTTCCTGAGATTAGCGCGTTCAATCAAACTAACGCGATATCTTTTGAATGAAACGTCCGAATTGAATAATTCAAAAAGTTATAGAAAGGTATTGAATTCGTCTTGAATATGGAATAATTTATTTTGATAAGGATTAATACCAAGGTACAAGATAAAGAGTTTTTGAAGCGACGGCATTTTAATTATTTAAAAAAATAAAAGAAAACACTTATTGTGAGATAACTACAATAGTTAGACATATGGTTATGCGATATTTTTTGTAGACAACTATATGTTCTGCAGAGTGGTAGTACATTGTTTTGTTCTATAATCAATAGTTTTCGCATCGCACGCCGTGTAAGGATTTTTTCGGGTCATTTTTTTACACCTTGGTTTACATTACTGGACTTTTAGTAAGTATCCCTAATTTTATTGAAAATATAATATAGACTATAGCCTTCCTCGATAAATGTACTATTCAACACTGAAAAAAATTTTCAAATCGGACCAGCGGTTCTTGAGATTAGCGCGTTTAAACAAACAAACAAACAAACTCTTCAGCTTTATAATATTAGTATAGATTAGTCATAAGGCGTCAGACCTTAGGAAGTAGCTCTATTTCACTTACATAAAAGCTTAATTACGTTTTTCATTTTTATTACCAGAAAGCGGTGCTATAGGAGGGCTCGTGAAATTTTCTACCTAGTAATAATTTAAACCAAAATCTTTTGTTTATTTCTTAAATTAGTTTGAGTGTTTATGTATCTATTGCCTTTTTCTTATACCACCTACATCGCCTGATTCAAATTTCTTTGATTTAGGTTGCCTGGAAGAGATCCCTATAGGCGATCAGGCCGCCTATTGTACTGCCTAAAAATATTATAATTATGGTCTTATTTTTTAATTGTATATTTTGGTGTACAATAAAGTGTTCTCTATCTGTCTCTTTAAAGCATGGATTATTAACTTGTCGCAGTTTTTGATCAGAAGCCCCAAAATTTTATAGCAATGGGATCACGTCCCTACCTACAAGATGGCAAAAAGTTATCCAACAAAATGACATCTATATACTTTAGTCAAATGCAAATAAACTTTTTAAAAAAACCTTTTGAATTTTTATATAAAATGCGAAGAAACTTTTTCCCCAACCTAATATGAGCTTGTGTAAATAATTCACACAATAAATTATTTTCATTAAATTTTTTATTTCATCCAAACAAAATTCTTCATACAATAACATTGTAAGTAATAAAAATTGTTATATCTTGTTTTTTTTTTTAATAGCAGGAGTTCAGTAGACAGGCAAACAGCCCACTGGATGGAAAGCGGTTACCATCGCCTATGGACATTTGCAACACCAAAGGTGCTACAAATGCGCTGCTGCTCTCTTAAGGGAGACTGGAACCTGGTCACTAATGCCGGAACACAACTCAAGGTTGTTATGGCGACATACTTTAGACCAGGGGTAGTAGCCATCCACCTGGCTATGGGTTGTTAAATCACCTCTTACGACAGGCCGCCCGAACGCTGGAAATTGTATTCTTTCTCCGTTCCTGCACGGATAAGACGCACGGTATTTTTTTTAATGTGTATAAAATAATATTTTCATGATATATGCCCAAATCAGAAAGTGTTATAGTTGTGGGATAGTGTTGGGTCTCGCTTCGCTAACCCTGATGAACCTTCAGTGAAATATTAACTACCTGATGCTGAAAACTGCTTAAAAATCCGTTGCGTGGTTTAGGAAGAGTTAGCGGACAGACAGACGCGGAAAGCGACGTTGTCGTATACTATATAAAGGTGATAAATAGCAACCAACACCCATCTTAGTATAGAAAACGGCCACTTGTTGAAAAATTAGTGGCCAATAAAGTTAATTATACATACATACATACATAACTTCACGTCAGTTCCCTTGCGGGGTAGGCACGAACAACAGAGCGCCATTCAGGCTTATTTTTACACACCTCACTTGCTTCTTTGACATTCATAGCTCTTGTCATGCACGCTCGTCTGTTCTTAAGGCTCATGACATCACCTTCTGCTAGTACACGATCAATTTGATTATCAAAGTTAATTATCTATATATTAATTCGTAAATCAAAAACTTTGTACCCCTTTTTAAGAAAATCGCGGACGGAGGAGTATGAAATTTCGCACGCTTATCTTAATATATATAAATTACGTGTCACGTTGTTTGTCCGCGATGGACTCCTAAACTACTTGACCGATTTTAATCAAATTCGCACACCGTGTGCAGTTCGATCCGACTTGAAAGATAGGGTAGCTTACATTTGGACCCGGTAGGTGGCGCTGCAATCGAGTTCTAAATTTTATTTCTTCGGGGCAGAACAACGTCTGCCGGGACAGCTAGTAGTTCATATAGAGAAGAAGCGACGAATGCTAATATTTTTTTTTAAATTATGCATAAAAATACATGAAATCAATAAAAAAAATCATTACACACACTACCATGTATTTGACACACACACACGCATATATACTCTTTTGTTTGTTATTAAAGTCAAATCAACAGTGTAGTCTTGGCGAAATCTGTGATTATAGAAGTATAGTCTTTGACAACAAATTATTATGGTCGAATTTCGACCACGGGCGACCACTAGTCATTTTGAATAGGTAATTAAACATGCCTTTGGAAAAATAAGAAACGTCTCAAAATAACTTGCAAATCTCAAAATATGTTTTTCTTTCTTTCATTTCTTACATTGGATGAAATCACGATTGTACTCGTTTAATGCCGTATTACATACATACATACATACATAACTTCACGCCAGTTCCCTTGTGGGGTAGGCACGAACAACAGAGCGCCATTCAAGCTTATTCTTACACACCTCACTTGCTTCTTTGACATTCATAACTCTACTATTAATGCCATACACTCCGTGCAGTAATTAAAAAGGTATACAATTTCCTCCGGCCGTGGGGCATGTCGTAAGAGGCGACGAAATAACCTACAGCCAGATCTAGAGTATTCCAAAACCTTGAGTTGTGTTGTTGGATTACCCAACATTCACAATATTTAGTTTACTTGCAACACTGATTCTGCACAAGCAACACTAAAAACCCCATCCGTTGTTGCATCCCTTTTGTCTCCCACCCCTTCCTTCTGCCTCCAACCGTTGAGAGCAATACACGCAATTTACAGTTCGCTCCGTGCCTCTTTTATTTATAATCAGCCCTTAATTTAAGTGAAATTAACTTAAAATACAGTCAAAGCTAACAGTGTTCCGACATTAATGGCCAGATTCCAGCCTGTCTGTCTGCTGAACTCAAGCAATAAAACAAAAATGCAATTTATCTAAGTTGCTAATGAAAATGGATGGATGCAGAAGTCGCGGAAGGCCACGACACACCTTCCATGATCAAATTGATCGTGCACTAGCAGAAGGTGATGTCAGGAGCCTTAAGAACATGACAAGAGTTATGAATGTCAAAGAAGCAAGTGAGGTGTGTAAGAATAAGCCTGAATGGCGCTCTGTCGCTCATGCCTACCCCGCAAGGGAACTGGCGTGAAGTTATGTATGTATGTAAGTATGCTAATGAACCTTGAAAGGTAACGAATAATAAAGCGGCCTCGGCGCGTGACGAATGCGATGTAATCGCTGAATTATTGATAACCCCCTTGACGGCTTTATCAGCGCCCCACTCATGTCGTCTTATGCGTACGGGGAAAGTGCTTCTATTATTCTCATGTTAATCAGCTTCTTTTTCCCCAAAGGGAAAATAAATCCTTATGTACCTCTTTGCGTATCATGTCAAATTGTATTTTTGTAATTTTTAATTCCAGGAGTTCAGCAGACAGGCAGACGGCGCACTTGATCGAAAGCGGTTACCATCGCCTATGGACACTTGCAACACCAAAGGTGCTACAAATGCGCTGCTGCTCTCTTAAGGGAGACTGGAACCTGGTCACTAATGCCGGAACACAACTTAAGGTTGTTATGGCGACATACTTTAAACCAGGGGTGGTAGTCATCCAGTCGGGCAAAGTCGCCTCTTACAACAGGCCGCCCCAACGCTGGAAATTGTATTCTTTCTCCGTTCCTGCACGGATAAAATGGTTATTATTTACTCAATAGGAGCCTAATCTAATTTACCACCGCTTCGCAACATGTTGTGGCTTGAAGAGAATTAGCGGCGCAAGAAACTCTTCAGCAACATGCGTAGCTCTAACAATTGAAATTAACAAGTTGGCGGTAGGCTAGATAAAAACTTTAACAATACTCATTGCACTTGATATCTTTGTTTTCCGTAATCACGGCTACTGAAAAGTGGCGGCGGAATAATAAGAATCAAATAAAATACCGCGATGAAAACCGTTAAAACGTAGTTTTATTTTGTGTACTAGCAGAAGGTGATGTCAGGAGCCTTAAGAACAGACGAGCGTGCATGACAAGAGTTATGAATGTCAAAGAAGCCAGTGAGGTGTGTAAGAATAAGCCTGAATTGCGCTCTGTCGTTCGTGCCTACCCCGCAAGGGAACTGGCGTGAAGTTATGTACGTATGTAGATGGGAAGACTTAAGAAAATATTAGGTAAAGAATATGTCTGTTTATTGGGTTGTCAAGTGCTCAATTTGACTAGTTAGGCGATCAGGGATTGGTGCCTACATCGGGCAGCGGATCAATATGGCGATCCAGGTGATTCTATTTATAGTCTCAAGGTAATGTAGGTAAAACATAACATAACTAACAGGCATTAATTAATTAATTTTATTTAGGTTAAGTTTTCTTCGGTAGTGCACTGAAGAAAACTTAACCTAAATAAAATTAATTAATTATGAAATCATTCGTAATACCGAAGTAAGAAAAAGAGTTGGTCTGAAAGAGAGTGTCGGGGTGAAGGTAATGAAAGGAATGCTCCGGTGGTTCGGGCATGATGAAAAAATGACTAAACAGATATACAATGCAAAAGTGGATGGATGCAGAAGTCGTGGAAGGTCACGACACACCTTCCATGATCAAATTGATCGTGTACTAGCAGAAGGTGATGTCAGGAGCCTTAAGAACAGACGAGCGTGCATGGCAAGAGCTATGAATGTGAAAGAAGCAAGTGAGGTGTGTAAGAATAAGCCTAAATGGCGCTCTGTTGTTCGTGCCTACCCCGCAAGGGAACTGGCGTGAAGTTATGTATGTATGTAGTAAATAATGTTCATAATTTATGTAATATATATTTTGATGTGAATAAATCTGATTACATATAATTTGCATGAAATTAGAAAATATGGATTTTAAACAATAAAATTGTAAATTATGTTACTTATTTTAGAAGCTGCATAATATACTGTTACAACTTAGGCGCCGACAAAAACAAATTCACAGCTGCATATCTGTAAAAGCACATTTATTACCCGTCGGCATTTGAACTAATATCTAATAACATTGGAACTATTGTACTTCTTTTATGATCGTCTTCTTTTGTTTACTTCTTTATTAGCATACGGCTTATTGTTATATTGTAATCGTTTATAGCCCGCGGCTGTAATATTCTAGGAAATTCGGTCACGTTGCCGGGCCGACATATTTGTGCAGTATAAAACAATGTCCCGATGGAGAGAGGAGTCAGTCGAGCGAGAACCACAAACGAAGCGAGACGTGTATACATTCGGGAATATATTAGTGACGGACTTTGCGCGTTTTATTGAGTTACTACCTTCTGCATTACGTTTGGACTGGTTGTGTTCGGTTATATTTGTACCTGTGTTATACGAGTTTGTATAGTTCTAATAAACTCTATAATAATTCCAACGGCATTTTAATTCGTGTCCCTCGCAACTCGTAACATGTTTTGTCTATCCATGCAGGAACGGAGAAAGAATACAATTCCCTGCGGCCCGGCGGTCTGTCGTAAGAGGGGACTAAACAACCCACAGCCAGGTGGTAGGGCATTTGCCCGAATGGATGGCTACCACCCCTGGTTTAAAGTATGTCGCCATAACAACCTTGAGTTGTGTTCCGGCATTAGTGACCAGGTTCCAATCTCCCTTAAGAGAGCAGCAGCGCATTTGTAGCACCTTTGGTGTTGCAAATGTCCATTGGCGATGGTAACCGCTTTCCATCAAGTAGGCCGTTTGCCTGTCTGCTGAACTCCTGCAATAAAATAATGAATAATAATAATATCTTTACCACACAAAGTCACAAACAAAACTTACAAACATGCACACTTCACAAACAAACCAAGACACACAAAGAGCCTAAAGATTAATAACCCAGGCACAGAAAAGAAAAAAACAACACACATGGCACTAGATAGGACAATATATATAAGTATAGATATAAGGCCAACACTGCACATGCACTTCCTCACAACACCAGCATGTAACAGATACAATCTACATTAGTATAAGTTTAGTATTAAAACTAGAATAAATTAATATAATAAGTTATTCTTAAGGTACACCACGGCACCAACATACATCCATTAAATGTCACACACAATAACAAAAATTAAAAATAAGCGTGTTAACTTCGAAAAGTTTTTTATAAATTAAATTCTAAAAAAAGGGTACGAAACTAGAGTCCGCAGAGTTGTTAGAAAAAAAATATATTAACATGTGAAATCTATACTAATATTATAAAGCTGAAGAGTTTGTTTGTTTGTTTAAACGCGCTAATCTCAGGAACCGCTGGTCCGATTTGAAAAATTCTTTCAGTGTTGAATAGTACATTTATCGAGGAAGGCTATAGGCTATATTATATTTTCAAAATAATTAGGGATCCTTACTAAATGTCCAATAATGTAGCCCAAGATGTAAAAAAATGAGCCGAAAAAATCCTTATACGGCGTGCGCTGCGAAAACTATTGATTATAGAACAAAACAATGTACTACCACTTTGCAGAACATATAACTGTCTACAAAAAATATCGCGTAACCATATGTCTAACTATTGTAGTTATCTCACAATAAGTGTTTTCTTTTATTTTTTTAAATAATTAAAATGCCGTCGCTTCAAAAACTCTTTATTTTGTACCTTGGTATTAATCCTTATCAAAATAAATTACTCCATATTCAAGACGAATTCAATAACTTTCTAGAACTTTTTGAATTATTCAATTCGGACGTTTTATTCAAAAGATATCGCCGTATTTAAAATGTAAGTATTAGTGTTGTAGCCAAATATACTAATTCTTTTTGAATGAACGCGCTAATCTCCGAAACTTCTGGTCTGATTTGAAAAAATCTTTCAGTGTTGGATAGCCCATTTATCGAGGAAGGCTATAGGCTATATATCATCACGCTAAGACCAATAGGAGCGGAGCAGTTTTGAAAGCAAATTCCACGCGGACAGCTAGTGGCACATAAAATGATTAAGCAGTAAAATAAATTTCAAAGGTGTAGTACAATGTTGTACATTATCTTGAACTATAATCGCGTGTGTTGAAAGCGATTAAAAGCCACGAGTGCACTTCAGCGCATAGTGTTAGTTCAACAGTGGCTGACATTAATTTCTCATTAATTGCTTATGTGGTATCGACTGTACTAGCACTACACACCCAGTGTTGCCAGGGTATGAACATTACCTTTATTTATTGATATTTCTTGTGCTAAAAAGAGGTCAGGTAAAAATCATCTCAAATAAACGTGCATGTGTGAAGATGTTAATGAAATGAAATGAAGCGAAAGTTGTTTGGGAGGATCATCGTAATTTTTTTTTTTTGTTATGCAGGAGTTTCACAGACAGGCAGACGGCCCACTTGATGGAAAGCGGTTACCATCGCCTATGAACATTTGCAACACCAAAGGTGCTACAAATGCGCTGCTGCTCTCTTAAGGGAGACTGGAACCTGGTCACTAATGCCGGAACACAACCCAAGGTTGTTATGGCGGCATACTCTAGACCAGGGGTGGTCGCCATCCAGTCGAGCAAATGCCCTACCACCTGGCTGTGGGTTGTTTTGTCGCCTCTTACGACAGGCCGCCCCAACGCAGGATATTGTATTCTTTCTCCGTTCCTGCACGGATAAATAAATGAAGATCCATAGTCTTTGCCTACCACCATGGGAAACAAACGTGATAATATGTATGTAAGTATTCTAACTTGAATTAGTTACTTTGACATGCTTATTAAGGTCCACAAAAAGAGCATAGATGATGGATCTATATCGATGTATACTTGATAGGAAGTTTTTTTAGTATACCTATATTGACATCTATTGTGGTTGAGTGGGTTAAGGGTTAAGCTTTTGCAGATCTAGGTGTTTAATACTTAATGCTGAAAAATGGCTTTGGAGTCAACACTATCTCTTGTTCATAATTTAGTACATATTCTAGATGCATGCATATTTCCTTCTCTTTTTTATACTGGTAAATATGTATATCCATCTCTGTCCCCCCCAATTATGACTTACTTCACGAACATGCCGCCATTGTGTCGTCGGATTTCGTTTGCGGTGTTAAATAGCAGGTCATGTAAGAAATAATAAGATTTTTGGCATGTGCAGTGAGTTGATGAACTTTATAAATGGCGGCCGCCCTGATAAATACTGAATTTGGTGAGAGTGATTGTTTGAGCTGGTTTCAAGAGTGCAAGATATATATATACTTCTGAAGCCAAATTCGGACATAGTGTTTGGACATGAGTTTGGGTGAGCCTATCTAATTTCTCTACTTATTTATTATAATTCAACAAACAGACAACAACTAAAAGCAAATCAATTATACTATTACCTTCAGCGGTTTCCTGTGTTTTTTATTTATTTTTATCGCAGGAGTTCAGCAGACAGGCAGACGGCCCACTTGATGGAAAGCGGTTACCATTGCCTATGAACATTTGCAACATCAAACGTGCTACAAATGCGCTGCTGCTCTCTTAAGGGAGACTGGAACCTGGTCACTAATGCCGGAACACAACTCAAGGTTGTTATGGAGGCATACTCTAAACCAGGGGTGGTAGCCATCCAGTCAAGCAAATCCCCTACCACCTGGCTGTGGGTTGTTTTGTCGCCTCCTACTACAGGCCCCCTAAACGCAGGAAATTGTATTCTTTCTCAGTTCCTGCACGGTTAAAAACGGTGTACGGAATATCAGGGGTTTTTTCAGAGGTTTTAGGTTCGAATCCTATCATGGTACGTTTCATAATCGAAATAACTTTTGAACTATGAAAAGAAAAATATGAAAATATTATAAAGATTAACTATTCAGTAGTTAAGTATGTAGTATTATCTATTTAAAACTTTTTTTATGCTGTCGTAGATAAATGACGAACACAGTCGGCGTATCCTTTACGGAACACTTCATATGCGTACATTGTCAACCGATTATCCAATTGTTCATACATACAAATACTATATTACTATACTATATCCGTGCAGGAACGGAGAAAGAATACAATTTCCTGCTTTGGGGCGGCCTGTCGTAAGTGGCGACAAAACAACCCACAGCCAGGTGGTAGGGCATTTGTCAGACTGGATGACTACCACCCCTGGTCTAAAGTATGCCGCCATAAGAACCTTGAGTTGTGTTCCGGGATTAGTGACCAGGTTTCAGTCTCTTAAGGAAGCAGCAGCGCATTTGTAGCAAGTTTGGTGTTGCAAATGTCCATAGGCGATGGTAAGCGCTTTCCATCGAGTGGGCCGCCGGCCTGTTTGCTGATCTCCTGCAATAAAAAAATACAGGTTACGCATCTAAAATGCTGTATCTGGTATCACTGCGTTTGTCAACGCGTAACCACGGCGGTCGTGATGATGCATGTGTCTGTTTGCACACGCGGCTGTTTGCCCACCGCCTTTACACCTGGGAGCGATTCGACCAACAAACACCGGCCGCCTTATGCATCGATATTTATATAATGTAACACTGAGAAGACGAAGGTGGAAATCTGGAGTAAACTTATCATAACTTTGTTATGGCTATCCGTGCAGGAACGGAGAAAGAATACAATTTACTGCGTTGGGGCGGCCTGTCGTAAGAGGCGACAAAACCACCCACAGCCAGGTGGTAGGGCATTTGCCCGACTGGATGGCTACCACCCCTGGTATAAAGTATGTCGCCATAACAACCTTGTGTTGTGTTCCGGCATTAGTGACCAAGTTCCAGTCTCCCTTAAGAGGGCAGCAGCGCATTTGTAGCACCTTTGGTGTTGCAAATGTCCATAGGCGATGGTAACCGCTTTCCATCCAGTGGGCCGTCTGTCTGTCTGTTCAACTCCTGCAATAAAAAAAAATGAAATTAAGTTTTAACTACGTGTTACGTACTTCGTGTTCTTACATACATACATAACTTCACGCCAGTTCCCTTGCGGGGTAGGCATGAACAACAGAGCGCCATTCAGGCTTATTCTTACACACCTAACTTGCTTCTTTGACATTCATAGCTCTTGTCACGCACGCTCGTTTGTTCTTAAGGCTCCTGACATCACCTTCGCGCTCTTGCTAACTATTTAAGCATATCAACTGTCTAGCGAGAATAAACTTCTCAACGATGCTTAAAATATCTGTGCTTAATATTATAGTTCTTTTTTCAGGCCGTGGATAGAGAAAGTATACCTATAACAGACAGTATACCTGCCACGCTTGTCCAAGACGGCTTGGCAGGTTTGACACATCCTTAGCTGTTGTTAGCACGTGGTAATTGTAACAATATACACATTAGGTCAGAAAACTGCTTAATTGGTGCATGCGTTCCGGCCAGGAACCACAGAGGCCGTAAAAGACTTTTTTTATCCGGCTCACATTCTGCTCAAGAGTCTGAAAGAGAGTGTCGGGGTGAAGGTAAGGAAAGGAATGCTCCGGTGGTTCGGGCATGTGGAAAGAATGACTAAACAGATATACAATGCAAAAGTGAATGGATGCAGAAGTCGTGTACTAGCAGAAGATGATGTCAGGAGCCTTAAGAACAGACGAGCGTGCATGACAAGAGTTACGAATGTCAAAGAAGCAAGTGAGGTGTGTAAGAATAAGCCTAAATGGCGCTCTGTTGTTCGTGCCTACCCCGCAAGGGAACTGGCGTGAAGTTATGTATGTATGTATGTACATTCTGCTCAAACATCGGCTTAATTAGTCGGTGCGGAGTACAGCCAATATCTGCCAATACACGCTTCTTTGTTTCTCGTTTTATCCAGCGCTGTCCGCTCCGCAAGTCAACGAACCAAATCCCAGTCGCCATAACAACCCTTCAGAAATTGGAAGGTTGTCTTTTTAACCTTCGGTAATCTGGGTTTAGGGAAAAATTGCTGAGCGGGCAGTGTTCCAAGTGGACAGTCGATCGCGGGGGTGATAAGCGAGGGGTGGGAAAACCCGCCTGGCTTAGTGTTGACAGAACACTTCACCGCCTACTTATTAACGAGCCCCTCCGGCTTAGCACAAAGCCCACTCAAAGAGGTTTTTATAAGCTCGGCTATGCCATCCCTTTGTTTGAACACCGATTCCTCTCAATTTTGTGGACTACAAGTTGCCCTGCAATTGTTGGCTTTGAATTTCTTATTTCTCATTCTGTAATCACTGTTCAAAATATTGATATAACAAAATTTTAATCACGCGTAGCATAGACGAGTGAGCATACGTAACATGGACGACTTTTACAGGTAGGTTTTAACGATTTTAAGCGCGGTAATTTACTTGATATTTATTATTCCGACGTTTCGGCTATAAACGAGTGCAATAAAACAATGGGCTGTTCTCTAGAAAAGTATGCCAATAAATAAGTAAACAAAAGAAGACGATCATAAAAGAATTACAACTCGTTCAAATGCCGACAGGTAATGAAATGTGTTTTAAAAGATAATCAGGTGAACTTTGTTTTTTGTCCGAACCTAAGTTGTAACAATATCTACAGAACTTATATATAATAAAACTACGTTTTAACGGTTTTCAGCGAGATAATTTTATTTGATTTTTCTGACGTTTCGGCCACTTTTCAGTGGTCGTGATCACGGAAGACAAAGATGTCAAGTGTTAATGAGTATTGTTAAAGTTTTTATTTAGCCTACCGCCAACTTATTAATTTTAATTTTGTTTATGGTTATTATTTACTATATGGGAGCACTGTATGCACATTAGATCAGAAAACTGACTGAGCGGCGCTTGCGTTCCGGCCAGGATCGAACCCGCGCCCTCTGAGATTGGGACGCGTGCGCTAGCCATTACGCTACCACGACTTACTTACCAGGTAGATACTGTTTTTGTAATTTTTAACCGACTTCAAAAAAGGAGGAGATTCTCAATTCGTCGGAACCTTTTTTTTATGTATGTTCACCGATTACTCCGAGATTTATGGTCCGATTTACGTGATTCTTTCTTTGTTCGACGCGGAATAGTTGCCATTTGGTCCCCTTAAAATTTAACATAGTTTGGCCTAGTACTTTTAATTTTACGAATATTTTTTTGTTCCCGTTTCTTGGGACCTATATTTTTTAAGGAGCGCGGCACCTTTCGTAGGTCTACCCATACATAGCTAGACACTAAAAAGTAACAAATAAAATAAAAAAAACTTCGTTTAAAAAAACCGACTTCAAAAACTAAAAAGTATAAAATAACTTATTTCTAAAGCTATTATTATTAATATATATTATCTAAAACATCTTGAAGTCGGTGCAAAGTAAAACATAAAAATTACTATATTTTTTTTTAAATTACTAAGCACCGACTTTAAGATGTTTTAGATAATATATATTAATAATAATAGCTTTAGAAATAAGTTATTTTATACTATTTAGTTTTTGAAGGCGGTTTTTTAATTACGTCTGTCGATTTATTTGAAAGTTTGTTCACGAATGTCAACAGGGATATTATTTTAAATGTACGTGGATGCTTCATTTTGTTTTCTTCCTGCGGGATTCAAAAGATATTATATAGGTAAACTTAGTTAAAGATGTTATTTTCAAAATTTATTTTCACTACCGTGTTACCCGTGACTTCGTTCGCGTGGAATTTAATTTAATTTGACCTTCTTTTTCTAAAATGAAAGTAGCCTAAGTTACTCCTTATAACAACAGCTAATTGCCAGTGAAAGTCCCGTCAAAATAGGTCCAGCCGTTTCAGAGATTAGCCGGAACAAGCAGACAGACAGACAAAAATTTAAAAATTGATTTTTTAATATAAGGACCGTACATACATACATACATAACTTCACGCCAGTTCCCTTGCGGGGTAGGCACGTACAACAGAGCGCCATTCAGGCTTATTCTTACACACCTCACTTGCCTCTTTGACATTCATAACTCTTGTCATGCAAGCTCGTCTGTTCTTAAGGCTCCTGACATCACCGTACACACTTTCATATATCTATATATTAATACGTGAAGCAAAAACTATGTACCGCTTTTACGAAAATTGCACAGGAACGGAGAAGTATGAAATTTCGCACACTTATAGTTTATATAGAGAAGGAGTGCAGAATGCTAATATTTAAAAAAAAATATGCATAAAAATACATTAAATCAATAAAAAAAACATTACACACACTACCATGTATTTGACACACACGCATATATACTCTTTTGTTTATTGTTGTCTTGGCGAAATCTATGATTGTAGAAGTATATATAGCCTTTGATAAGAAATTATTATGGTCGACCACGGGCCACCATTAGTATTTTATAAAAAAAGGTGTTATTTTGACATTACAAACAGACATTTCAATTTTATTTATCTGTATAGCTATAGATTAATAATATCATAATAATTAGCACAACTTTCATCCGTGCAGGAACGGAGAAAGAATACAATTTCCTGCGGCCAGGAGGCCTGTCGTAAGAGGCGACAAAACAACCCACAGCCAGGTGGTAGGGTATTCGCTCGACTGAATGGCTACCACCCCTGGTCTAAACTATGTCGTCATAACAACCTTGTGTTGAGTTCCGGCATTAGTGACCAGGTTCCAGTCTCCCTTAAGAGAGCAGCAGCTCATTTGTAGCACCTTTGGCGTTTCAAATGTCTATAGGCGATGGTAACCGCTTTCCATCAAGTGGGCCGTATGCCTATCTGCTGAACTCCTGCAATAAAAAAATATTATTTTTGACAAAAAACGTAATGGTGAGAAGACAATACCATAAATTATATTTTCAACACACTTGCTCATAAAGTGGCTCTATGGTCACCGCAATTAGGCACAGAATGACACCCATTATCAAACTGTGAGTAAAAAACATTATAACTCACTAGTGAGTTATAGATTTTTTTTTAAATTTTATTGGTTGAGTTGCTTTGTTCTTAAAAAAGTTTTTATTAAAAAAAAAAGATCGTGTTCTATAGAACAAATAAATTAATGTTCCTATTGCTTGCTCATTTCATGCAACTTCTTATTTAAATAGATAATTTTAACTCGTACGTGTTTAATAAATAAAACTTTCACTCATATATAACTTTTTTTTATCTACTAAATAAAATGAGTTTCTGTTGTTATTTTATTCACAAGTGTGTTGAAAAACGTCGTATGATACACGTGTGTATTGATGATTACCGTCCTCGGCTCTCTTAAGACCCTTGCCTACGGCTCGAGTCTCAATGGCGCCTCGGCGGTAATCACCAATGTTACACACTAGTACCATAATGTACTATAACGCGTAATTTTGTGTCTAGAAGCTTGACAGTTGTGAACGCAACATAATGAGTACGGTCCAACTTTGGATCGTCACGAAATCCCTAATTATGGTCCCAGGACGGTGGAAGTCGCGATGCCGTGGAAAGAACGGCAGCTAACGAAGGACCAAGGACGAAGGACCGTGGGGAATTGGAATGAGCTCCCAGCCGAGGTTTTGCCACAGCGCTACGATATGGAGTTTTTCAAAAAGGGTGTCATAAAATTTCTTCGAGGCCGGCAGCGCGTTGGTGACATCTCTGATGTTGCAAACGTCCATAGGCGACGGTAACCGCTTTCCATCAGGTGGGCCGTCAGCCTGTTTGCTCCAGCTATAAAAAAAAACCAAATATACAAATAAATAAAATTGAAGTATCTGTTTGTATTGTCAAAATAACAGCTTTTACTAAATACATGTACATACATACATAACTTCACGCCAATTCCCTTGCGGGGTAGGCACGAGCAACAGAGCGCCATTCAGGCTTATTCTTACACACCTCACTTGCTTCTTTGACATTCATAGCTCTTGTCATGCACGCTCGTCTGTTCTTAAGGCTCCTGACATCACCTTCTGCTAGTACACGAGCAATACTAAATACATGTGAAAGTATATATTTATACATATATCAAAAAATCATTTTTTTTGTCTTTCTGCTCAATATAATCATTGTGCTGGTTATTACGATATTATTAATCTACACCTATACAGATAATGAAAATTGATGTAATTCTTTTATGATCGTCTTCTTTTGTTTACTTATTTATTGGCATACGTTTCTAGAGAACAGCCCATTGTTTTATTGCACTCGTTTATGGCCGCTTGCGGCCAAATCATTATCCAGGTGTTGCGGATTACGTCGACTACAATACGGGCACATTTGTATTTGTGAGGTATAAAACGACGGCCTGATCTGCCAGCGACAACTACGATGAAAGCGTGACGTGTACAATCGGGAATTTAATAGCGACGGACTTTGTGCGTTTTATTGAATTACGACCTTCTGCATTACGCTTGGATTGGTTGTGTTCGGTTATATTTGTAACTGTGTTATACGTGTTTGTATAGTTCTAATAAACACTATAATAATTCCAACGGCATTTTAATTCGAGTCTCGCAACTCGTAACAATATAAAAGGCCCCCTATTCGCACATTAGGTCAGACACTGCCTAAATAGTGCCTGCTTTCGACTTGACTTTGATTCGAACCTGCGTCATTTGAGACACGACTGCTTCAACCAGTAGAGTAGCGAGCCCTTTATAAACGCCACAATTTTAATTAATAAAACTACCCGTTCGGATATCCGCAATAACAGATATTAGACATGCTTAAACTAGGGATTATCCGAACGCCATACGGAGTTCGCGTCCCGGGCTCGGTGTTGCCAGTAATTAAATCCGAAATGCCAAATATTTGCGACGACACGACATCAGCGAGCGGGGAGCTAAAAGTTCTACCCACATTTGCCCCGTTTCGTAATCCAATGATATTATTTGGATTTAATCCTGAATAACTTGAGTTGTTTCATAAATAAATCTGTTTTCATATAATTAAATGAATGAATGAAAACTATTTATTGTTCACCATAACTTAAACGTAGATATTTATTACAAACACATTTAAATTAATTAATTGATCGTGTACTAGCAGAAGGTGATGTCAGGAGCCTTAAGAACAGACGAGCTTGCATGACAAGAGTTATGAATGTCAAAGAGGCAAGTGAGGTGTGTAAGAATAAGCCTGAATGGCGCTCTGTTGTTCGTGCCTACCCCGCAAGGGAACTGGCGTGAAGTTATGTATGTATGTATGTATGTACATTTAAATTAGAACGATGGGCGGCCTTATCGCTTATAGCGATCTCTTCCAGGCAACCCCGTGTCTAAGGAGATATTACAAGAAAAATTAAATAATATTTGGTGGCTTAACTAAATTGAAACTAATTCAATCGTAATTGAAGAAAGAAAAAAAAATCACAATAATAAACAAATAAAGACATTACATAATTAAATAGATTAAAATAATATAAATTACATATACTAATTAAAACAACTTTTTAACGGTTTTAAGCGCAGCATTTTATTTGGTTTATAAACAAAATTTATCCGTGCAGGAACGGAGAGAGAATACAATTTCTTGCGTTCGGGCGGCCTGTCGTAAGAGGCGACAAAACAACCACAGCCAGGTGGTAGGGCATTTGCCCGACTGGATGGCTACCACCCCTGGTCTCAAGCATGTCGCCATAACAACCTTGAGTTGTGTTCCGGCATTAGCGACCAGGTTTCAGTCTCCCTTAAGAGAGCAGCAGCGCATTTGTAGCAACTTTGCTGTTGCAAATGTCCATAGGCGATGGTAACCGCTTTCCATCAAGTGGGCTATCTGCCTGTCTACTGATCTCCTGCAATAAAAAAAATATAGTGTAGTGATAATGCCTTGCCATTTTTGGCGTGCAAAACTTACAGGAACAATCATTTAGACGAAGATTATTATTCTGCTACCTCATCAGATAATGCTAAATATGTTTTCAAAGGAATCGTAAGACGAAAGCAGCAGAATCGCATCTGGGAGTAAGAGCGAGGGGCAAGAGATGAGGGAGACGGGGTTTCAGATAATGCAAATCCCTTTTGCCGTATATCAAGGGCTGAATATCTCAAGCTATTGTGCGGTTACGTAACCGGAAGTGTTGACTTCACTTGGAGCGATGCCTCGTTTGCTTGTTTAGTGCTAAACACTGTAGCTGTTGGGGCAGCTCTCCTGGGAGCTGTTTAGTGAAACTCAAGATAAACGCTGTCTATATAGTCTATGGTCTTTAATTAATACAAAGCAAAACATTTATTTTTTATTTATGGAAAACCTACACCTAAATACATTTGATTACATACATACATACATACATAACTTCACGCCAGTTCCCTTGCGGGGTAGGCACGAACAACAGAGCGCCATTTAGGCTTATTCTTACACACCTTACTTGCTTCTTTGACATTCATAACTCTTGTCATGCACACTCGTCTGTTCTTAAGGCTCCTGACATCACCCTCCGCTAGTACACGATCAATTTGATCATAGAAGCTGTGTCGTGGCCTTCCACGACTTCTGCATCCATCCACTTTTGCATTGTATATCTGTTTAGTCATTCTTTCATCATGAATTCTTTCCACATGCCCGAACCACCGGAACATTCCTTTCCTTACCTTCACCCCGACACTCTCTACATTTGATTAGATAACAATAATTAAAAAAAGAAAGCCAATGACAGGTTTTTACGAATAAGCTATTGGTTAAAAGCAACATGTAGACATAAAAAAGGCACCGAGGTGCCAGGTAGGGCATTCGCCCGATTGGATGGCGACCACCCCTGGTTTAAAGTATGTCGCCATAGCAACCTTGAGTTGTGTTCCGGCATTAGTGACCAGGTTCCAGTGTCCCTTAAGAGAGCAGCCAGTGCATTTGTAGCACCTTTGGTGTTGCAAATGTCCGTAGGCG
Organism: Dendrolimus kikuchii; assembly: GCA_019925095.2. Lineage (NCBI taxonomy): Eukaryota > Metazoa > Arthropoda > Insecta > Lepidoptera > Lasiocampidae > Dendrolimus > Dendrolimus kikuchii. The sequence continues at coordinate 28,787,874 of CM034390.1, read as the reverse complement.
ATGGGCCGTCTGCCTGTCTGCTGAACTCCTGCAATAAAAAAAAAAGTGGGCCGCTCGTCTGTTTGCCTGCTGGCAGTAAAGAAAATTACCTATCAGACCATCAGTCAAGTCGATTGTGTATGTTAGTTTGCTATGCCTTAGAAAAACTATAGGATATTTTTTATGGATGTATAGGTTTGCGTTTGACCACTGTCTCACCTGATGTTGAGTGATGATGCAGTCTAGGATGGAGGAAGCTTACTTAGAAGATACCTTTTCACTCTTGACTGGAACACTCTACGATTGTATATGTCAGGCAAAACAGACTCCGGCAAATTATTCCACTCTTCGGCAGTGCGCGCCAGAAAACATGAAGCGAAGCGCTTGGTTCTGACTGGTGGTGTTTCCACCATCTAACGGTGGCGCAAGCCGGTGCGTCTGGTTGACCGATGGTAAAATAGGCACGGAGGAACCAGGAACACTCCCCGAAATGTATCCGATAGAAGATAGTTAGCCCTGGGACCTTGCGTCTATGCTCAAGACTCTGAAGTCGAGCATAAAAAAGATGGTCATTGCTGAACAGCTTCCTGGCTCGTTTCTCAATTGATTCCAACGCCTCCAACTGGTTTTTGGCTGAGCCGTCCCAAAGATGAAAAAAGTACTCCATGCAGGACCGAACTTGTGCTTGGTGGTATAAGTACAGCAGCAAGGAGTTCAGCAGACAGGCAGACGGCCCACATGATTGAAAGCGGTTACCATCGCCTATGGACATTTGCAACACCAAAGGCGCTACAAATGCGCTGCTGCTCTCTTAAAGGGGACTGGAACCTGGTCACTAATGCCAGAACACAACTCAAGGTTGTTATGGCGACATACTTTAGACCAGTGGTGGTAGCCACCGTCGCCTTTTTCCAATCCTGCACGGATAACGTGAAGTACTGTCTCACCTTTGCGAGTACACCCAGCTTTTTGGTTGGTTTTGTTTATGGTTTACGCCTGGTATTTGTGGCTTTTGAACCATTCTTTTAACTTACTTTTGGTTTAATGACTTCTCATTAAGGCAAATGAATGTGTTTGAAACATACTTATATATAAGACATGTTCGGTATTAATTGAATCTATATTAGTATAGTATAGTAGTTTTTTTTTTGTTTTGAGGCGAGGGAAAATGCTTAACCGATTTACGCACAAACTGGGTCGTTGCTAGGGGAACGACACGCGTCGGTCGGGGGCGATAACACTGCAACAATAGTATGCTCTTGGCGGTGCTCCGTCCGCGATCGACGTCACAGAATAGTGTGGAAGACTACGAGCGTTGCTACACGAGAGAGCAACCCCAATACCCACTAAAAACCCCCTCCTCCCTGTCGACCCTACGCTTTTTTTTGTGTTGGAAAGGCTGAGATTTAGAACATAGTTACGCCCAGTCGAGTATAGTATAGTAGTATGCTGTCTGTTGTCATCATTTTCAAACTTGTGCCAAGTCAGTAAGAAAATATACCTTCTACTAACAAAACGTATTTCACTGGACAAACCCTTTAAAGTGCGCAAAGAATAATAGACTTAACTACATTCAACATATGGTCCTCCGAGCCGGATATACCCATAACCAGTTTAAGTACGGCACTCAACGCGCCGAGCCCGAGCGAAGTGAGAACAAAAGAAAGTGGCTATTTCTAACAAGTGAAGATTACTGTCATTCATTGAGCGTTAAATAATAACATTTTAACATTCGTTTAATTTGTGATAATATGATATTGTTATATGCCGTTAAAGATAAACACACAGCTGCCTGTCGTAAAGCGCAGTTTATTGCCTTTCCGGATTTAGGAATTCCTTTGTTTACTTTGTGTTTAGAATTTGTAATTAAGAAAAACATTCTATTTGTTTTATGGCCATCATTAGTGTCGATCTAATCCTTATTTTTATTGTTTTCGACTTTGTTGGCCGCTCGCAGGTGTGCAATGTACATTTTCTTGGAAGAACCCAGCCCACGCAATCGATTGTGTATTGTACAGTTTACTATAAAACAATGCCCGAACGTAGGGGTGGGGCAGTCGAGCGAGGATTACGATACGAGTAAGACGTACATTCGACAAGCGATATAGTGACGGACTTAGCACGTGTTATTGAATCGTGCAGTTGTACTAGTAGTGTCTAGCTATATTTGTACTTATTTTATACGTGTTTGTATAGTTCTAATAAATTCTATAGTAATTCCAACGGCATTTTTAATTCGAAAATTTAGTTTAGAATGACTAAACAGATATACAATGCAAAAGTGGATGGATGCAGAAGTCGTGGAAGGCCACGACACACCTTCCATGATCAAATTGATCGTGTATTAGCAGAAGGTGATGTCAGGAGCCTTAAGAACAGACGAGCGTGCATGACAAGAGTTATGAATGTCAAAGAAGCAAGTGAGGTGTGTAAGAACAAGCCTGAATGGCGCTCTGTTGTTCGTGTCTACCCCGCAAGGGAACTGGCGTGGAGTTATGTATGTATATATGTAGAATGTTTAGTCAGATATAGGAAGCAGGCATTAGCAGCTTGTCAAGTGGACTGGCGCCGGTGAACGCGCGCACAAAGAGCGGGCTGGCAGTCCCCACTGGCGGCGGGCCAAACACGCTCCCAGTATTCATGGGTGAATATTTTACCAACTTCGTAGACCTAATCAAATATGGCATTATGTAATCAAATGTATTGCTTAGTTAATTATAACTGGTTATGTGGCGGCTGGTGACTGTTTATTTAGTAGAACTCTATTGTTCTCAAAGGCTTTTGTTATCACAACTTCGCAAACGTGAATTACAAGTCTAGATTTTTTAAAGCACAACATCTGTATATTAATACGTGAAGCAAAAACTTTTTAGCCCTTTTTACGAAAATCGCGCGAACGGAGGAGTATGAAAGTTCGCACACTTATCATTTGTATATATATATTTTTTTATTGCAGGAGATCAGCAGACAGGCAAATGGCCCACTTGATGGAAAGCGGTTACCATCGCCTATGGACATTTGCAACACCAAAGGTGCTACAAATGCGCTGCTGCTCTCTTAAGGGTCACTGGAACCTGGTCACTAATGCCGGAACACAACTCAAGGTTGTTATCAGTCGGGCAAATGCCCTACCACCTGGCTGTGGGTTGTTAAGTCGCCTCTTACGACAGGCCGCCCCAACGCAGGAAATTGTATTCTTTCTCCGTTCCTGCACGGATGGAGAATGGATTATATAGAGAAGGAGTGCAGAATACTAATATCTTTTTTTAATAGTACATTATGGTACTAGTGTGTAACATTGGTGATTACCGCCGAGGCGCCATTGAGACTCGAGCCGTAGGCGAGGGTCTTAAGAGAGCCGAGGACGGTAATCATCAATACACACGTGTATCATACGACGTTTTTCAACACACTTGTGAATAAAATAACAACAAAAACTCATTTTATTTAGTAGATAAAAGAAAGTTATATATGAGTGAAAGTTTTATTTATTAAACACGTACGAGTTAAAACTATCTATTTAAATAAGAAGTTGCATGAAATGAGCAATCAATAGGAACATTAATTTATTTTTTCTATAGAACACGATCTTTTTTTTGAATAAAAACTTTTTTAATAACAAAGCAACTCAACCAATAAAATTAAAAAAAAAATCTATAACTCACTAGTGAGTTATAATTTTTTTTAGTCACAGTTTGATTATGGGTGTCATTCTGTGCCTAATTGCGGTGACCATAGAGCCACTTTATGAGCAAGTGTGTTGAAAAATATATTAAATAAATAATAAAAAAAACATTACACACACTACCATGTATTTGACACACGCACGCATATATACTCTTTTGTTTATTGTTGCCTTGGCGAAATCTGTGATTATAGAAGTATAGTCTTTGACATTAATAATTATGGTCGAATTTCGATCACGGGCGACCTCTAGTTTAATTAAAACTACGTTTTAATGATTTCAAACATACCATTTTACTTGATTTTAATTCGACGTTTTGACTACTTTCAGGGCGACTGAAAAGTGTAAACTAATTGCGAAAACTAAACAAAATACAACACAAAATTTTTGTTACAAGTTTTCTACTTAATATGTAAAACGAATTATAAATATAAATAACTTCACGCCAGTTCCCTTGCGGGGTAGGCACGAACAACAGCGCGCCATTCAGGCTTGTTCTTACACACCTCACTTGCTTCTTTGACGGATATTATGTAAATAATATATGAGTATATTAATATATATATTTTTTTTATTGCAGGAGTTCAGCAGACAGGCAGACGGCCCACTGGATGGAAAGCGGCTACCATCGCCTATGGACATTTGCAACACCAAAGGTGCTACAAATGCGCTGCTGCTCTCTGAAGTGAGTCTGGAACCTGGTCACTAATGCCGGAACACAACTCAAAGTTGTTATGGCGGCATGCTCTAGACCAGGGGTGGTAGCCATCCAGTCGGGCAAATGCCTTACCACCTGGCAAAATATACCTACTAGTATGTGCTAGCGAAACCTCGTTTGCGGCACGGCACGCGCCACCTTTTTCCCTATCCCACGGAAATGACGCTTTATTTATCGGGATAAAAGTATTCTAAGTGTTGATCCGAGATATGAGCTAGCTCTGTGTCGAGTTTCATTGAAATCCGTTCAGTAGTTTTCACGTGTTGCTCTAACAGAAAAAAATTAAAAGGTTAATTTACGGGTCGGAATTAGCCGCTATAATTTTTGTTTCATTTTTAAATATATCGTACAAACTCGACACTACCTACATACTTGTTATATTATAGATTAGCTGTGCCCGCGACTTCGTCGAATTTTTTCCCGGAGCCCTAAAAAAAGTAGCTAAGTTACTCCTTATAACATCAGCTACCTGCCAGTGAAAGTCGTGTCAAAATCGGTCCAGCCGTTTCATCCTCCATCGGTCCAGAACATCTCCTAGTCCGAATTATCCCCCCTGTCACAATCACATTTTTATTTGAACACTACAAACAGATACTTCAATTTTATTTATCTGTGTATATAGATAAATATCAGTTCCCAGTTCTCCAGCTACATCGTAACTACTAATATGCCGATCTTGCTCCACTTTTTCAAAAATGGCATCAATTTTGTCCGTAACAGGGCGACCAGAGCGACGTGCATCTTTGATATCAAAATTTCCGGATTGAAAACGCTTAAACCAAATTTGCGCTACTCTCACAGATACTGCATTAGGTCCATAAACATCACTAATTGTTTCCGCGGCTTGTGTTGCATTTTTACCTTTTTTGTAGTAAAATTTTAAAATGTAGCGAATTTCTTCATTAGATTCACTCATTTCAACAATTAGAAAAACAAATGAAAATCACACATTTTCCTAATTTGAATTTGGAATTGTCTTCTTTAAAATTAAAACTTTTTACATACATACATACATACATAACTTCACGCCAGTGCCCTTGCGGGGTAGGCACGAACAACAGAGCGCCATTTAGGCTTATTCTTACACACCTCACTTGCTTCTTTGACATTCATAACTCTTGTCATGCACGCTCGTCTGTTCTTAAGGCTCCTGACATCACCTTCTGCTAGTACACGATCAATTTGATCATGGAAGGTGTGTCGTGGCCTTCCACGACTTCTGCATCCATCCACTTTTGCATTGTATATCTGTTTAGTCATTCTTTCATCATGCATTCTTTCCACTAAAACTTTTTAATGATACCAAAACCAGCCAGATACAAATGGTATAGCCAAAGAGATCTTATTACAAGTTCATACATAATATATGCGAAAAGACTTTTACCCCAACCTATTAGATAAACAATTTAAACTATAAGCTTAGGAAGTTTCTTCAGTACAGCTAGTAATAAAACGTGTTAGGGAAACACAAGCGGCGATAAAGAAGCAATCAATCCCGCTAGATCTCCGTGGAGGCAGCACCTTGGCGCCGCTCGTGGGCCTGTCTGCAGCCGCTCGTAATTAAATTATATTTATTTTCAAGGCCCCCGTCTCTTAATGAAAACTGCCGCAATTCCGAGCGGCAGATAAAACGGAGCGCACCGTCCGTGCATAATTTAAAAGGCTATAAATCGCAATGGAACAACACTAATTAGGCTAAAGTGTATAACTACCGAGGGTTGTGTACGTTGTTACTTGGTGTCCACTAATAGCCTAGCTTCGATTCCTGGCACGGTAAATTACGGAAACGCATATTCCGTTATTTACTATGGTGTGTTTGGGGCCAGCCCCAGAGTGGTCTGTTGTATAGCCATAACCAAAGAATTACTTGCTTAGCTTGGGGACAATGTGTATGATTGTCTGTGATTAGATTTTTAAAGTAAAACTTTTTTAGAATCGTTGCGATTTGAAACTCGATGAAACGAATAAGCGACACTAAAGATAGATAAACACATCAATATATAGGACTAAGCTTGCAAGAGAATGAGATAGGATACAGTGTATTTAATCATTTAATAGTGTCAGTGTGTTTGTTCGGGATTCATGTAAAAGTGACTAGGCCGATGTCGATACGGTTTTCGCTGATCGCTAGCAAATTCTTAGACTTAAAATCTACACTGCTTTTTACCTCGGGAATTTCGCGGATTTTTTTCTGGGAATGATTAAATAAAATCGAATTCCAAAGTGACTTTTTCATTGATCCGTTGGAATTCATCCGGAATGGTTTGTTTCTTGTTCGGATGCATAAAATTTAGCTTATTCCGAGACAGTTACACTAAAACCATAGCATAGCTTACATTTTTGTTAAATACTGCGGCAATTTGTGTTTGCCGGCAATACCACTGGAATGTCAAGTCAAGCGTGGACGAAGCCGAGGCCATATCCTAGTTATAATCATAAATAATAGTTTAAAAAAAAACTAAAAAAAATACGCTTTTATAGAAAATCCAACTAAAAAATAGAAAATATTTTTTTTTTAAATACATACATACATACATAACTTCACGCCAGTTCCCTTGCGGGGTAGGCACGAACAACAGAGTGCCATTTAGGCTTATTCTTACACACCTCACTTGCCTCTTTGACATTCATAACTCTTGTCATGCAAGCTCGTCTGTTCTTAAGGCTCCTGACATCACCTTCTGCTAGTACACGATCAATTTGATCATGGAAGGTGTGTCGTGGCCTTCCACGACTTCTGCATCCATCCACTTTTGCATTGTATATCTGTTTAGTCATTCTTTCATCATGCATTCTTTCTACATGCCCGAACCACCGGAGCATTCCTTTCCTTACCTTCACCCCGACACTCTCTTTCAGACCAACTCTCTTTCTTACTTCGGTATTACTATTTTAAAAATAGTGTAAGAAAAAATTAATTTATTGTAAAAAAAGCGTGGGATGCTTTTCAGGATATTATCAAAATAACCCTTCTACTCATATCTGTTCATAAAATATTTATAACTATTGATACCATGCACCCCAAGTTTTTTTTTTACAATAAAATCATTTTTTCTTACACTATTTTTAATTCAAATTTATTTTTTATTTTTTAATGATTATTCAGTGATTTAATTCCCTTCTCCGTGGAAACTTTGAAAAAAGAATGAAATACACTCTTATGATAAAATGGAACGTTATGTAAATATAAGCGTTTTTTATTTAAAAAAGTTTTTTAAATACAAGCTTTTGAGATCCTGCATATCATGTAGCATCAGAGTGCTAGCCAAGACAAGTAAAACGAGCCCAAACACGACGGGTCTATCTTGTTTAGTACAGGAGTTCCTATGGCCACCTTCCGACTCCATCATCAGATCAGTTCTATGGTACCATATTATTGCATTGTCACGCGATATACACATACGTGCAAAATTTTAGCTCAATCGGAAACCGGGAATTCGATCAAATTTAACTTGAAAGATTCCGTGGCTAACATACGTATGAAGCTAATAAAAGCGTATTAATAAAGAAAACAAATTTAATTATTTAACAAAGGGCCTTTGTAGTGTGAGAAGTTTAATTATTTACTTTTATTATTATTTGTTTCTCGGCACCCATAATACCAGGAACACATAAACGCCAAGAGTTCAAAAGCATCTAGTGCTAACTCTCAAATCGAGTGAATTGGTGTTTGCGGTCGCAATCAGCGCGCATTCGGGTCCCAGACTAGACTAGTTCCCACTTCGTCAACTAACTACTCGAGCCAAAGTTTGGTAACAACTTTATTGATACACATGTAGACATAGGTCAAAATTGTATTAAGCGGAATTTATCACAGGTGAATAGATATTATTGTAATACTAGCGGATCCGGCAGACGTTATCCTGATGTGAAAAAAATACAAAATTTCGCTTCTAATATCCGGCTCGAAGGACCAAATGTTTTGTTAATATATTAAATTTAAAAGTCTGTGTTGGTTTCACTTGTATATTTCGTGTTTTGCAGTTTTTTTATGTTTATAATTTATATATATTATTTATTAGTAATATTTATGTTAGACGTATGTAAGGCGAGTGACATGTGTGATTTATAATAATATTATGAAGTAATGAAATGAGGTTGTAATGATTGAAAAAGTTCTGTTTATCGCAGACAACTCAAACTCACAAAAATAAAACTATCCAAACAGATTCAGGAGATTAGGAGGCTCCGAGAATTCGATCTTAGCGCCACCTACCGGTTCCAATTGTGAATCTAAGCCATCCGGGGACACACCAATTTCATCAAAATTGGTAAAATCGTTCTTAAATTATGCGCGTATACATATTTCTACGATTCATATTTACATTTATGTATATATTGTTACAACTTAGGCGCCGACACAAACAAATTCCACGTACAGATCTGTAGAAGCACATTTTGTTACCTGTCCGCATTTGAACTAATTGTAATTCTTTTATGATCGTCTTATTTTGTTCACTTACTTATTGGCATACGTTTCTAATTATTGTGAATAATAGCCTATTGTACTCGCTCATTAACATCATTAGCCAGGTGTTGCGGATTCTTTTCCATTTGTGGAGTATTAAACGATGACCTGATGGAGAGAAGGGGGAGTTGAGCTACGGCTACGATACGGGCGTGACGTGTGTACACTCGGAAATCTAATAGTGACGGACTTTGCGCGTTTTATTGAATTACGACCTTCTGCATTACGTTTGGATTTGTTGTGTTCGGTTATATTTGTACCTGTGTTATACGTGTTTGTATAGTTCTAAGAAACTCTATAGTAATTCTAACGGCATTTTAATTCGAATCCCGCTAAACTCGTTACAATATTAATACGTGAAGCAAAAACTTTGTACCCCTTTTTACGAAAATTGCGCGTACGGAGTATTATGAAATTTCGCACACTTATAGTTTATATAGAGAAGGAGTGCAGAATGCTAATATTCTTTTTACATTATGAATAAAAAATACATTAAATCAACAAAAAAAACATTACACACACTACCATGTATTTGACACACACACGCATATATACTCTTTTGTTTATTGTTCAAGTTAAATTGACAGTGTAGCCTTGGCGAAGTCTGTGATTATAGAAGTATAGTCTTTGACAACAGAACCTTAATAATGTTCAAACTTATAATTTAAATTAATTACTATGGTCGAATTTCGACCACGAGCCACCACTAGTAGTTTTTAAATCATTAAATATAATGTATCCTATCTCATTCTCTCGCAAGATTATTCCTATAGATTTAAGAGTTTATATCTTTTTAGTGTCGCTTATTCGTTTCATCAAGTTTCAAATCGCAAAGATTCTAATTCTAAAGAAATTTCATTTCAAATATGCTTAACCATACACGACTGTTTACAGATTTTGATATATCTATCTGTCTGAAATCTATATATATATATATATATATATATAAAAGAAAGTCGTGTTAGTTACACTATTTATAACTCAAGAACGGCTGTACCGATTTGGCTGAAAATTGGTGGGGAGGTAGCTTAGAACTAGTAGACGGACATAGGATTTTATCGGACATTTTATCCCGTTGGAACCGGTAGGTGGCGCTGAGATCGGGTTCTAGAATCCTCCTAATCACCTAGAGCGATTTTGGTGATTTTGTTTTTGTGTGTTTGAGTGAGTTCCCGGATGGTTTAGTTTCAGAATTAGAACCAGTAGGTGGCGCTGAGTTCGGGTTCTAGAATCCTCCTAATCACCTGGAGCGATTTTGGTGATTTTGTTTTTGTGTGTTTGAGTGGGTTCTCGGATGGTTTAGGTTCGCAATTAGAACCGGTAGGTGGCGCTGAGATCGGCTTCTAGAATCCTCCTAATCACCTGGAGCGATTTTGGTGATTTTGATTTTGTGTGTTTGAGTAGGTTCCCGGATGGTTTAGATTCACAATTAGAACCAGTAGGTGGCGCTGAGATCGGGTTCTAGAATCTTCCTAATCACCTGGATCGATTTTGATGATTTTGTTTTTGTGTGTTTGAGTGGGTGGTTGGTTTAAATCCACAATTGGAACCGGTAGGTGGCGCTAAGATCGCGTTCTACAATTTTCCTAATCACCGGGAGCGATTTTGGTGATTTTGATTTTGTGTGTTTGAGTGGGTTCCCGGATGGTTTAGATTCACAATTAGAACCAGTAGGTGGCGCTGAGATCGGGTTCTAGAATCTTCCTAATCACCTGGATCGATTTTGATGATTTTGTTTTTGTGTGTTTGAGTGGGTGGTTGGTTTAAATCCACAATTGGAACCGGTAGGTGGCGCTAAGATCGCGTTCTACAATTTTCATAATCACCGGGAGCGATTTTGGTGATTTTGTTTTTGTGTGTTTGAGTGGGTTCCCGGATGGTTTAGATTCGCAATTAGAACCAGTAGGTGGCGCTGAGATCGGGTTCTAGAATCCTCCTAATCACCTGGAGCGATTTTGGTGATTTTGTTTTTGTGTGTTTGAGTGGGTTCTCGGATGGTTTAGGTTCGCAATTAGAACCGGTAGGTGGCGCTGAGATCGGGTTCTAGAATCCTCCTAATCACCTGGACCGATTTTGGTGATTTTGTTTTTGTGTGTTTGAGTGGGTTCCCGGATGGTTTAGATTCACAATTGGAACCGGTAGGTGGCGCTGAGATCGGGTTCTAGAATGCTTCTAATCACCTGGACCGATTTTGGTGATTTTGTTTTTGTGTGTTTGAGTGGGTTCCCGGATGGTTTAGATTCACAATTGGAACCGGTAGGTGGCGCTGAGATCGGGTTCTAGAATCCTCCTAATCACCTGGAGCGATTTTGGTGATTTTGTTTTTGTGTGTTTGAGTGGGTTCCCGGATGGTTTAGATTCACAATTAGAACCGGTAGGTGGCGCTGAGTTCGGGTTCTAGAATCTTCCTAATCACCTGGATCGATTTTGGTGATTTTGTTTTTGTGTGTTTGAGTGAGTTCCCGGATGGTTTAGATTCACAATTAGAACCAGTAGGTGGCGCTGAGATCGGGTTCTAGAATCCTCCTAATCACCTGGAGCGATTTTGGTGATTTTGTTTTTGTGTGTTTGAGTGGGTTCCCGGATGGTTTAGATTCGCAATTAGAACCAGTAGGTGGCGCTGAGTTCGGGTTCTAGAATCTTTCTAATCCCCTGGATCGATTTTGATGATTTTGTTTTTGTGTGTTTGAGTGGATGGTTGGTTTAAATCCACAGTTGGAACCGGTAGGTGGCGCTGGGTTCGGGTCCTAGATTTTTATTTTTTCAGAGCAGGACAACGACTGCCGGGGCCGCTAGTTTTATATATAATAAGCTCCTAAAGTACTCAATGGAATTTGGTAAATATTTTGTTGTGTGATATGTGAGGACAAGGAAGGAAAAGGGACTTACCCGGCTTTGATCCTCGCACCTGGACCCCGCACAGTTTTAATAGTTTTTAAATATTTTTCTGTTTTTTGCGCACGTACGTGTCGGTTGAGAGAGAGAGAATTTTTGTTGACAGCCTTGACGTTTTGCAGTCGACCCGCGCATACAGATGGCGCCATCTCTTGACATCTTCGGGGTTTCCTCTTTTAGTTTTTTTTTTTGCCGAGTTTATGGAAAGGGAATGGTTTAAAAGGACAAAAGGAATTTAGCTTTTTTTTTTTTATTGCAGGAGATCAGCAGACAGGCAGACGGCCCACTTGATGGAAAGCGGTTACCATCGCCTATGGACATTTGCAACACTAAAGGTGCTACAAATGCGCTGCTGCTCTCTTAAGAGAGACTGGAACCTGGTCACTAAATACCGGAACACAACTCAAGGTTGTTATGGCGACATGCTTGAGACCAGGGGTGGTAGCCATCCAGTCGGGCAAATGCCCTACCGCCTGGCTGTGGGTTGTTTTGTCGCCTCTTACGACAGGCCGCCTGGCCGCAGGAAATTGTATTCTTTCTCCGTTCCTGTACGGATGAAGGTCGACACAGAATTTAATAACAGTATTAGGAATTCAAAAAGGAATTTTGTCTGCTAAATTTTTGTGTAATTATGTTTCAATTACAGGGTTCAGAAAATATCAATATGTAGGACGGGTGTAAGTAGATGGGAACATGAAAAAACAGACAGATTTTTTAAAATCATGATATTTCCAAACCTCATTTGCTAAAAAGCGGCGTATAAATTTTCAACAACTTCTGATTCCTAAATAGCGTAACTACGTCACGTTATTACTAATGTTTTAGCTACTAATATTGTTGAAGCAGACATAATTCATAAGGACATCGATCCTACTCCTCAAGATGTATACGTTCGTCTGGCCATTAACAAACAGTCCATTGATAAACAGACAGACAAATAAACAAACAACGCTAATTGGTCCCACCTGAGTGTATTTGTCTTTGCATAATATCTACTATATATACATATTAAGCGCCATTTAATTAAATCTAAGGTGTTATTATGTATCTGAAATTGCAAAGCAAACTCTTAAATGTTACTTGTTACATTTACTGTGGTAATGGGTCAAATATTAATCAATGAGGCACAACAACTAAACAATAAATTATAACACCACACAAAGTCACAAACACATAACTAACAATAAAACTTATACACATATTTAAACCTACGCGCACTACCATCGCATTGCATTACACGCACACTCCACAAACAAACCAAGACACACAAAGAGCTTAAAAATTAATAACCCAGGCACAGAAAAGAAAAAAAACAACACACATGGCTCTAGATAGGACTATATATAAGTATAGATATAAGGCCAACACTGCACATGCACTTCCTCACAACACCAGCATGTAACAGATACACTCTACATTAGTATAAGTTTAGTATTAAAATTAGAATAAATTGATGTAATAAGTTATTCTAAAGGTACACCACAACATAAAAATCACTAAATTAATGTCACACACAGTAACAAAAACTCTAAAATTTTTCATAGAAATTAAGTAGTAAATAAGGGTACGGAACTCGAGTCCGTAGAGATATTAATAAATAATAAAAAAAAAATCAATGATGCGGGGTCGGCACTGAAGAGCAGCGCTGTTCTGGAGGAAACCCCAATACAGCTTTATGCTGAGTTGCCGACCTCCTTTGTAGGAAATGAGGTGTACAACATATAGAATTTAATCATAGAAATGTATGTATAAATTATTTCTACATCCTTGTATTGTCGTTTTCCTAGCAAATCAATTCTTTCTTTCTAAATGGTAACTAAAAGTATCGAGTAATAATTATATATGCTAGTCATATTCTTAGAAAATTACATACACTATGTAAATAAAATTGATTAGGAAGATACGGCTCTAAATAATGATGTAACTAAATCAAAAACTACTAGAGGTGGCCAACATACAGGAAATTGGGCGACTATATATAAATATATATAATTTCAATAAATAAATGAAAATTATAACTATATGGTTAGGGAGAAATTTAATTCCAAAGCTACACAGTGGCGTCGCTGGTTCTATTTTTTCAAAAGTGGACTGTATTTTTTTGAGATATTCAGGAAACTGAAGATTATTTTTTTATTACTGAAGCATACAGGTAGGTTGACGGCCCAACTGTGATGGAAAGTGGTTACCGTCACTTATGGACATTAGCAACACCAGAGGTGAGATACTGAAATGTGGCCACTGGTGCCGGAACACAACTCAAGGTTGCTATGGCGGCATACACTACACACAACCAGGGGTGGTAGCCATCCAAACAGGCAAATATACCTGGCGAAGTATACATTTCTGGACAGAAACCAATGAGACAATAAGCACTACCTTCGATTCCGCCTTCAATGTGGCAGCTGTCAACTTCTACAAATGTACGGCGCTAATAAGTCTTAGAGTGGTATTTTTAGCTTATGAATTATTCGCATACACACACAAAGCTTAGGTTTAGAAGTTTGGTGACATTAGAATACGTTGTGTAACGTTCACAGTTGATATTCGTACGGGAAATGCGGCACGTCCGGACCGCGCTATCGTTCGTTGGAGACTGATTCCGCCACTGCTCATTGGCGGTAAATGTAAAATCAGAAAACACAAAACTACCCACATTAAAAATACATGCGAGGATTCAACAAGTGTAATCATTTTTATTTTTCTTTCGTTAGATGTGTGTTAATACAAATGGCTATAAAGGTGGTACTATGCAGTCATAATATTTTAACGAGGAACAATGAAATAGCGCCAAAGATTGGAGTTTTGCGCCCCCTGTTAGCAAGGCGGGCGCAATGCCGTGCGCGGTGGGCCCCAAAACAGCCATAAAACAGGCGTAAGCACGCTCATTAACGTGTTAAACTCCGGTATTAATGCACGAATCCCTTAATTATTTGGGTACCCTTGCAAAAATGGCCATTAAAGCTCCAGAAAAATCGTAAATTTTGAGAGCTTCACCAAAGGTCAAGGCGAGTGAGGCCCGCACTCATCTCGTAATCTATTATCTCAAGGAGGCTGTTGTAGGGCCTAAATTGTACACCTTTCACGGTTCAATGGAGTTAATCTTCCACTTTGGAAGTTTCAAGCGTTGTGTTCAATTCTGTAAGATATTGCTGTATTTGGTTGTTAAAGGTAGATAGATACTTAACAATGTACCTATGTACTTGTAGAGATACAAATATTGACAATAATGTCGATAGTTGGTTTCATGACTTCATAACAATAACAGACCATAAACGACCCACTGCTAACCTTCCGAATTTTCAGGAGGGAATGTACTGTATATTTCCCGCACTTGTCCAAGGCAGATTGGCGCCTCATCGGTAACATTTTCTTCGCATGGTAATTGTAATAAGTCAGTTTTATGAGCGTTTCCTCATTCGCTCGTTGTTTGTCACTTTCGCACCGACAGCGAGCGGTTCAGAAAACGCTCGTAAAAGTATAGGTGCTTAGTAAACTTCCGATACCGCGTATACCAAGCATATCCAGTCTTCACCGCTGCTGTGCCTACAAATCAGCGGCCTCAGAAGAGTTGCTTTATATTAGTATTTGTTTTCTAATTGTACTCGTCTGTATTTTCTTTGTAACGGCCCTAGCGGAAGACCAGCGCTGGTTTTTTTTTATTGCAGGAGATCGCCTATGGACATTTGCAACACCATAGGTGCTACAAATGCGCTGCTGCTCTCTTAAGGGAGACTGGAACCTGGTCACTAATGCCGGAACACAACTCAAGGTTTTTATGGCAACATACTTTAGACCAGGGGTGGTAGCCATCCAGTCGGGCAAATGCCCTACCACCTGGCTGTGGGTTGTTAAGTCGCCTCTTACGACAGGCCGCCAGGCCGCAGGAAATTGTATTCTTTCTCCGTTCCTCCACGGATAAAACTGCCTGGTTGAATCAACCAGCATCATGCTGAGTTAGGACCGAGTTAGAACTTCATTTCTTGGTTGTATTTTCTTATTTGTCAGTATTAGTAGTCGAAATGCACAGTGGTCGAAATTCGACCATAATTAATTGCAATTATAAGTTTGAACATTATTAAGGTTCTGTTGTCAAAGACTATATTTCTATAATCACAGATTTCGCCAAGGCTACACTGTTAATTTGACTTTAACAATAAACAAAAGAGTATATATGCGTGTGTGTGTAATGTTTTTTTTTTATTGATTTCATGTATTATCTATGCATAATTAAAAAAAAATTAGCATTCTGCACTCTTTCTCTATATAAACTATAAGTGTGAAAAATTTCATACTTCACCGTCCGCGCAATTTTCGTAAAAAGCGGTACAAAGTTTTTGCTGTGCTTTTGCTTCACATATTAATATAATGATGATATTTTGGTTTGTATGTAGCTCTAAATAAAGATATTTCTTTCTTTCAGTTGTTGTGTAGTTTTTGAGATAAGATGCTTTTTAAGGTTTTTATGGATAGATAACGAAAACGGGGGTATTTGCCAATTATATTTATGTTGATTTTGTTCACAATAAGTTTTGGACATACGACGCAAGCATCAGGGTACATCGCGGCTGATAACAACAAACGGGAGCGACGATTTAAAGTGCAATTACCGTTGGGAATCGTCGCTAATTAAACGGAGATATTCGGTAATGGGCGCCATCGCTGGCCACCCTTCGGCGGGGCTGGCGGCGACCCAACCCCGTTGTCGACTTAAGCTGTTAGTCATTTAAGAGGTAATTATTTATACCAACTTTAATTTCCCATGACAATTATAATATTAAAAATATCGTCGAAGAAAGGTATGGCTGCGCGCAGCTCGTCGCGCATATAATATATATCCATATGTCGCTGGTTCATATCCGGCTCGAAGGACCAACATGCGCGCAGCTCGTCGCGCATATAATATATATTTGTGGTGCACGCTGATGGTGGTGGTTCTAGGATACCCAGGTCGATGTATTCGTGGAAGTTAAACACTGTTAATTGGTGAAAACTTGTAATAATAATACTTTACATATGAGAGCGTCTGCCTTCGGCTACAACCCAAGCGGAAGAAGAACAAAAATGCAACTACAATGTTGCTAGTAACAAATATTTTATGTTGGTGTTGCCAACAATGGCCGCGTCGCCGGCATTTGTATCTGTATAAACTTGTGGTCGCCCAGTGGTCGAAATTCGACCATAATTAATTTAAATTATAAGTTTGAATATTATTTAGGTTCTGTTGTCAAAGATTCTATAATCACAGATTTCGTCAAGGCTAAACTGTTAATTTCACTTGAACAATAAACAAAAAAATATATACATGTGTGTCAAATACATGGTAGTGTGTATAATGTTTTTTTTATTGATTTAATGTATTTTTAAAGCATAATTTAAAAAAAGTGTCGCGACAGCATATTTCTAACTATTACAGTTATGCCACAATAAGAGTTCTTTTATTTTAAAAATTTAATTAAAACGCCGCCTCTAGACAAGGCTCTTTATTTGTATCTTGGTATTCATCCTTATCAAAATAAATTACTTCATATTCAAGACTGCTTCAATACCTTTATATAACTTTTTGTATTATTCAATTCGGACATCCCATTCGAAAGATATCACGAGTTTAAAAATGTAAGTATTAGAACACGCGGCCGTGACGCTTTTTCGTGAGCGAAAAATCGTAAGGCCCCGTCTATATAGAAGTTTCGCTTCAAAAAAATATTAGCATTGTGCACTCCTTCTCTATATAAACTATAAGTGTGCGAAATTTCATACTCCTCCGTCCGCGCAATTTTCGTAAAAAGGGGTACAAAGTTTTGCTTCACGTATTAATATAATGATGATAGGTGCAGTGGACTGTATTGAAAATAAAATTATAGTTAAAGCTTGTTTTTAACCGACTTCAAAAAAAGGAGGAGGTTCTCAATTCGTCGGGATCTTTTTTTTTGTTTTTTTTTATGTATGTTCACCGATTACTCCGACATTTATGATCCGATTTACGTGATTCTTTTTTTGTTCGACGCGGAATAGCTTCCATTTGGTCCCCTAAAAATTTTACATAGTTTGGCTCAGTAGTTTTCATTTTACGAACATTTTTTTGTTCCCGTTTCTTGGGACCTATATTTTTTAAGGAGCGCGGCACCTTTCGTAGGTCTACCCATACGTAGCTAGACACTAAAAAGTAACAAATAAAAAAAAAAAACTTCGTTTAAAAAAACCGACTTCAAGAACTAAAAAGTATAAAATAACTTATTTCTAGAGCTATATTATTCATATATATTATTATCTAAAACATCTTGAAGTCGGTGCAAAGTAAAACATAAAAATTACTAAGCACCGACTTTAAGATGTTTTAGATAATATATATTAATAATAATATAGCTTTAGAAATAAGTTATTTTATATTTTTTAGTTTTTCAAGTCGGTTTAAGAATATTAATGTGTGTTATTTGACCAAAACTACTTTTGAACGGTTTTAAGCGTGTTATTTTATTTGCTTTTATTCTGACGATTCGGCCACTTTTCAGTAGCCGTGATCACGAAAGACATTTTCATGAGTTGCTTCTCCTCTTCAAGCCATCTTCTTGGTAAATTAGATTAGAATTTCATAATGTAAAAAATAACCAGAAACAAAAATTAAAACTAAGTCATTAAAATGTCGTGGTAGCGTAATGGCTAACGCACGCTTCCCAGACCCAAAGGGCGCGGGTTCGATCCTGGCCGAAACGCATGCACCACTTAGGCAGTTTTCTAACCTAATGTGCATATTGTTACAATTACCACGTGCTAAAAACGGTGAAGGAAAACATCGTGATGCAACCTGCACATCGAGATAACCGATGTGTCAAACTTGCCAAGCCGCCTTGGACAAGCGTGGCGGGCATACTGTCCCCCCCCCCCCCCTCCGATAATGGGAGGCCCGAGCCCAGCAGTGGCACATTCATGGGCTGTTATTACATTAAAATTAACAAGTTGGCGGTAGGCTAAATAAAAACTTGAACATCACGCATAAACACTTGACATCACCATCCGTGATCACGGCCACTGAAAAGTGGCTGAAACGTCGGAAAAACCAAAATCAAATAAAATTACCGCGCTTAAAACTGTTAAAACTATTATCAACACAAATGCTCCGGTGGTTCGGGCATGTGGAAAGAATGCATGATGAAAGAATGCCTAAACAGATATACAATGCAAAAGTGGATGGATGCAGAAGTCGTGGAAGGCCACGACACACCTTCCATGATCAAATTGATCGTGTACTAGCAGAAGGTGATGTCAGGAGCCTTAAGAACAGACGAGCTTGCATGACAAGAGTTATGAATGTCAAAGAGGCAAGTGAGGTGTGTAAGAATAAGCCTAAATGGCACTCTGTTGTTCGTGCCTACCCCGCAAGGGAACTGGCGTGAAGTTATGTATGTATGAACCCAAATGAAGTTTCACACATCTGTGTATTCTTTTGTTTCTTACATTTTTTGTGTTTGTTTGTTTGTTCGGGATTCACATAAAAACTACTGGGCCGATTTCAATACGGTTTTCACTGATCGATAGTGAATTTCCGGACTGAAAATCTGCAGTACTTTATATCGCGAGGATCGTACGGGAATTTTCTTGGGAGAGGTTTAAAGTGATTGATTCTGATATTGTTTTTATTAAAACAATTGTAGTTGTATGCGTGCCTTTAGTAACATTTTTTTTATTGCAGGAGTTCTGCAGACAGGCAGACTGGCGCACTTGATGGGAAGCGGTTATCATCGCCTGTAGACATTTGCAACACCAAACGTGCTACAAATGCGCTGCTTCTCTCTTAAGGGAGACTGGAACCTAATGCCGGAACACAACTCAAGGTTGTTATGGCGACATACTTTAGACCAGGGGTGGTACCTGGCTGTGGGTTGTTTGGTCGCCTGTTACGACAGGCCGCTTGGCCGCAGGAAATTGTATTCTTTCTCCGTTCCTGCACGGATAGTATTTATCTCCAGTTTTTACGGGAATTGCTGGGATCATATTTTCATACTAAAAATTCCATTCTCGTCATATGTCAAACGTGGACAAAGTCTCGGGCAAATGCTAGTATGTATATCATAAGACTACCAGCTTTAAAGATAACTACTAGACTATAAGACTAAAGGGATATTTATATACTCGAATTGTAACTTAGGAAATACTCAACCCAATTTGTCTTTTACTTATATTAAATTCGCTACTAAAACCAACAACAGGACTCTTAGTCTGGCGCCGGTGACGTCACAAAACAAACGACGCTCTGCCCCGGGAACTTTCTAAACATCCATCAGCAAATTGGCGTCGAAACTCCGCGCGTTACCGGAACGTCCCCAAGTGTGCTCTCCTTTAAAAAGACTGCACTCACCGACCTCCTATGCTGCTACTTTAATTTATCCAACTAAATAGAAAATTGATTTCCATCTACTATTACTGTAATAAATCTGTTGTACCTACGTGTAGAGTTTTTACAACAATGCATTGTAGTGGAAGACTTAAAAGCTAATAAATATATGTTACTAGCTGTGCCCGCGACGTCGTCCGCGTGGAATTTGCTTTCAAAACCCTCCGATTTTGAAACATTCTTCATTGGTGCTCCGCTCCTATTGGTCTTAGCGTGATGATATATAGCCTATAGCCTTCCTCGATAAATGAGCTATCCAACACTGAAAGAATTTTTCAAATCAGACCAGTAGTTCCTGAGATTAGCGCGTTCAATCAAACAATATTAGTATATTTGGCTACAACACTAATACTTACATTTTAAATATCGCGATATCTTTTGAATGAAACGTCCGAATTGAATAATTCAAAAAGTTCTAGACAGGTATTGATTTCGTCTTGAATATGGAGTAATTTATTTTGATTAGGATTAATACCAAGGTACAAAATAAAGAGTTTTTGAAGCGACGGCATTTTAATTATTTAAAAAAATGAAAGAAAACACTTATTGTGAGATAACTGCAATAGTTAAACATATGGTTACGGGATATTTTTTGTAGACAAATGTTCTGCAAAGTGGTAGTACATTGTCTTGTTCTATAATCAATAGTTTTCGCAGCGCACGCCGTGTAAGGATTTTTTCGGGTCATTTTTTTCCACCTTGGGTTACATTATTGGACTTTTAGTAAGGATCCCTAATTTTTTTGAAAATATAATATAGCCTATAGCCTTCCTCGATAAATGTACTATTCAACACAGAAAGTATTTTTCAAATCGGACCAGCGGTTCCTGATGTTAGCGCGTTTAAACAAACAAACAAACAAACTTTTCAGCTTTATAATATTAGTATAGATATATCATGTCGGGGTCACCTCTAAACTGATGTTCCGACTAGGTAGAGAAGCGAGATGGAATTCTCCCCCGTCTTAAAGAAAAGTCTTCCAGCGACGCCATTGTTATGCCTCGCAGGCCGAGGCATATTTATTCTAGTTGGAAATTTGTATATATTCTTTGTACGTTTCGGGAATCGTTTGCGACTTCAATTATTGCACAGCGCCATCTATTGGCTTGTGGGTGTTCTACTGCAGCATTAAGAAAAAACTGGGAGATTACTTTGAGAATGTTCGTCTGTCTATCTGTTACAGAATCACTTAAAATCTATTTAACGAAATTAAATGGCAATCGATAGAGAGCTAGATGATATCCCAGGTGAACACTGAACCTTTTTTTGTTGCTCAGGTTCAGCAGACAGGTTGATGGCTCACCTGATGGAAAGCGGTTACCATCGCCTATGGACATTGGTAACACCAAAGGCGTTACACATGCGCTGCTGCTCTTCAAAGGGAGACTGGAAACTGGCCACTAATGCCGGAACACAACTCGAGCTTGTTATAGTGACATGCTTTAGCTATCCAGACGGGCAAATACCCTACCACCTGGCTGTGGGGTGTTTTTGTCGTCTCTTACGACAGGCCGCCGGGCCGCAGGAAATTGTATTCTTTGTGACGTCATTTCCCCGGGATAGAAGAATACAGCCGAAGGGGTGGCGCTGTACTCGCGCCTTTTCACTAACAAGTACGTCGTCGTCATGACAACGCTAACGAAGTTTCGCTCGCACTCTCCCGTTTAAGTATTTCATCAAATCACGCTTGAACGCTCCAGTCTGAATGCTGTAATGTTCAATGAAAGAAAAATAGAATACGACTTTAACATTTCTTTTAAGAGCGTTCTCCTCTGAGACGAGACTTAACTTTTTTTCCACTTCTTGCTGCAGCGCTTTTATTTAATTAATAATGGCCACGACGATCTCTACTACGAATTGTATTTTTAACCTATTCTTTGATAATAAAAGTAGTGTTAATTTTAGCTTTGAATCAAGCTTTGTTTCAGCTGACGGCCTCTGTGGTTGAGCGGGCTAAGCCTTTGCCGGCGTACCACACTGCAACGCAGAGGTTCCGGGTTCGATTCCTGCTATAGTAAATTTCGGAAACGTATTTTCTCCGTTATTTACTATGGTCTGGGTGTCTGGGATCGGCCCCAGAGTATTCCGTTGTATATTACCCATAACACAAGCGTAACTTGCTTAATTTGGGGATATACAATGTGTGTGTTTGTCTGCCGATTATTAGTATTATTATTATATTAACGACTTAAGAGATTTAAAGTTGTTACAGTATTTACTACAAAATTGATCGATTTAATTTAATTTAATTTAATTGAAAAAAGCTTTATAGATTTGTAAAGATGTGCTAGTTTTATAGCTAAGTAAAATTATCCGTGAAATTACTATGCTTTATAATGTTGTTCGCAGCCCTCGTAATGTGATGCTATCTTAATAGGTATTATTACTAATCTTGTGTCATGTCTTTCTAAAATACAAAACTACCCACATTTCATCCGTGCAGGAACGGAGAAAGAATACAATTTCCTTCGGCCGGGCGGCCTGTCGTAAGAGGCGACTAAACAACCCACAGCCAGGTGGTAGGGCATTTGCCCAACTGGATGGCTACCACCCCTGGTCTAGAGCATGCCGCCATAACAACTTTGAGTTGTGTTCCGGCATTAGTGACCAGGATCCAGACTCACTTAAGAGAGCAGCAGCGCATTTGTGGCACCTTTGGTGTTGCAAATGTCCATAGGCGATGGTAACCGCTATCCATCCAGTGGGCCATCTGCCTGTCTGCTGAACTCCTGCAATAAAAAAAAAAATATATATATATATTATTAACAACTCTACGGACTCGAGTTCCGTACCCTTCTTTACAACTTAATTTCTAGATTTAATTTTTTTGAATTCAACACGCTTATTAGTTATTTTGGTTCTTGTGTGTGAGATTAATTTATTGATTTTTGTGTTGAGGTGTATGTATCTTACGAATAACTTATTATATTAATTTATTCTAGTTTTAATACTAAACTTATACTAATGTAGGGTGTAGCTGTTACATGCTGGTGTTGTGAGGAAGTGCATGTGCAGTGTGGGCCTTATATCTATACTTATATATATTGTCCTATCTAGTGCTATGTGTGTTGCCACTACCCGCAATTTACATACCTTACAGTTCACAGTAACAAATTTTATAAATGTCGTTACACATTTGCTTACTTCAAACTGAGAGGTTGGATAATTTTTATTCCAATATACATACATACATAACTTCACGCCAGTTCCCTTGCGGGGTAGGCACGAACAACAGAGCGCCATTCAGGCTTATTCTTACACACCTCACTTGCTTCTTTGACATTCATAACTCTTGTCCTGCACGCTCGTCTGTATTCCAATATACGACTCTTGAAAAACAATTGGAATAGACTATATAACGATGTAGATAGAACACGATGCAAGTTTTTAGATTTCTTATCTGGTCCTCTGTTTGTTCGGGATTCACCTAAAACTTACGGGGCCTATTTTGATATGGTGTCGCTGATCGACAGCTAATTCATCATTCTTTTAATACTGGGAATCACTTGGGTTTTGTTCTGGGAATGATTTAAAATGGTCAAATTAAAAAAAAATCCCGTGTGATTTTTTACTGATCGATAGAAAATTTTAAGTAACAAAAATGTGCGATATTTTTATCCCGGAAACCGGCGGCAAATTTTCCCGGGAGCGGTTTGTAGTTGTTACCTTATCCCGGCACAATTTTCACTAAAACGTTTGCTTATATTCTTTTCAAATACTGCGGTATTTTGTGTCCCGGGTATTTCAATTCAAGCGTTGACGAAGTCGCGGTAATATCCTAGTACATATTATATATGTCTGAAAGAGAGTGTCGGGGTGAAGGTAAGGAAAGGAATGCTCCGGTGGTTCGGGCATGTGGAAAGAATGCATGATGAAAGAATGACTAAACAGATATACAATGCAAAAGTGGATGGATGCAGAAGTCGTGGAAGGACACGACACACCTTCCATGATCAAATTGATCGTGTACTAGCAGAAGGTGATGTCAGGAGCCTTAAGAACAGACGAGCGTGCATGACAAGAGTTATGAATGTGAAAGAAGCAAGTGAGGTGTGTAAGAATAAGCCTAAATGGCGCTCTGTTGTTCGTGCCTACCCCGCAAGGGAACTGGCGTGAAGTTATGTATGTATGTATATTATATATATATATATATAGAATACTAGAGGCCCGGTGCGGTTTCACCCGCGCTCTGTCCCGCTCCCGTGGTATATATCGTCAGGTTATATAGCCAATGACACTCCCTGTTAACGTAGCTTTCCAACAGTAAAATATTTTTTTAAATCGGTTTAGTAGATCCAGAGATTACAGTTTGTGACGTTGCAGTGGACAACGTCACAAACCTTACCTCTTTATCTTTCTTAATATATATAAATCTCGTGTCACAATGTTTGTCCTCAATGGACTCCTAAACTACTTGACCGATTTTAACCAAATTTGCACACCGTGTGCAGTTTGATCCGACTTGAAAGATAGGATAGCTAACATTTGGACCCGGTAGGTGGCGCTGGAATCGGGTTTTAGAATTTTATTTTTTAAAGGCAGGACAACGTCTGCCGGGGCCGCTAGTAATAATATATATATATATATATGTTAGTATTAGTATTTTGAATTACTATAGAATTTATTAGAACTATACAAACACGTATAACACAGGTACAAATATAACTGGAGACAACCAGTACAAACTGCACGATTCAATAACACGCGCAAAGTCCGTCACTATATAGCTCATTGAATGTACACACGTCTTGCTCGTATCGTACCCGTCGCTTGATAGCCTCACCCCTCCGTTCGGACATTGTTTTTATACTCAACTATACAAATACAATATGCCATACCTGCCAAGCGCAGACGCAATTTCCCAGAAAACGTAATCCGCACACCTGCTTAATTATACCTGCGAACGGCCATAAACTAGTACAATACACAATAGACTGTTTTTCTAAGTAAACAAAAGAAGCCCAAATGCGGGAAGGTAATAAACTGTGCTTTATGGCAGGCAGGTGTGCGTTAACTTCTGTCGGCATGTAACAGTACAGACGTATATTTAATATGAAAACCGAAAATAAACTGTCGGAGCAAACTAGAAAACTTTTACAACAGAGAGCACTCAATGAAAAAGTCCGGACAGAAAATATCAATTTGTTGATGGATGTTTAGAAATTTCGATTCTCAAACAAAAGGGGAGCCTTTGTGAAGTCAGTTAAAAGGCTTATCCTTGTTAAACAATTTCATAATGAAGCAGAACTTTTGTCGTGTCCAAGGTATTGATATTTCCCAATCGCCCAGTACTGGTTCGTCTACCTTTCATGTTTTCAGTTAGCAGTGCATCCTGACAGTAATAGGCTCTCTTGCTTAGAAGCAGTCAATGGTTTCTCTTAGCAGTTGTATTCATACATACATAACTTCACGCCAGTTCCCTTGCGGGGTAGGCACGAACAACAGCGCCATTTAGGCTTATTCTTACACACCTCACTTGCTTCTTTGACATTCATAACTCTTGTCATGCATGCTCGTCTGTTCTTAAGGCTCCTGACATCACCTTCTGCTATTTTTCTTTTTATTGCAGGAGTTCAGCAGACAGGTAGACGGCCCACTTGATGGAAAGCGGTTACCATCGCCTATGGACATTTGCAACACCAAAGTTGCTACAAATGCGCTGCTGCTCTTTTAAGGGAGACTGGAACCTGATCACTAATGCCGGAACTACCACCTGGCTGTGGGTTGTTAAGTCGCCTCTTACGACAGGCCGCCCCAACGCAGGAAATTGTATTCTTTCTCCGTTCCTGCACGGATAAAAACGCGTTGGCCATCTCGGGCTTTCGGCATTTTCTTGTGTGCAATAAAGAATATTCTATTCCATTCTAAAATCCTTCTAGTTTAAGGGTCAAATACGCAATGTTTGCTGAAAGTACATAAGAATCTTTCTCTAAGTGCAATTCCACATGTGTAGAAAAGTTGTGAAACCATTTACAGAATAGCGAGCTGAAAAGCAAATCCATGTTCTCGGGCCAATGGGCGCTACTGTATTGTGTGTATATGTCAGCTTATTTGAAGAGTCGATTCGAATGGTTCGCTCCGCTGGATGCGAGGAGCAATCGAAACTGGACAGCAGTGTTGCCAGTTGGCTACATGTTTTCCCAAAATTTAAAAAAAGGTTTTTTATATTTCCCAGCTTATTTTATTCTTCTGAACACTGAAGCGATTTGAAAACAAAAACAACTGGAATTAATACACTATAGAAACACGATGCAATTTTTTTTTTAGATTTCTCGTCTGTTTGTTCGGGATTCACATAAAAACTACTGGGCCGATTCAGCAAATTCTGAGACTTATAATCTGCGTTACTTTTCACCCCGGGAATTGTGAAAAAAAGAACGAATTTTAATGTGATTTTTTTACTGATTTTTTACTTTACTTTCGGGGTGAAGATAAGGAAAGGAATGCTCCGGTGGTTCGGGTATGTGGAAAGAATGCATGATGAAAGAATGACTAAACAGATATACAATGCAAAAGTGGATGGATGCAGAAGTCGTGGAAGGCCACGACACACCTTCCATGATCAAATTGATCGTGTACTAGCGGAGGGTGATGTCAGGAGCCTTAAGAACAGACGAGTGTGCATGACAGGAGTTATGAATGTCAAAGAAGCAAGTGAGGTGTGTAAGAACGGGCCTAAACGCTCTGCTGTTCGTGCCTACCCCGCAAGGGAACTGGCGTGAAGTTATGTATGTATGTATGTATTTTTTTACTGATCGATAGAAAACTTTATGTAGTAAAATGTGTGATATTTTTTGTCTCAGCAATCCCGCGGGAATTTTTGCGGGAGCGATTTAAAGTTGTTCGGGTGTGTAACAGCCTTGCAGCGATTCGGATAAGAAAGTATCAAATATACCAAATATTAAATATTTGGACAGGGTTTCCCCTTTATTGTTCAGCCTTTGATGTGACTATTCACACAGCACAGTAAGCAATGAACACCGTCTTTTTTTTTGGAGCTGGACCCAGCTGAATAGCCGCAGATGGCTGTTTCAGCGATACCGGACTTTAAGTGAACACCGTCCACACGCCGCTACGCCTTTTATACGAAAATACTACCCTCCAAAACAATAAAATAGCAATTACATCATAGTGTTGCCAGGAGCACAAAAACAATTATAATAATTAGTTACTGATGCACTAAATTATCTAGACGATAATTTAGTGGGCTTATAAAATAAAAAAAAATAATTATCTATGACGATGGTCTATATGATATTAATATACACTATTGTTCTCATGGCTACTGTGGTGGACATCTTGTAACAGGTGCATAAAAATTAGTTCGACGAAGTCGTGGGTATATCCTAGTACTAGATGATAATACTATGATGACTAAAGCTATGTATTCATCTGCGAGCCGTACCTGTATACGATCGAATACAGTATCGTGCTCTGTGTGTACGCCGACTTTGATCTTTGCTTTCTTGGCTCGTTGCGATCGTGTCGCGTGCCGCTTGCCTCGAGCTCGCAAGGTACGAACACACTATGACTTTTAGTTTTTTTTAAGGCGGGGGAAATTCTGTTTGCGAACAATACTGGGCTCTTTGCGAGGGATTAGACCGGTGTCGCATGCGAGGGGATTACCGTAGTACTCCGCTCACAATTGATCAGCATGTGTGGTGACTCAGAGAAGCTGCACGGGCAGCAACCAATACCCACTTAAACCACCCTCCTCCCATGTGCCCCGCGCTTTTGTGAAAGGTCTGAGACTTAGAACGTAGTTACGCCCAGTCCGATCCTAGCGCAAAAAGTGCCTGAATGTGCCCCGGGAATCAGAACACATCCACTTCGACAACAGGGGTGACGAATCCTCTGCTCCCTTGATAGCTAGAGGACTATGACTTTTAGTTACATTAACTGCAACGATTACGGTTATGGCTCGGAGGTGAGTACGCGGCCTAAATAATAGTGCAGCCGTAACTAAAAGAGGTACAGATAATAAATAGCTACAAAAAAATTGAATATGCATCTTATTAATAGCAGTTGTGCCGAAGCTTCGTTCGCGTTGCCACGACGAGATGTTTGTTAGTGAATTGCAATGGTGGCAAAAAATCGCCTATAGTTATCTATCCCACGGAAATGTCAACGTTTATTGGGATAAAAAGCATCCTAAATATTGAAGCAGGATATAGGATAACTCTCTGTGTAGTATTTGGCTTAAATTCGTTCAGTAGTTAGATAACAGACAAACAACAGGACAAAAATGATAAAAATTGAACTTACGGATTCTGCTAGTTCGCGTGAGCTCTCCTGCTTTTCCCCAAATTTTAAATTCATCATACAAACTCGACACCCCCAATAGATTCAATTTTTATTTTTTTATTGCAGGAGTTCAGCAGACAGGTAGACGGCCCACTTAATGGAAAGCGTTTACCATCGCCTATGGACATTTGCAACACCAAAGCTGCTACAAATGCACTGCTGATCTCTTAAGGGAGACTGGAACCTGGCCAGTAATGCCGAAACACAACTCAAGGTTGTTATGGCGACATACTTTAAACCAGGGGTGGTAGCCATTCAGTCGGGCAAATGCCCTACCAGCTGGCTGTGGGTTGTTTTGTCGCCTCTTACGACAGGCCGCCCGGCCGCAGGAAATTGTATTATTTCTCCGTTCCTACACCGAGAAATATATTATAATTAATTAAATATATTATAGATAACAGACGTAGAGGATTAATAAAACATAATTTTCCAATTCAATAAATAAACTGATGTAAAAAAAATATATGGAAAAACCGATAAATATTCTAAAAAACAAATTTGTAAAGTAGCAACACCGAAAGCGAGCGCTCCTAGCGCTACTTCGAGTGTTTAGCTTAGGAAATTAACTTTATTGTACGCCTTAGATTGCGGGCTGAGTACGCCTCGTGTCGTAATAATGCCTCTCGAGCGGAGCGTTGTAAAGTGATTTAGGAGATACCGACGTGTCTTTAAAGTGGTATTAATTCAATTGTAGTACGCTTCAAGTTCAAAATGAATGCTCGTTGATTTTACATCGCTGTATAAACATAGGAGCGAGATAAATGTTTTTTTTTTTTATAATGGCCATGTTACACCTAAGATAATATTAGTGACTATGTCACGCAGATGAAGACGCTAAAGACTAAAGGCCTTACTTATAATAACCTCATCCTAATCAATGAATATCTTTTTTTCCGCTTATAAACGTGTATTACCTGTTGTTTACCAAAGAGGAGCACAGATAAATGAAATTTGAATGATTAACGTAGGTTGTACTAAAGAGGAGTTTATGGGTAAGATTTGCACTAATCAGTTGCTGAGCAGTTTCTTTAAATTTAAGAAACGATTATAAGTAAGGCCCTTAATGCGTTATTTAAGATACGACTTTGTCAAAGTTAAACTTTAATAGACAATATGTAGACGATGTCACACGAAAGAAGTCTCGCAAAAAGGGCGCTGCGGTCGTGCGACGGAATTATAATAATAATAATATTCGGCAGACAAACACACATATTGTATATCCTCAAATTAAGCAAGTTACGCTTGTGTTGTGGGTAATATACAACGGACTACTCTGGGGCCGATCCCAGACACCCAGACCTTAGTAAATAACGGAGAAAATACGTTTTCCGAAATTTACTATACCAGGAATCGAACCCGGAACCTCTGCGTTGCAGTGAGGTACGCCAGCAAAGGCTTAGCCCGCTCAACCACAGAGGCCGTCGAATCTTTAATTAATCTATAATATTATAAAATTCCAAAAATTCCAAACATACCGTGTCTGTATGTTTGTATGTGTGGTTGAGCGGGCTAAGCCTTTGCCGGCCTACCTCACTGCAACGCAGAGGCTCCGGGTTCGATTCGGTTATTTACTATGGTCTGGGTGTCTGGGATCGGCCCCAGAGTAGTCCGTTGTATATTACCCATAACACAAGCGTAACTTGCTTAATTTGGGGATATACAATATGTGTGTTTGTCTGCCGATATAAAAAAAAAAATGTAAACGATGGAGAACTCGATGCATTTTTTTTAGATTTTTTGTCTGTTGGTCGTCTATGTTCGGGATTCACTTAAAAACTACTGGGTCGATATAGATGCGGTTTTCGCTGATCGACAGCCAATTCTTAGACTTAAACTCAGCGCTAATCCCGCGGGAATTTTTCTGGGAATTATTTTAAAAGACCACATAAACAAATCGAATTCCAATGAGATTTTCTTTTTACTAATCGATAGAAAATTTTATGTCGTAATATGTGTGATATGTTTTATCCCGGAAATTCAGTGGGTATTTTCCGGGGAGCCGTTTGAAGTTGTTCGCATGCATAAATATTTGCTTATTCCAACACAGTTCCACTTTTTTTTGTATTGCAGGAGTTCTGCAGACAGGCAGCCGGCCCACTTCATGGAAAGCGGTTACCATCGCCTATGGACATTTGTAACACCAAAGGTGCTACAAATGCGCTGCTGCTCTCTTAACGGAGACTGGAACCTGGTCTCTAATGCCGGAACTATTGTTATGGCGGCATACTCTAGACCAGGGGTGGTCGCCATCCAATCGAGCAAATACCGTTCCTACACGGATGAAAACCACTAAAACAATAGCTCACATTCGTTTTTTAAAACACTGCGTTACTCTGTGTCCTGGGAATTCCGAGGGAATTTTTAGTCAAGCGTGGCCGAAGTCGCGGTCATATCCTAGTTTTAAATAATTTTAGAATGATTTATATTTTATAGTATTCACTATTAAATAGAATAATAATCTAATGTAACATTTACTTCAAAATGTAGGACAAAAATAAAATTAAAAACATGGGCTGATATTAATTAATTCCATTTTTTGCCGCGGGACTTCTTTCGTGAGACGTACTCTATATACATTAACGTAGCTAATGGCTAATGCGTTATTTTTTAACGCTACAAGTCGTACTTGATCACAGTCAATAACACTAGAGCAAGTGGAGCTGCGGCATGAGGTTCTTCTCTTCTCCGTCGTCACACTCTTGGCAGAGTGGTCGTGATCCTCATGACAGGGGTGGTGGCAAGCTTCACAATTCGTGGCATGAGGTTAATATGATGAAAGAAGATGAGGCATGACAACCGCCTAGTAAACAACTAACTCTTAACATTCGCTTCTATGACAGATGGCGCCACGAGTCCGTTCCTAATTTTATATAAAATCTCAATTTCTTGAATCATGGTTAATAATTAAGTTTAAAATGTAGAACTTATTTTTAGCGGCCGGGTGGCCTATCGTAAAAGGCGACAAAACAACCCACAGCCGAGTGGTAGGATATTTGCCCGTCTGGATGGCTACCATCCCTGGTCTAGAGTATGCCGCCATAACAATTTTGAGTTGTGTTCCGGCATTAGTGGCCAGCACCAGAGCATTTTGTAACACCTTTGGTTTTGCAAGTATCTATAGGCGATAGTAACCGCTTTCCATCAGGTAGGTCGTCCGCTTTTCTACAGAGTTCGTGCAATAAAAAGAAAATTGTCACACAAATATTAATTTCTATATTTTTTTATTCTTTTATCAGGTCCTTTGTCTAACCAATTTGCATAGTTAAAATAACCAATTATGATGAAATTTGTACATTATTATAACGAGTGAAATATAAGCTACAAGCAAGATACGTCTCAGAAACTTAAGCGAAGATAACCACATGAAAAGCTACCTTATTCTTCTTATACTATTATATAAATCTGAAGAGTTTGTTTGTTTGAACGCGCTAATCTCAGTAACTATTGGTCTGATTTGAAAAATTCTTTCAGTACTAGATAGCCCGTTTATCGAGGAAGGCTATAGGCTATATATCATTACGCTAAAGCTAATAGGAGCGGAGCACCAATGAAGAAAATTTCAAAATCGAGAGGTTTGAAAACAAATTCCACAGGGATGACGTCGCGGGCACGGCTACTTAATATTTTTTTTTTATCGCAGGAGATCAGCAGACAGGCAGACGGCCCACTCGATGGAAAGCGATTACCATTTGCAACAGCAAGTTGCTACAAATGCGCTGCTGCTCGTCTCTTAAGGGAAACTGGAACCTGGTCACTAATGCCGGAACACAACTCAAGGTTGCTAGGGCGACATACTTTAGACCAGGGGTGGTAGCCATCCAGTCGGGCAAATGCCCTACCACCTGGCAAATAAACGACATAATTACTAACTACGTTTTAACGGTTTTAAGCAGGGTATTTTATTCGATTTTTATCTCGACGTTTCGGTCAGTTTTTTGTTGTTTAAATTGTGTGTATACTAGTCGCTAAAACAGAATATATTAAGTCAAATAACCTTCGCATCTCAAAAGTATATTAAAACACAGCTCCAGTTGGAAATAAAATGTCACAGGAATATTGTACGCAGAGTGCAGAAATGCAATGATAGAGGGTAGAGTAAAAAATACGCGACTCTATTAAACTGCTCGTCGAAGTCGAATTTATTCGAATTTAAATTTCGAAATGTATTCTAGAATTTCACTGGAATATTATCGCGTGTTTGAATTTCGAATACGTTTCGACAGTTGAAATATGTGTTGTAAGCCTCGCGTTGACTTCGGAGGAGATGCTTGCAGTACCATATTGAACGATGTATTTTAAAGAGGGTAGTATTAAGTATTTTCTTAAGATTTCGAGACGAGTAAACAATTAAAAGTACGTTTCAACAGCTATAAGCGCGGCATTTATTTGATTTTTATTTTGACGTTACGGCCAGTTTTTAGTAGCCATGATCTTAGACAATAATTCATTTCATTTTATTTTTGGCAGAACAGTTTCTTGCGCCGCTTCTTCTCTTCAAGCCACAACATGTTGCGAAGCGGTGGTAAATTAGATTAGGCTCCCATAGAGTGAATAATAACCATAATCCGTGATCACTCACGGCTACTGGAAAGTGGCCGAAACGTCGGGATAATAAAAATCAAATCAATTACTGCGCTTAAAACAGCTACAACGTAGTTTTATTATGTATACTAGTCGAGAAAACTTAAGAAAATATTATTTGCTTCTTGGAGCTAAGCCCTGGTGGGTACTTCGGAAGATCAGCGCTGGTTGTGAAGCTAGCATTATGCTGAGCCTTTTTATTATTTTTATTGCAGGAGTTCAGCAGACAGGCAGACGGCCAACTTGATGGCAAGCGGTTACCATGGCCTATGGACATTTGCAACACCAAAGGTGCTACAAATGCGCTGCTGCTCTCTTAAGGGAGACTGGAACCTGGTCACTAATGCCGGAACATAACTCAAGGTTGTTATGGCTGTGGGTTGTTTTGTCGCCTCTTACGACAGGCCGCCCCAACGC
This sequence comes from Dendrolimus kikuchii, assembly GCA_019925095.2. Taxonomy (NCBI): domain Eukaryota; kingdom Metazoa; phylum Arthropoda; class Insecta; order Lepidoptera; family Lasiocampidae; genus Dendrolimus; species Dendrolimus kikuchii. Next base: position 28,754,435 of record CM034390.1, on the reverse strand, counting down.
AGGAAATTGTATTCTTTCTCCGTTCCTGCACGGATAAAATTATCTTAGATATTACATTAATTGTTAGATCCTGGCATCACTTTCTGTATCTTGTCCGAAACAAAATTTTGCTTTCTTTCTTTCTAATTGATGTTTAAAGTGTTGCTTAAGTATGCGACTTAACAACCCACAGCCAGGTGGTAGGACATTTACCCGACTGGATGGCTACCACCCCCGGTCTAAAGTATGTCACCATAACAACCTTGGGTGGTGTTCCGGCATTAGTGTCCAGGTTCCAGTTTCCCTTAAGAGAGCAGCAGCGCATTTGTAGCGACTTTGCTGTTGCAAATATCCATAGGGGATGGTAACCGCTTTCCATCAAGTGGGCCGTCTGCCTGTCTGCTGATCATGCAATAAAAAAACATACGAAATTTTAAACATTAACGGTTTAGCCACATCACCTAACACGTTCACTTTGCTGCGGTCTATTAAAACTTGCTCAGGTTAGCCTAGCTTATATATACAAAATGAATGGTATTAGTGGCTGTGTACTCTACAGGACTTATAGAGGCACTAACAAAAGTTTATAGAGCTGCTTGTGCGCGCTAAAGTGAAAAGTTTAATATATGAGTCCAAAACGCAGTTGAACCGATGGTTTCAGTTATAAAGGACTACCTTTTGACCGCGGTTTATTTCGCGTTAAAAAAGGATATGTCATGAAATGCGCATGTTATAATTCTTAGAATCGTCGAACCTAAGTTTAGTTCAAAAAATTCTAAAGTTTTATTCGTTGTCCTGCTCTGAAAAAAAAAAATCTAGGACCCGATCCCAGCGCCACCTACCGGTTCCAATTGTGGATTCAAACCATCCGGGGAGCCACTCAAACACACAAAAACAAAATCACCAAAATCGGTCCAGGTTATTAGGAGGATTGTAGAAGCCGATCTCAGCGCCACCTACAGGTTCCAACAGGATAAAAAGTATCCTATGTCTGTCTCCTGGTTCTGAGCTACCTTCCCGCCAATTTTCAGCCAAATCGGTACAGCCGTTCTTGAGTTATAAATAGTGTAACTAACACGATTTTCTTTTATATATATATATATATATAGATAAGTTCCACTGGAAGAACAATATGTACACCGCTTCGCAACGTGTTATTGCTGTTAAGGAGAAGAAGCGGCAAGAAACTCCCCAGCAACACGTCTAGCTAAAAACTGTTTTTGTTTATATTTCTTATTCTATTTATATCTCAAGTTCTTTTTTTTATAAGTTTTATACAGAAGTACGTTACAGAATTACTTTTCGAAGAATTAATGGAGTTGTAGCAAAGTAGAGGTAAGCAGAGAGAAGCAAGTAGGAAAGAACAATTCAAAGTTCCTAATGATAAATACCCCTTTAGGGAGGTACGTGTACGTGTCGGGAATCGTTTGCGATCTCCATTACTGCACAGCGCTATCTATTAGCTTGTAATTGTTCCACTATACCCTAACGCCATCTAGCGAAGCGAAGGTGAAACTAGGTAGTGCAAAATTGTCGCTGTCATTGTCGTTACTATGACGATGTATTTGTTAGTGAATTGCAACGGTGGCGCCATCTTCTGAGCTATGTTCGTCTCGTGTCATTTACTCGTCACAATGTGTATGCAATATTTCCTGGCGTAATTGAATAGTACATTTATCGAGGAAGGCTATATTATATTTTCAAAAAAATTAGGGGTTCTTATTAAAAGCCCAATAATGTAACCCAAGGTGTAAAAAAATGACCCGAAAAAATCCTTACACGGCGGGCGCTGCGAAAACTATTGATTATAGAACAAAACAATGTACTACCACTTTGCAGAACATATAATTCTCTACAAAAAATATCGCCTAACCATATGTCTAACTATTGTAGTTATCTCACAATAAATGTTTTCTTTTAAATAATTAAAATGCCGTCGCTTCAAACACCCTTTATTTTGTACCTTGGGTATTAATCCTTATCAAAATAAATTACTCCATATTCAAGACGAATTCAATACCTTTCTAGAACGTTTTCAATTATTCAATTCGGACGTTTCATTCAAAAGATATCGCGATATTTAAAATGTAAGTATTAGTGTTGTAGCCAAATATACTAATATTGTTTGATTGAACGCGCCAATCTCAGGAACTACTGGTCTGATTTGAAAAATTCTTTCAGTGTTGGATAGCCCATTTATTAAGGAAGGCTATAGGCTATATATCATCACGCTAAGACCAATAGGAGCGGAGCACCAATGAACCAAAGAATATTTCAAAATCGGAGGGTTTTGAAAGCAAATTCCACGCGGACGTAGGAGAGACGCATATAGCCAGAAGGTGTAATTCACAAACCAATGATGTCGTCATGGCAACGCATACTAGTTAATGAATATGTAATGTAGCATTCGACAACATCGTACTGCGACAGTGCTGTAGTTGTAATTACTGCCGGCTGGCGGCGGTGCGTGGCGGTTTGATGAGTGGGGCGCGCGTCCTCGTGCAATTCGGCGTGCCATGCAGCCTGGCGCGCTGCCAAACTGGCTGCCACTGCATTACGCGGGTTACTTCACATCACTACTGGCCGCCCAATTCCGGATTCTTTCAACTTTCACTGTCTACCGCCATTTACTTTAATAGACAGACTTCAAGCCCTTTAAATCTAACTGCACATTATTAACTGTATTCTTATTTGAAAATTATTAAAATTTATACAGAGCGCCATTTAGGCTTATTCTTACACACCTCACTTGCTTCTTTGACATTCATAACTCTTGTCATGCACGCTCGTCTGTTCTTAAGGCTCCTGACATCACCTTCTGCTAGTACACGATCAATTTGATCATGGAAGGTGTGTCGTGGCCTTCCACGACTTCTGCATCCATCCACTTTTGCATTGTATATCTGTTTAGTCATTCTTTCATCATGCCCGAACCACCGGAGCATTCCTTTCCTTACCGTCACCCCGACACTCTCTTTCAGAGAGTTTAAATTTATTTATTTCATTGTTTGCTCGCGTTAAAAAGGATATGTATTGAATTCTGAAAAATGACGAATTTTTAAATTAAAATGATATTAATGATAAATACGCGTATGGCCATCTCAAATTCAAATTCATTTACTTATATAAGCTTACTAGCTGTGCCCGCGACGTCGTCCGCGTGGAATTTGTTTTCAACCCCCCCCCCCCCCCCCCATTTTGAAACATTTTTCATTGCTGCTTCGCTCCTATTGCTCTTAGCGTGATGATATAGGGCTATCCAACACTGAAAGAATTTTTCAAAAATGTAGATAAGTCAATGTTTGATATATGGATGTATGGAGGAAGGTGTTAGGCATTTTAGGTAAGGGTGTGTTATAAATTCTACGGGAGGTGAGGTATTGGAAGTTAGGGGCATTTAGATTTTGTTTGTGAATTGCTGTGGCTACCTTGCAAATATAGAGTTGTCGGACTATCAAAACGTCACTTTCTATGTATATCCGTGCAGGAACGGAGAAAGAATACAATTTCCTGCGGCCGGGCGGCCTGTCGTGAGAGGCGACTTAACAACCCACAGCCAGGTGGTAGGGCATTTGCCCGACTGGATGGCTAGCACCCCTGGTCTAAAGTATGTCGCCATAACAACCTTGAGTTGTGTTCCGGCATTAGTGACCAGGTTCCAGTTACCTTAAGAGAGCAGCAGCGCATTTGTAGCAAGTTTGGTGTTGCAAATGTCCATAGGCGATGGTAACCGCTTTCCATCAAGTGGGCCGTCTGCCTGTCTGCTGATCTCCTGCAATAAAAAAAATAAAAAAATATTGGTGGGATATCTGTACGGTTTTTATGTATACCTTTAAGTACTGCTCCCTGTGCTCGTTCTACCTCTATAATGTTTGTTTTTGGGATTCCTACCCAAGCAGCAAGACAGTATAGAAGTTACGACTGACACAGCGCGTAATAAACCATTCATGCTCTGTCAATTCTAGCTAACTAATTAACCTGTCATTCTCCTTGCCATAATGAGCGTGTTTGTAGCGTCTCAATTGTCTCGGGAATAAAATTTACCATACGTTCCTTTCAATACTCCTGCCAGCGTGCATGCAAAACTTCGTCATGATCGGTTGATAAGTTAGTGTGAAAGCGTAACAAACAAACAAACTTACATTTACCTTTATAATATTAGTTAGGATTATTGAACTTTCTGTCGCTGTACAACTATAATCGCTGTACTTATTTTTAGTTAGGTTTGCTAGTTTTAGTTTTTTTTAAATTAATTATGGTCGAATTTCGACCATTGGGCGACCACTAGTCTTTATAAAAGAGAAATAAATAACTTGGTTTTATTGTTAAATACTACTTTATTATAACAATGCATAGGAAAAAAAGGTTTTTAAATACAAGCTTTTGAGATTCTGGATATCATGTAGCCGCAGAGTGCTAGCCAAGACAAGTAAAACGAGCCCAAATACGACGGGTCTATCTTATTTAGTACAGGAGTTCCTATGGCCAACTTCCGACTCTATCATCAGATCAGCTCCATAGTACCATATTATTGCATTGTCACGCGATATACATATGCGTGCAAAATTTCAGCTCAATCGGAAAGCAGGAAGTTGGTCAAATTTAACTTGCAAGATTCCACTCGAACTTACATACATACATAGGTACATCCATTGCAAGTTAAATAAAAGCTTGTAAAAAAAATAACCGCCTCTACGGATACCCTGCTATCGCCCGACAAATCCTCAAGGACGCTGGTTTTGCTACAAGCCTAAGCATTTTAAATTATCTGAGTATGACTTTGAGTGGGTCTTTAAATTTGCCTACGACTCTAGATTGTATGATGATTCGTTCAAGAACAAAATTATTGTGTTGAACTCCTCCAACGCAATCTTCAATATATTTGGCGAGGGGCAAAGTTTGTTGGCTCGATCCTGCTGGCGACGGATTTTAACTGCGTTTTCAATTAGACAAGCCGAGGGGAGTTTGCGAAGTCCGACAGCGAGTGCCGCACTTAGGGCTGCTTCGGGACTCAAGATTGGGGTTCAAACAAACAATTGTATTATAAGTAGAATATTATAAACCTCGTAATGAAGGTTATTTCTAACATTACGAACCATCATTGTTATGTCACGGTACGTGTCGAAGCCATGAAGTTGATTAAAAAGTATATCTTGACATTACAAGTGTCAAATGAGAATTATGTCAGGTTTGTGATCTGTCATTTTTTATTTTCTCATTTGTCGCTCTGCTTCGAGAAAATAAACGGTTAACTGCGTTGCCAAAGGATTTTTATTTCGAAGAGATTATCTCTTATTATGTTAGAGGTGTAAATGTTTGTAAATTGAAAATAAAAAAAAATATTAAAGCTGAGAAAAAATTACAAAATCAAAATGTCTGTCGTCGCCTCCACGTAACGCTTCAATGTGCGCGGTCTGACAATCACTTGGCTTTTTTACATACATACATAACTACACGCCAGTTCCCTTGGGGGGTAGGCACGGACAACAGAGCGCCATTCAGGCTTACACACCTCACTTGCTTCTGTGACATTCATAACTCTTGTAATGTACGCTCGTCTGTTCTTAAGGCTCCTAACATCACCTTCTGCTAGTACACGATCAATTTGATCATGGAAGGTGTGTCATGGCCTTCCACGGCTTTTTTCGTGTTATTTAAAAATGCTACTAATTCCTGAGCTGAATTATGAATGAGGATAAATTGGATCTAGACAATTACGGTTAAAAATTAAACACCTAATTTTTAACTAAACGAAGTCTATACGTTTATAATTGTTTATAACTAGTCCCTTAATTATTATTTTTATATTAAGTTCTATTGGAGAAAATTTTTTGAAGGTCATACACATATATATATATATATATATATATATATATATATATATAAACTAATAATTTAAATTAATTATGGTTGAATTTCGATCACTGGGCGAACACGAGTCTTTATAAAAGAGAAATAACTTGGTTTTATTGTTAAATACTACTTTATTTTATTTACAATTAAATAGCGTAAGGTAAGGTGAAGGTAAGGAAAGGAATGCTCCGGTGGTTCGGGCATATGGAATGAATGCATGATGAAAGAATGACTAAACAGATATACAATGCAAAAGTGGATGGATGCAGAAGTCGTGGAAGGCCACGACACACCTTCCATGATCAAATTGATCGTGTACTAGCGGAGGGTGATGTCAGGAGCCTTAAGAACAGACGAGTGTGCATGACAAGAGTTATGAATGTCAAAGAAGCAAGTGAGGTGTGTAAGAATGGGCCTAAATGGCGCTCTGTTGTTCGTGCCTACCCCGCAAGGGAACTGGCGTGAAGTTATGTATGTATGTATGTACAATTAAATAACAATGCATAGGAAAAAAAGGTTTTTAAATACAAGCTTTTGAGATACTGCATATCATGTAGCAGCAGAGTGCTAGCCAAGACAAGTAAAACGAGCCCAAACACGACGGGTCTATCTTGTTTAGTACAGGAGTTCCTATGGCCACCTTCCGACTCCATCATTAGATCAGCTCCACGGTACCGTATTATTGCATTGTCACGCGATATACACATACGCGCAAAATTTCAGCTCAATCGGAAACCGGGAAGTCGATCAAATTTAACTTGAAACATTCCGTTACATACTAACATACGTATGAAGCTAATAAAAAGCGTATAAAAAAGCGATTACCGTCGCCTATGGATGTTTGCAACACCAGAGATGTTACTCGAAGAAATATTAGGACACCCTTTTTGAAGAACTACATATCGTAGCGCTGTGGGAAAACCTCGTCTGGGCGCTTATTCCAAATCCCCACGGTACGCAAGAGAAACATTCTACAGAATCGTTGCGTACATGAGCGAAGCATCTCAAGGAAGTGGGGATGAAATACCAACCGATGGCACCATTCTAAACAGTTCCTCGGAATACTCCCGGTTTTACAGTCAGTAGAATACGCAGAGAGACGCGAAGTCTCTCCCAAGGCCAAGAGTATCTAGACCGTCTGTGATTATGGGATCATCAACAACGCGAACGGCTCGACGTTGAATACCGTCCAGGGGATTTAGCTGGTAGGCAGGTGCTCCAACCCAAAGGTGTGAGCACTACACCATATGCGGTCTCACCTGGGCTTTATAAAGCACAAGGCGTTGCCGCGGTGTAAAGCTTATAACTAATATTAAGTTTTATTAATATCTTGCATAAGTCGACAATGAGCTCATTACTAGGGGGTATCAACGGTAGTATAGTTTCGCGTAATTGATAACAAAAATCACTAAGTTATGTTGCATATGCGATTAAAAATTTGCCATGTATAGATAGACTAGCTGTGCCCGCGACGTCGTCGGCGTGGAATTTGCTTTCAAAACCCTCCGATTTTGAAACATTCTTCATTGGTGCTCCGCTCCTATTGGTCTTAGCGTGATGATATATAGCCTATAGCCTTCCTCGATAAATGGGCTATCCAACAATGAAAAAATTTTTCAAATCAGACCAGTAGTTCCTGAGATTAGCGCGTTCATTCAAACAATATTAGTATATTTGGCTACAACACTAATACTTACATTTTAAATATCGCGATATCTTTTGAATGAAACGTCCAAATTTAATAATTCAAAAACTTCTAAAAAGATATTGAATTCGTCTTGAATATGGAGTAATTTATTTTGATAAGGATTAATACCAAGGTACAAAATAAAGAGTTTTTGAAGCGACAGCATTTTAATTTTTTTAATTGACGGCCTCTGTGGTTGAGCGGGCTAAGCCTTTGCCGGCGTACCTCACTGCAACGCAGAGGTTCCGGGTTCGATTCCTGGTATAGTAAATTTCGGAAACGTATTTTCTCCGTTATTTACTATGGTCTGGGTGTCTGGGATCGGCCCCAGAGTAGTCCGTTGTATATTACCTATAACACAAGCGTAACTTGCTTAATTTGGGGGTATACAATGTGTGTATTTGTCTGCCGATTATTATTATTATTAATAATTATTTAAAAAAATAAAAGAAAACACTTATTGTGAGATAACTACAATAGTTAGACATATGGTGATAATTATATGTTCTGCAAAGTGGTAGTACATTGTTTTGTTCTATAATCAATAGTTTTCGCAGCGCACGCCGTGAAAGGATTTTTTCGGGTCATTTTTTTACCCCTTGGATTACATTATTGGACTTTTAGTAAGGATCCCTAATTTTCTTAAGCCTTCTTCGATAAATGTACTATTCAAAACTGAAATAATTTTTCAAATCGGACCAGCGGTTCCTGAGATTAGCGCGTTTAAACAAACAAACAAACTCTTCAGCTTTATAATATTAGTACATACATACATACATACATAACTTCACGCCAGTTCCCTTGCGGGGTAGGCACGAATAACAGAGTGCCATTTAGGCTTATTCTTACACACCTCACTTGCCTCTTTGACATTTATAACTCTTGTCATGCACGCTCGTCTGTTCTTAAGGCTATAATATTAGTATAGATACCTAAATAGTACATCCCTAAATGGTAAACATGCCTAAAAAGTTAAATCGGTCAATGATTGCGTGTCGGCTGTCGGCTGTCGGCAGTCGGCAGTTGGCGTCCGCCGCCACTCGTCCGTGAATCGATTGACAGTTTTATCAACTGGCTTCAAGTTTATCGGCTCGCGTTTTATTGGAATGCCGTTCGCCCGACATTCACTTATCCGCCGATCGTTTACTTCACTCCAGGCTTATTTCCGTCTCAGTGGATTTAGAACGCATTTCACATTGTTAAGCACTTACATTTTTATAGTACAGCAGACAGCTTGACAGCCCAATTGTACTATTAGTGACTCGTCAAAATCTCCAGCCACTATCGCCTCAATCGTAGGTTTGCCTCATTTCGGTATACTGTTAATTCCAATGGCGCAATAGCACGCCACTCTATCTTGGTTGATATTTATGTCTTTGGAATTATCATAAAGTTAATTAGTAATACACACACGTAATTTATAGTTCTTACAAGTAAAGATACATACATATACAATGCAAAAGTGGATGGATGCAGAAGTCGTGGAAGGCCACGACACACCTTCCATGATCAAATTGATCGTGTACTAGCGGAGGGTGATGTCAGGAGCCTTAAGAACAGACGTGCGTGCATGACAAGAGCTATGAATGTCAAAGAAGCAAGTGAGGTGTGTAAGAATAAGCCTGAATCGCGCTCTGTTGTTCGCGCCTACCCCGCAAGGGAATTGGCGTGAAGTTATGTATGTATGTATGTAGCAAACAGTGCATACTCAATAAGACCCAGACATAAAAAAAAGAAAATTATTATTAAAGTTATAATAATGAAATTACGTAAAAATATAGTATACGAGGTTGGAGCGAGCTGCTACGTCAATGAAATTTTGTCATTTAAGTATTCTTCAAGAGTGTAATATCCCTTTTTAGCAAAATACTTTTTTAATTTGTGTTTAAATTTAGTGAAAGACAGATCTAACATTTCACTCGGAATCTTATTGAAGAAGCGTATACCAACCCCCAAGAAAGAGGACAGTATTTTTTGTAATCTGAAATTATTTATTTAATTTGTTTGGGAAACATACAATAATTAATATTCTTAAATATAAAATACAAAATTAATACATATATCAATCAAGTTTCCACTAAAACATAATTTATATAATAAAAATAAATTTAAGCTCAAATAGTTAATTACAAAAATATATGTATATACAATTATACGAAAATGACATAAATAATATGTAAATTTAATTTACATTAGGTCAGTATTGAATAAAATCGAAAAAAAAGTATTAAAAAAAATTATGTCATTATTCTAAAAGTCATTGGATCATTCTAAATTACAACATTTTTTAATTTGGGTCTTAAATTGACATAAGTTACCTATGAAAGGATCAATACAAGTAAATAGTGCATTGTATTGCTGACAAGTTCGGTATAAAAACGTGTTTTTAGTATAGTTAGTTTTTATACATACATAACTTCACGCCAGTTTCCTTGCGGGGTAGGCACGAACAACGGAGCGCCATTCAGGCTTATTCTTACACACCTCAATTGCTTCTTTGACATTAATTACTCTTGTCATGCACGCTCGTCTGTTCTTAAGGCTCCTGACATCACCTTCTGCTAGTACACGATCAATTTGATCATGGAAGGTGTGTCGTGACCTTCCACGACTTCTGCATCCATCCACTTTTGCATTGTATATCTGTCGAACCACCGGAGCATTCCTTTCCTTACCTTCACCCCGACACTCTCTTTCAGACCAACTCTCTTTCTTACTTCGGTATTAAGAACGCGGTCTGCTAGCGTCACTCCGCAGATTTTGCGCGATTTGGTTTTTATAAGATGGCAATATCAGTCTATCACAATGCCTGGTGTTGAAATTGTGAACATTCATATACTGCTTGTACATACATACATACATACATAACTTCACGCTAGTTCCCTTGCGGGGTAGGCACGAACAACAGAGTGCCATTTAGGCTTATTCTTACACACCTCACTTGCTTCTTTGACATTCATAACTCTTGTCATGCAAGCACGTCTGTTCTTAAGGCTCCTGACATCACCCTCCGCTAGTACACTGCTTGTAGGCAGTCAAATTCATTCATTCATGTAGGCATACGTTAATAGCGCTTGTTAATTACTTGCTCAATTTTCCATCAAACTCCGGAATTGCTACAATCGCACAGAAATACGAACGCACCAGCTCCGGTTTACTCCGCTGCAATCCAGCGAAGTTGTTACCATTGAAACCCGCTAATAACTCCGGCGGTTGTATAATGCGGTGGAGTTTAGCGAAATCGCTTGCTAACTCCGCAGCCCCGAAGTACGGGACTAAGCCCCGACTTAGGACTGACGACAACCAATAGCAACTAGTTTGCGGGGATATTTCAAATATACCACCGTATTTAGCGAACGCATTAGGAATGTGTAACGGTCACGGTGATAGGAGCAGCGATTTAGGTAACATTTTGAAATTTTTTTGAAAAAGTGTATTCTGCATGGCGCCAGTGATATTGAAAAGTACCCAGATCTATTAGGGATGATAACGTAGATTTGTTTATAAAGAGGCTACAAAAGATATGAGTCGAAAAATGCTATTACGACACTAAAATTTTTCTCGATGACCAATTGTAAATTAAATTTGACTGTATATAATACATACTTTGGGATACTCTATTATTCTAATATTTTATTTTTGACATTGTATTTATATAGAATAACTCTGCACTTGAGATATTATAGGAGTCGTGGTAGCGTAATGGCTAGTGCACGCGTCCCAAACTCAAAGGGCGCGGGTTCGATCCTGGCCGGAACGCATGCACCACTTAGACAGTTTTCTGATCTAATGTGCATATTCTTACAATTACCACGTGCTAATAACGGTGAAGGAAAACATCGTGGTAACCTGCACATCGAGATAACCGATGTGTCAAACCTGCCAAGCCGCCTTGGACAAGCGTGGCGGGTATACTGTCCCCCCCCCCCGAGAATAGGAGGCCCGAGCCCAGCAGTGGGACATTTATGGGCTGCTATTATTTATATTATTTTGACATATTATATATTATTACTGTATAATAGCAGAAGGTGATGTCAGGAGCCTTAAGAACAGACGAGCGTGCATGACAAGAGTTATGAATGTCAAAGAAGCAAGTGAGCTGTGTAAGAATAAGCCTAAATGGCGCTCTGTTGTTCGTGCCTACTCCGCAAGGGAACTGGCGTGAAGTTATGTATGTATGTATAATTCTAGAAAAAAAAGTACAATTAATGTATATGGATTGAATGGATTACACTGTTTTTATTAATTAGTTGATTTTCAACTTAATTACTATTTGCATGCCTGAAAGGGCAAAAACATGTGGAACATAAAATAATATATTATCGTCTAATATTTTTACTAACCATATTTTTTAAGCAAATAAATGATTTGATTAGAAAATTTACTGTGAATGCATTGATGCAGTTTTGGTCCTTCGAGCCGGATTAAGACCATGAGTAAATATGTCGGTAAACTGAAGACACGGCATATGAAATATCGTGACCATGCTAAGTAAACGCAATGTTGATCAATGTTCATCGAACAATAAGCTTTAATAGTAAAATTATAAAATATTTTCATGAAAAGAATGCATATTACCCACACGTAATATGATGGGAACTTCTCCATTTTGATATTTGAAAAAAGAAAGAAGGAAAACAGGTTTATTTATAGGACGAACATAAATAGGTAATAAAATAATAAGTTTTAAAAATTGAATCAATCTCAACGTTATTGTTGATCTTATAGACAAACGCTGATCTTCCGCTTGTACCTAGAGCGAAGTCATGGCAAATTATACATTTCCCAAATAATAATAGATATATTGTTGCGATAATACCAGCAAATAGTGAATAGTTTTTTTTTTTTTTTTTTTTTTATTGCAGGAGTTCAGCAGCCAGGCAGACGGCCTACTTAATGGAAAGCGGTTACCATCGCCTATGGACATTTACAACACCAAAGGTGCTACAAATGCGCTGCTGCTCTCTTAAAGGAGACTGGAACCTGGTCACTAATGCCGGAACACAACTCAAAGTTGTTATGACGACATACTTTAGACCAGGGGTGGTAGCCATCCAGTCGGGCAAACGCCCTACCACCTGGCAAATAAATATTTATATACATAATTATAACTTTAATTTCCCAAGCAACCTCAAATATTAAGCATAAGCGCATAGATAAGGAATATATGTACATAATAGATTATAATCATCTGATCAAAAATAAAGACAGCCTTAGAAATTTTACGTCTAAGAATGAGCATCGAAATCGGCCCGGCAGTTTTTATGGGACTCCCGAACAAACAGACAAGAAATCTAAAAAAAAAAATTGCATCGTGCTCTCCATCATTTATATAGTGTATTCCAGTTGTTTTTTTTTATAGTTTTAATGTACAGACACAGTATGTTCAGAATTTAATAATATTATAGATTACATATGGTGCATATCTACATACTTTATGACTGTTTTTCAAGTTAATTAATCTTTTATCACTAAACGGTAAGTAAGTAGAGTTAATAAATATTAGTGGTCGCGCGGTGGACCATAATTAATTTAAATATAAGTTTGAACATTATTAAGGTTCTGTCGTCAAAGACTATACTTCTATAATCACAGATTTCGCCAAGGCTACACTGTTCATTTGAGTTTAACAATAAACAAAGGAGTATATGCGTGTGTGTGTCAAATACATGGTAGTGTGTGTAATGTTTTTTTTTTATTGATTTCATGTATTTTTTATGCATAATTTTTAATAATTCTATCCGTGCAGGAACGGAGAAAGAATACAATTTCCTGCGGCCGGGCGGCCTGTCGTAAGAGACGACTAAACAACCCACAGCCAGGTGGTAGGGCATTTGCCCGACTGGATGGCTACCACCTTTGGTCTAGAGCATGCCGCCATAACAACTTTGAGTTGTGTTCCGGCATTAGTGACCAAGTTCCAGACTCACTTAAGTGAGCAGCAGCGCATTTGTAGCACCTTTGGTGTTGCAAATGTCCATAGGCGATGGTAACCGTTTTCCATCCAGTGGGCCATCTGCCTGTCTGCTAAACTCCTGCAATAAAAAAAATAAAAAAGAAAATTAGCATTCTGCATTCCTTCTCTATATAAACTATAAGTGTGCGAAATTTCACACTCCTCCGTCCGCGTAATATTCGTAAAAAGGGGTACAAAGCTTTTGCTTCACATATTAATATAATGATGTTACGATTGTTTAGTTTTACTAGATGATTGATACCCATCTGACCCGTTATCCGCTACCTCTCAGCTACCATATCCCGAGCCTTAGTTCCGAGGTGCGGTGTTCGCAATTAGCCCGCGCCGAGGCGCTCCACCTCCGCATTGCATCGCAGAGCGCGGCTCCCACTAATTAATATAACTGCACTTTTAATAAATACAGGTAATACTATGACACATGCATTTATGCAGAATGTACCTATTAACCATTTTAAAACGGATATTGAGTTTCGTGCTATAAATTTTTTCTCCTCGTGCAGGAATGGAGAAAGAATTCATAGGTGAGAAAACAAGCCACAATCAGGTCTAGAGTATGCTGCCATAATAACCTTGAGTTGTGTTCCGGCATAAAGTAGTAGATAGAGCAATATTCCCGTCGCTTTGTAGACAGCGGCAGCACATTGGTATTGGAAGAGTGCTTTTATATACATATGTAGGGAACATGTAAGCGTGTAAGGCGGAATGCTAGGTAAGCAGAATGCATCGTGCGAGAAGTATGAAAGGCGGGCGGCCACTGCGAGCCGACCCGTGCGTGAGTAAGGTTGTCGCTTTTGGGGTAATAAATTTAAATTCTAACAATCGACTTTTAAATTACCCCAAACCTCAATCGCGGGGACGAGCAGCACCGCCGCGAAATTGGTGACCCCGAAAAAAAAAAACACGCGTAAAAAGTGAACATTTTCTTTTTGTGAACATCTACAGTGACATTATTACGTAATAGAAAATGAGCTGGGAACAACCGCCAACGACGCAAGTGCCAGCAACGGCCAGCACCAAACAGGAAATAGCTGAATACAGCAATTTAGCTCAGATTACTGTATCTTCGCGAATTCCTGACTTCTGGACTGATCAACCACGTTTATGGTTTGCACAATTCGACGCGATAGTGGCCAACCAAAAGTTAAGTGAAGGGAACAAATACAATTTGGTCGTAACTAAATTGAACAAGGAAAGCATACAGCAGGTAACAGATTTACTTCTTCAACCGCCACAAGAAAAACCATATGCATCACTTAAAGAAAGATTATTGACTGTATATGAAGAATCAGAAATAAGAAAAGTTCAGAAACTACTCAGTGAAATTGACCTTGGCAATCAAAAACCTTCACAACTGTTGCGAAAAATGAAAGACTTAGCACAGGATAAATTCCCGGAACAAACTCTACGTATTATGTGGACTGGACACCTTCCACCAGCAGTACGAGCAATCTTAACGATCAGCGAAGTAGCGCATCTGGATAAATTAGCAAAATTAGCAGACAGCGTCATGGAAACGTCGGGAAGTAGGGACACCATTCATCAGGTAACAGAAACAGCAGGAACCACTTCCAGCAGTGACCGAGTGATAGCCGAAATTGCTAAGCTCAACCAGAGGGTCGACGAGTTAAGCAGAAGAAGAACGCCAAACCGATATTCTCGTTATCAAAGAGAGCGGACCAATTCTAGGAACCGGCAACGTGAAACGTCAGCGCAACGGCGCAACTCTTCAAGTGCAGACTGGTTATGCTTCTACCATTTTCGATTCCGAAACCGAGCTAAGAAATGCATTAAACCATGCAACTGGAACAATGGATCGGCGAATATGGAACCCCGAGGTCCGGAATCTCGCAATGCGGAAAACTAGGATCGGTGCAGACAGCGGCGGATAACTGCATCGATACGTCAAGCCACCGCCTGTGTGTTACGGATGTCAACTCCGGCATGCGTTTTCTGGTAGACACCGGCGCCAACGTATCGGTTATACCCGTGCAAAAGCGTTATAACTATGTAAGTCAACCTACGGATTATAAGTTATTTGCAGCAAATGGGACTGAAATTCATA
Source organism: Dendrolimus kikuchii (assembly GCA_019925095.2). Lineage (NCBI taxonomy): Eukaryota > Metazoa > Arthropoda > Insecta > Lepidoptera > Lasiocampidae > Dendrolimus > Dendrolimus kikuchii. Next base: position 28,738,877 of record CM034390.1, on the reverse strand, counting down.
CATACGGCACTAAACATTTAGTATTAAATCTTAGGCTAAGAAAACCTTTTCAATGGAAATTTATCATAGCTAATGTAAAACAGCCTATTCTAGGCGCAGATTTTTTACGTCATTATAGATTATTAGTAGATTTAAGTGCACAAAAATTAATTGATCAGCAAACAAAGTTATTAACACTTGGCAGTTTAATCATGCATAGGGAACCGTCAGTAAATACAGTGGGCAACAATCATCCCTTATACGAAATGTTATCTGAGTACGCAGACATAACCAAGCCTATTCCATTTCATAACGATGACTCAGATACCGATAGCAGTAGTACTATTTACCACCATATCGAAACTACAGGTCCACCTGTACACGCACGTGCTAGACCTCTTCCTCCACATAGGTATCACAAGGTAAAGGAAGAATTTAGGATGATGCAGGAGATGGGCATCTGCAGACCATCCAAAAGCGAGTGGTCCAGCCCGTTACATGTGGTCGCGAAGAAAAATGGAGACATCCGGCCGTGTGGAGACTACCGGAGGCTCAACGCCATCACAAAGCCCGATCGTTACCCTGTTCCTCGTCTACACGACTTCACCTACATATTGGCAGGTAAGAAAGTCTTTTCTAAATTAGATATAAATAAGTCTTATCATTATATCAAAGTTGCTAAGGAGGACATTGAAAAAACCGCTATTATAACACCTTTTGGTCTGTTTGAATTCCCGCGTATGACCTTCGGTCTTCGAAACGCTAGTCAAACATTCCAACGTTTTATGAACCATAATGTGTTACAAGGCCTAGATTTCCTATTCAACTTTGTCGATGACGTTATCATTGCTAGTGACAGTATAGAACAAAACAAACTTTATTTACGTCAAGTTTTTGACAGATTTAGAAAGTATGGTATTACAATAAATATCGCTAAAAGTGAGTTTTGTAAACCTAACATTGAATTTTTGGGATACGAAGTGTCTACTTATGGAATTCGTCCTCTTAACAGTAAAATAAGGGCAATTATAGAATACCCGTTACCAAAAACTATAGAAGCACTAAGACGATTTTTGGGCATGATGAATTTCTATAGAGCAAGTATACCCAACGCTGCCACACATCAGGCAAAATTAAACGAATTTTTAAAAGGTTCTAAACGCAAAGATAAAACTATTATTCAGTGGAACGATGACGCAATACAAGCATTTCAAACGTGTAAAGACAGTTTGAAAAACTCTGTCTCGTTAGCGCATCCTGTAGCACAAGTACCTTTAGCACTTATGACTGACGCATCAAATACATGCGCAGGTGCGGTATTGCAACAGCAAGTTAACGGTTTATGGCAACCCTTGGGATACTTTTCTAAGAAGTTTACCAAAGCTCAACAAAAGTACTCCACATACGATAGAGAGTTATTAGGAATTTATATGGCCATAAAACATTTCCGCTATCTTTTCGAAGGAAATGAGTTAACCATATTTACAGATCACAAACCTTTAATATATGCATTTAATAAGTTAGAAAGTAATTGTGAAACACCGAGACGGACTAGACAATTATTATTTGTTAGTGAATTTACAACAGATATTAGGTACATACAAGGCGAAAGGAATGCAGCAGCGGACGCGTTATCGCGAATTGAAACCATACACTGCCCAGGTGCAATTGATTTCTCAGAATTAGCACTGTCTCAAAGTACAGACATAGAGTTAAATAAGTTACTAGAAGAGACAAATAATAATTTTAGTTTAAAGAAATGTTTTATTCCGAATTCTGAAATACCTCTTTATTGCGAAAATTCAACTAGTACTTGTAGACCTTACGTAACCGAAAATTTTCGAAAATTAGCTTTCGATTCGGTACATAATCTCAGTCATCCCGGTATTCGTGCAACGCGAAAATTGGTCGCACAACGATTTTTTTGGCCAGGCTTAAATCGTGACGTAGGACAATGGGCCAAAACTTGCATACAATGTCAAAGATCAAAAGTGCATAGACACACCGTGTCAAACTTACAACCATTTTCAGAGGTTGATAGATTTCAGCAGGTGCACATTGATATTATAGGACCTTTACCAACATCTCAAGATGGATATAAGTACTGCATAACAATGATCGACCGTACCACTCGTTGGCCTGAAGCCATTCCAATACGAGACATAACAGCCGAAACGGTAGCGAAAGTTTTCTATGAAACATGGATCACTCGATTCGGCTGTCCTGTTAAATTAACGAGCGATCAAGGTCGTCAATTCGAAAGTTCGCTATTCGCACAGTTAATGAAATATATGGGTATTAAAAAGTCGCGTACTACACCATACCACCCACAATGCAATGGCATTGTGGAACGCTGGCATAGGTCTATGAAATCAGCGCTAACTGCGCGTCTTATAGATAACAAATCGTGGTGTGATGAGTTGCCAACTGTACTACTAGGGTTACGCGCAGCATGTAGAAGTGACAATGGCGTGAGTTCCGCAGAATATGTGTACGGGAAAACACTTCGGCTACCAGGAGATTTTTATAATATCCCTGATAACCCAAGTATTAGCGATGACGTATTACTAAGTAAATTGAAAAACACAATAAGTAACTTAAAGCCCGTTTCACACGATATGCGAGACTCACGAACATTATTTGTACACGACGATCTTAATAAATGTAAACATGTTTTTATCCGTAACGATGCTATTCGTAAGCCATTGACACCCATATATGAAGGACCTTACCCTGTTTTAGAGCGAAATACAAAAACATTTATCTTGCAATTACCTAACAGGAAGCTTAATATCTCAATAGATAGATTAAAACCAGCATATTTAATTAATGAACAAAATGAGAATAATTTTGCAAAGGCTAAATTTGAACATAAACATGATTCAGCTCCCAACAAACATTCTAGCATTATACCTAGTACCGATAGTCTATTAAGAAATACTAGTGATAAGAATATTAATATTAAGAAAACTAGGAGCGGTCGCATAGTTAAGCCACGTGTTACTTTTAATTTATAGTATGTAACCAGCCTTACATAGAACTAAATCCCTACGTTTACATTTCAACAAATGAACTTTGATTTTATAAGTAAACAACTTGTTTTTCTGAGTATCAAATAACTTATTACACCGAACTGCATACGGCGGAATATATCAAAGGTGTACCTTGATCAAGAATGCATAGGTATTTTAATTATTGGTAAATACATTCTTGCAAAATATTATTATTGTAACAGTTAGAAATATATTTTTGAATCATTATTGTGTACTCGCTGCACATTACAGCACTTCAATTAAATACTTAAAATTAGAAACAATGGGCAAGTCTTATAGCAAGGAAGAAGTTATCATAGCCCAAAACAACGCTGTGGAGTCGCAAGTAACCAAATATAATATTGGTTTTGCGGCATGTGGGACGGCTGCAATTATGATTATATCTCTGATATTATGGCGCCAATGTCGTCATCGGGTCAGGAAATGGATCCATAAAGAAGTCAATAATACATCTGGAGGAATTCGGATGGCATTGCCAGGACCGATAAACACGCGCACGGTACCTCAGCAACCACCTGCAGCAAGTTATGCATAGTGTTGTGATATGCAGTGAATATAATAACATATGTAATCAATTTTTTTTTTATCTATGTGTCATTGAATTTTATTGCTAATGTTTTAATGTGTTGTAACAAATAATTGTATTGTAAAATTTTGGGAAAATTTGGGGGATGTAGTGTAGGGAACATGTAAGCGTGTAAGGCGGAATGCTAGGTAAGCAGAATGCATCGTGCGAGAAGTATGAAAGGCGGGCGGCCACTGCGAGCCGACCCGTGCGTGAGTAAGGTTGTCGCTTTTGGGGTAATAAATTTAAATTCTAACAATCGACTTTTAAATTACCCCAAACCTCAATCGCGGGGACGAGCAGCACCGCCGCGAAACATACCGTGGCCTTCCACGATTTCTGCATCCATCCACTTTTGCATTTGAGCATTCCTTTCCTTGCCGTCACCCCGATACTCTCTTTCAGAGCAACTCTTTTTCTTACTTCGGTATTACGAACGCGGTCCGCGAGCGTCACTCAGCAGATTTTGCGCAGTGCTCGCATCTCGACCGCGTTTACTCTACTTTCATGCTCTCTCTTCCATACCCAACTCTCGCTTCCATACGTGAGCGTAGGGGTGCTTTTGGAGTTACAAATGTCCATAGGCGATGGTAACCGCTTTCCATCAGAAGAACCGCGATTTCTTATTGTCTGCTGAACTCACACAATAAGAAAAAGCAGAAAAAAATATTTAAAAATGCCTAGATGTCGATGTTACAAACAGCAATACATGCAACATTCAATACATATCAACTATAAGTCACTGCATTTTCAATACGTCCCATACATATAAGCATCATGTCGTACTCAGTTTCATCAATTAACTTATTGAGCTTTAAATTTTTTTTTATAAACAATACAAAGATAAGTATCGACGTAATTTGCAAGATATTATAATAAATTTAATTTAATTTAATGAACCCTTATCTATTTCTGAGTGTTGCAAAAGTCTCCGTGAGTACTTTATTATTCATTCGCGTCTACATATCTGCTACAAAATACAGTGTAACTCTATATAACGAAACCGAAGGGACTGTGCATTTTGTGACGTTATAGAAAGTTGTCGTTAAATGGAGAGAAGTCTGTTATTTTTGTCTGACATCTTTTGCTGCACCAGTAATTTTGTTGTATTTTTGACTTATTTTATTCATATCTTGCGATATTGAGGCATCTTGGTGATAAAGGAAGTACTTAGAAATTTCGGTATTTCGGAATTTCTTAGAAATTTCGGTATGCATGATGCCGATAGTCTAGTTTATTACGGGCTAGAATAATAAAGCGATAAAAGAACGCGCACAGCTGCACAGTTTGTATTAATTTTAGCCACTTAAAACGTACTTTTTATTACTTAATTGTTGTCGTTATCGAGAGTGAATGTAACGCTATATAGAGTGTATCATTGCATGGAAGACAAGCTTTTTTTTTTAAGGCGGGGAAATGCTATTTACATACAATACTGGGTCTTTTGCAAGGGATTAGACCATAGTTGATCATGGAGGCTTTTCCCTTTAATAAGGGGCAAACCAAACAATAATCAAGCCAACTTGTGTGGAGACTCAGAGAAGTTGCACGGGCAACAACCACTGCCCACTAAAATCACGATCCTCCCATGTGCCCCGCGCTTTTTATGTAGGAAAGGCTGAGACTTAGAACGTAGTAACGCCCAGTCCGATCCCGCGCAAAAAGTGCCTGAATGTGCCCCGGGAATCAGAACACATCCACTTCGTCAGCGGGGGTGATGAATCCTTTGCTCCCTTGATAGCTAAAGGCCCCCCGAAGCGGTAGTGGAAAACAAGTTAAATCAACCAAAGCTAATTGATTTCGACGCTTAACGGAGTATGTCGTTAAATCGAGTGACGTTACACGGAGTTCACACTGTATAGGGTGACTACCATTTCAATGACCCCGATTGATAACAAAGAGACCGAATGGCTGGAATACTAAATCGAACTACGTAACTTGTTCTTTAAAAGTGAATTTAGTAAATTGAAGCACCGCCAGCATTGAGGACCCGAACTACAACTGACGTAACTTCTGCCACAGAACAGACAGAATCCGTGGTACACAAGTTTATTTACTGCATGAGTTGACGACATACTTAATTAAGGGTCAAAATTGTCCAATATGCTTTTATATCCTATCCTACTAATATTATAAACACGATAATTTGTAAAAATGTATGTATGTATGTTTGAAATTCTTTTACGCAAAAACTACTCAATGGATTTTAATGAAACTTTACAGTAATATAGCTTACACATCAAAATAATACATAGGCTATAATTTATAAAGATATAGTGTGAATTATGCAAAATATAACGATTTTCTATCACCACGCGGGTGAGACCGCGTGGCCCTGCTAGTTAAAAATACGTACAACGTATATAGAGGTTAATACTTAATTAACCTACTAATATTACACATAAAACAAAAATAACATTACCCTTATGTGCTATAATTATAACAAATACTAGAAAGTAGTCCAAGCATATCTTATAGATATTTTTAAAATAAATATCGACAATCAAACACACATATTGTATATTCTCAAGCTAAGCAATTAACGCTTGTTTTATGGGTAATACAGAACGGACCACTCTGTGGCCGATTCCACACCCAGACCATAGCAAATAACGAAAAATTATTTTTTACAAAATTTACCATCCCAGGAATTGGACCTGAAGCCTCTACGTTGTAGTCAGATAAGCTGTCAAAGTCTTAACTCGCTCAACCACAAAGGCCATATATTATTGATTGCAACATAGAAATTGGAGAGTGTCGGGGTGAAGGTAAGGAAAGGAATGCTCCGGTGGCTCGGGCATGTGGAAAGAATGCATGATAAAAGAATGACTAAACAGATATACAATGCAAAAATGGATGGATGCAGAAGTCGTGGAAGACCACGACACACCTTCCATGATCAAATTGATCGTGTACTAGCAGAAGGTGATGTCAGGAGCCTTAAGAACAGACGAGCTTGCATGACAAGAATTATGAATGTCAAAGAGGCAAATGAGGTGTGTAAGAATAAGCCTAAATGGCACTCTGTTGTTCGTGCCTACCCCGCAAGGGAACTGCCGTGAAGTTATGTATGTATGTATGTAACATAAAAATTTGTAGATCTATTGTGCAGATAAGTGTATAGAAATAGACATAGAAGCTGAAAACAAAATTGTTAACGTTTTGAACTTTGAATGTGGTATTTACTAATTTTGAGAACTTATATACCTCTATCATAAGGGTTAATTATAAAACTTCAACGGACAAGTGGAAAAACGAACGGCAACGGATAAGTGGTAAAACTAATCGATTTGTTTTGTCACTTATCCGTTGCCATTCGTTTTTCCACTTGTCCGTTAAGTTTCACTTCTACTGTATGTCCAAGCACACATTTCGATTTTTCGCAGGCTTACTGCAAATTATGATTTGGTTAGGTTAGGTACATTTTAATGAATACATTTTTTATTTAAACATATTTTATTTTATCAAACAAAAAAGCTGAATTCGATCCGTAAACAAAAAGTGCATTCATAGTATACTCTAAAATTACGCCGCTTTTCATCACGTCTAGTCTAAATTTATGCCGCTCCTCCACGCGGCCGAAACGCTTTTTCGTGACAGAAAAATCCTAAGACCTCCCGTTTATATAGATGTAGAAGTGAAACCTCAGAGAACAGAGATTATACGAATAAATATTTCTTCTGTAACTTTTATTAATAGAAATGTAATTCCTTTAGCATATATAACATATTATAATTCAACATAAACTTCTTAAGTATCCACTTTAAATTTTTCAGTTTTTTTTCGCTCACTCATTGGTCCTATGTTTAATCATTAGTCTTATTGACTCTATCTGTGCTGCACAATATAACTCATATCACATTCTCTCGCAAGCTTGGTCCTATATATTTCTCTCTTTTTAGTGTCGCTTTTTCGATTCATCGAGTTTCAAATCACAACGATTATAAAGAAGTTTCATACATACATATATACATAACTTCACGCCAGTTCCCTTGCGGGGTAGGCACGAACAACAGAGCGCCATTTAGGCCTATTCTTGCACACCTCACTTGCTTCTTTGACATTCATAACTCTTGTCATGCACGCTCGCTGACATCACCTTCTGCTAGTACACGATCAATTTGATCATGGAAGGTGTGTCGTGGCCTTCCACGATTTCTACATCCATCCACTTTTGCATTGTATATCTGTATAAACTAAACTATCTTAAAAATACTATTATATAGGTATCTAATTATAAATAAACTAAATTATAAATAAATTAAACTATACAATAAATTAAACTAAAAATAAATTATCTCTTTTTAGTGTCGCTTTTTCGATTCGATTCATGGAGTTTCAAATCACAACGATTATAAAGTAGTTTCACTTCAAAATAAAACTGTATGAATCACAAGACTTTGTGTTGAGTTTCCCCACTGCGTGGTACTGTGGCGGCGTCGAGCGCCGACGTGATTGCCTTTGCCACTTTGCGCTACTGTACTTTAAATATTTTAAAAGGAATACCTTCGCACTGCGACACGGGGAAGAGTTTACGATGTCATTATTTATTAATGCTCTGTGCTTTTTAAGACATGTTCGCGAATTTACGCTAAACTCGTTGTTAAATCTTTAGCAAAGTTGTGGTTAAATTAATAATTTTGCTACGTCTATATTATAAGTATTAGGTTACTTTTTGATATTAAAATCAATTAGGAAATATTGATAACATACGTATAGTATGTGTGGTTGTAGTTACTGCGATAATTATGTGTCGGAAGGTCACAATGTTATAACTAGATGGCGCTGTCTAATAATTAAAAGTGCTTTTGTTATCCTTTTTTGTATTTTAGAAAGGCATTAGAGTGGCATCAACAGATGGTTTACAATTTCATTTGGAACCGGTAGGAGGCACTTAAATCGTGTCCTAAATTTTGATTTAGGGCAGGACAATGTCTTGGAACCGGTTTTCAAAAGTGAAACATCGATGTTAAAAATATCGATATTTATGAACGATATATCGATGTTTATGAACGATGTTTTTTTAATCACCATTTACATAAACTTTTGACGGTTCTTCCTGCGATGCAAATGTAATATCGTTTTTTTTTAACATCGATGTATCGCCCAAACCACTCTAGCAAACCTTTCTTAATTCTTGCTTTCACTAACATCATCCTTTTACACCACTGTCACTCCATCTTTCAAAGAAATACCACACACACTTCTCAATGCTCTCATTGCTACTAAATACTATGTTTATTCTATTTATATGTCTTTTTCCTAACCGAAAATTCACTACTTTACTTACAATTCAACAGCGTGGGCACACACTAACACATCCCTATCACCATTTTAAATAAATGTACATCTAAGAAAAAATTTAATTTTTAAAAGAAATTAAAGAAATAGGTATAATAATCAATGTTTACATTATAAATTATTATTGGCAATAAGAAAAAAATATGAAAAAAATAATATAATGGATATCTGTATAGAGATAGAGCGCAAGATGGCACGTTATGTCTATGTAAGATAAAATATCGTTCACAAAACATCGTTCTTGAACAACGATGTATCGTCGATGTTTCGGTTTCAACATCGATGTTAAAACATCGATTTTTATGAACGATATATCGATGTTTGGAAACATCGATATATAAGTATGAATACTGGAAGAGTACAAGACAATAAAGGCCAGTCCTGGACAGATCAATGGAGAAACATTCTCTTAGGGCGGTAACATCTATATTTGGTCCTGCTCTAAAATTCCTACAAAGCTGCTTTTCAAGAGACCTGGATCAGTTTAAAAATGTAAAACAACTTTGAAATATTCCGGCAAGCGTGAGTAAGGCAAACACTCCAAGCAGACAAACGAATCTAAACCAAACAGCGATAACAGTTAAAACTCATTTTCCTCTGACGCTCCTGAAACGCTTCTTCACTGTTTATTCCCTTCAAAGCATCTAAGCACTGCCTCAGTTTTGGCTATATATGTAATATTCAATTTAAAAACCTCGGAAAAAGTGTGTAGCCTTTTTAAAATTATTTTCCAGGGTGTAATGAGATTTGAAATATATTAATGTTGGAGACTTTCTTTACTTCGGATTTGTTCTTTGGTTTCAAGGGACGTGTATACCAGTAAAAAGTGTAAATTTTACGTTACTTTTCGAGTCAACTCACTATTAAATAATAAAACGTCGGAAATAGAGAGAAGATTGCCTTGTGGTGCAATCTATACTCACTTTTGATTAAATAACTTTACCTAAAGAAGTTTGAAAGGGAAGTAACCAGAACGAATGCAATTATAACGGTCGATAATGTTATGCTGGAGCAAGTGAATGAGTTTGTATAACTTGGATGTGCTTTTAGCAGGGATGGAAGGTACATCGCTGATATAGAAAGGAGAGTGAACTTCTAGGCGCTAAGAACCTCAGCCAGAAGGCCCAGCTTGCCATACACAACGCGGTGCTGGTACCTACGCTCACGTATGGAAGCGAGAGTTGAGTATGGAAGAGAGAGCATGAAAGTAGAGTAAACGCGGTCGAGATGCGAGCACTGCGCAAAATCTGCGGAGTGACGCTCGCGGACCGCGTTCGTAATACCGAAGTAAGAGAGAGAGTTGGTCTGAAAGAGAGTCTCCGGGTGAAGGTAAGGAAAGGAATGCTCCGGTGGTTCGGGCATGTGGAAAGAATGCATTATGAAAGAATGACTAAACAAATATACAATGCAAAAGTGGATGGATGCAGAAGTCGTAGAAGGCCACGTCACACCTTCCATGATCAAATTGATCGTGTACTAGCAGAAGGTGATGTCAGGAGCCTTAAGGACACACGAGCGTGCATGACAAGAGTTATGAATGTCAAAGAAGCAAGTGAGGTGTGTAAGAATAAGCCTAAATGGCGCTCTGTTGTTCGTGCCTACCCCGAAAGGGAATTGGCGTGAAGTATGTATGTATGTATGTATCTTTTCAATATAGGTGTCACCGACAGCCCTCTGTGCAGAGTCCTGCTTGAATTCGCAGAAGTGGCCCAATACAGGGCGAAGTATCTGGACGCCCCAGGTAGCCTCCGAGAAGTCTTCAGCGACGTCAAGAAGCTGGTGGACTTCCTGGAGGAGCTAGCCTGGATGGAGTAAACCCTCATCCACCCTCGCACGCGAAATAGGCGCTTTGTCGCCGAGTTGCGGAAACGGCCCGCTCGCAGAAGAAGAAGAAGCGTCGGAAATAGAGAGGAGATTGCTTTGTGGTGCCATCTATACTCACTTTGGTTTAAATAACTTTAACAAAATTTTGGTATAACACATATTGTGATAGCTGCAATAAATTAAATTACATAAATATCTTAGTCATCTTAAAGTACACCTAAAGTTAGATATTAAAGAATAAAATGGTTTTCCAATTCGATAATTGTTAAATACGCAATTAAAAAACTAGTGCTCGCTCGTGGTCGAAATTCGACCATAATAATTAATTCAAATTATACGTTTCAACATTATTAAGGTTCTGTTGTCAAAGACTATACTTCTATAATCACAGATTTCGTCAAGGCTACACTGTTCATTTGACTTGAACAATAAACAAAAGAGTGTATACTTATATGCGTGTATGGGTCAAATACATGATAGTGTGTGTAATGTTTTGATTATGCATAATTAAAAAAAAAATTGGCATTCTATACTCCTTCTATATATAAACTATAAGTGTGCGAAATTTCATACTCCTCCGTCCGCGCAATTTTCGTAAAAAGGGGTACAGAGTTTTTGCTGTGTTTTCGATTCACGTTGTTACCGCCGCGAATATCTGGCGCCACCTTTAATTTCCCGAAAGTGTATCGGTTACCTTATAACTATAAATGTCATGTAAAACACATTTAGAAAAAGAAAATAAAATCCTATTCCGCTTTTAACATTCAAAGGCGTCGTTTCTTTTCTTACAAAAAAATCACCATTTCGCTTCGTAGTGACTCCAAACATTACCCAAAAAGAGCACTAACCAGCTACACACGTATTAATATATAGATATAAGTTATACAAATTCCTGTAAGATGTTACATACAGACATACATAACTTCACAACAGTTCCCTTGCGGGGTAGGCACGAACAATAGAGCGCCATTCAGGCTTGATGGAAAGCGGTTACCATCACCTATGAATGATTGCAACACCAGAGTGTGTAACTCCTGAGTGATTAACTCAAAAGATATATATCCGACGCGAAGAGTGATTAGATCTGTATATCACTTGCGTTCGAAATGTGTCTTTATATCTTTAACTGTTTAGTTCATTCCTGTTCCACGCGATAACTATAGATCCGAATGAGTAGAAACTAGACTAGAAAGAAAAGGGAAAGAATGATTAGCTGATTAGCGTAGCTAGAACGAGAAAACCGAATATAATAGCAAGCCAAAATAAATCGTAACACTATAGTTTTATGGTGTAATTTTGTTTTAATGTAATTGGTTTTATTATATTTTTTCACTCATATCAGTTTCTCAGTATTCAGTATATCACTCACAGATAATAACTCATCTTGTCTGCAATTGACACTGACACTATTCACTGTAAAGATAAAGAGTTAAAGATATAAAGGAGTGATATATATCTCTGTATCAAAAAGATATATATCACTCTTTTCTTGTTTGTTTTATTGCAGGAGTTCAGCAGACAGGCAGACGGCCCACTTGATGGAAAGCGGTTACCATCGCCTTATGGACATTTGCAACACCAAAGGTGCTACAAATGCGCTGCTGCCCTCTTAAGGGAGACTGGAACCTGGTCACTAATGCCGGAACACAACACAAGGTTGTTATGGCGGCATACTCTAGATCAGGGTTGGTCGCCATCCAGTCGGGCAAATACCCTACCACCTGGCTGTGGGTTTTTTTGTCGCCTCTTACGACAGGCCGCCTGGCCGCAGGAAATTGTATTCTTTCTCCGTTCCTGCACGGATAGATTTCTTCTTGGTGAGTGATTTTTCCCATGACTAAACACCAGTGGTGTCAGCAACGCGCTACCGGCCTCGATAGAACTTTATGACAGTTTTTTTTTTAAACTCTTCATATAGTAGCGCTGAGGGAAAGTCTAGCTCCCAGCTGCTTACAAATCCACGTTGCGCAAGATACTCGTCCTTGAGAAGCGTTGAGTACATGAGCGTAGTGGTTCAGGAAAAAATATCTACTCTTTTCGGAGGGTAAGACTCTTTTTGGGTCGCTGATCCAAAAAAGCAGGTAACAAAGTGATTAAATAACTGCTGTAACTGGAATGGACTAAATGGAATGGACTAAAAAACTAAAAAGATTAAAATAACTTATTTCTAAAGCTATTATTATTAATATATATTATCTTAGTTTCTGAAGTCGGTTTTTTAAACGAAGTCTTTTTATTTTATTTGTTACTTTTTAGTGTCTAGCTATGTATGGGTAGACCTACGAAAGGTGCCGCGCTCCTTAAAAAATATAGATCACAAGAAACGGGAACAAAAAAATGATCGTAAAATGAAAACTACTTAGCCAAACTATGTTAAATTTTTAGGGGACCAAACGGCAACTATTCCGCATCAAACTAAACAAGAATCACGTAAATCGGATCATAAATCTCAGCGTAATCGGTGTACATATGGAACGGAATGGAAATTTTTTCATAAAAAATGTTCATAAAATGAAAACTACTGGACCAAACTATGTCAAATTTTTAGGGGACCAAATGGCAGCTATTCTGCGTCGAAAAAAAAAGAATCATATAAATCGGATCATAAATCACGGAGTAATCGGTGAACATACATAAAAAAACAAAAAAAAATCCGACGGATTGAGACCCTCCTCCTTGTTTTGAAGTCGGTTAATCATAACTTAACATAATTTTTTTCATAGAACTTGCCTAAATCGTCGTGGCCATCAATTATGAACCGATGCCATCTAGTATTGAGCACATTTCGTGTGGCCAGTAAAAAGTTTTATAACTGTGTCAACGCGAGATAACATTGTCAGAGGTCATAAATAAAGGGGCAATCAAAGCAGGAGACGCGCACCGCGTTACAAATGAGCCGAGCCACAGTGTAGGTAAAGTTTAGTACATCAGCTCCTTATTTTAAATGTTGTAAATTTAGGAGCGTATTCCGAACTCTATTGAGGACCGTATTCTAGAATGTTATTAGTTGCTGCGTCACGTTTCATCCACCAATTTATTGATATATATAGCACAGTTAAAGAATATCTTATACTAATATATAAAGCTGAAGAGTTTGTTTGTTTGAACGCGCTAATCTCAGGAACTACGGATCTGATTTGAAAAATTCTTTCAGTGTTCGATATCCCATTTATCGAGGAAGACTATAGGCTATATATCATCACGCTAAAACCAATAGGAGCGGAGCACTAGTGAAGAATATTTCAAAATCGGGGGGTTTTGAAAACAAATTCCACGCGGACGACGTCGCAGGCACAGCTAGTGGTTAATACATGAACGTGATTCTATGTAAATACAGATAGATGATATCGCTGTTAGAGCTGCCAATAAGATTGGGCACTTGTCTAAATCATCAAAAATATCTAATCTGATAAACCTGAAAATATAATATTTAATGTTGATTAGAATACATAATGTACATGATGTAAACGATAAGGTTTCTGTATATATAGTCTATGTTAAATTAGGAACAATGAAGAAATTAATATACTGCAATAGTACAACAAATCGTCGTCTTATTTTGTACTCTTCTCACGGCAATCGAGCCATGGGCTTCCCGCCTAGTGGTGCTTCATCAACATACAACAGGGGTCAGCCACCACCGAAGCACCACACTCATTTCAACCTCCACATTAGTCATAATCAAACTGACAGTACAAATCCACACGGAGCTTCAAAAGAACTGAGAACCTGACCTAATTTACATTTACATCAGTGAAGCAGCTAGTTCGAGAAGCCATTTTTATCCGTGCAGGAACGGAGAAAGATTACAATTTCCATCGGCCTGGCGGCCTGTCGTAAGAGGCGACTAAACAACCCACAGCCAAGTGGTAGGGCATTTGCCCGACTGGATGACGACCACCCCTGGTCTAGAGTATGCCGCCGTAACAACCTTGTGTTGTGTTCCGGCATTAGTGACCTTTCGTGTTGCAAATGTCCATAGGCGATGGTAACTGCTTTCCATTAAGTGGGCAGTCTGCCTGTCTGCTGAACGCTTGCAATAAAAAAATAAAAAACGCTAGAAAACTAATTGTTTATCTTACTTTGTACGGACTTAATCGATAACTTATTATTCAACTTGAAAATTTCTATCTACATGACGATAAGAGCTTAACGCACCAGTTTCGCACCGACGCCATCTCGTTGGCAATATTGTTCTGTTCCACCGAAAACGTCATTTATGGGAATAAAAGTATACTTAGTATTGACCCGTGATATAAAGTAGCTCTGTGTCGAGTTCTATTAAAATCCGTTCAGTAGTTTTCACGTGATCTCCTAACCGTCAAACAAATAAATATTCTAAAAGTTATATTTCCAGAACCTACTGGTCCGGATTAGCCTCCTGATTGTTTTCCCTTTTTAAAATTCATTGCAAAAACTCGACCCCTTCACAGAATTACTAATTATATTGTAAATAAAAAAATAAGATTTTCTATAGCATTTACATAATTTAGGTTGCATGTTGTTAGTTACGCAGTAATAGTTTCATCCGTGCAGGAATGGAGAAAGAATACTGTTACAACTTAGGCTGCGACAAAGATAAATTCCACTTACAGATCTGTAAAAGCACATTTTATTACCTGTCGGCATTTGAACTAATTGTAATCCTTTTATGATCGTCTTCTTTTGTTCACTTATTTATGGGCATGCGTTTCTAATTATTGTGGAGAACTGCCTATTTTACTCTGTCAAGAGCATCATTAGCCATGTGTTGCGGATTATAAGTACAAGCTAATTCGAGGAAATTATGTCGACGTTGGCGGGCGGGCACATTTGCATTTGTGAAGTCTAAACGATGGCCAGATTGAGAGAGGGGCAGTTGAGCTACAACTATGATCTAGGCGTGACGTGTGTACATTCGGGAATCTAATAGTGACGGACTTTGCTCGTTTTATTCAATTGCGACCTTCTGCATTACGTTTGGATTTGTTGCGTTCGTGTTTGTATAGTTCTAATAAACTCTATAGTAATTCTAACGGCATTTTAATTTGAGTCCCACAAACTCGTAACAATGCAATTTCCTGCGGCCGGGCGGCCTGTCGTAAGAGGCGACTAAACAACCCACAGCCAGGTGATAAGGCAGTTGCCCGGCTGGATGGCTACCACTCCTGGTCTAAAGTATGTCGCCATAACAACCTTGTTGTGTTCCGGCATTAGTGACCAGGTTCCAGTCTCCCTTAAGAGAGTAGCAGCGCATTTGTAGCACTTTTGGTGTTGCAAATGTCCATAGGCGATGGTAACCGCTTTCCATCAAGTGGGCCGTCTACCTGTCTGATGAACTCCTGCAATTAAAAAACGCTTGCCGAGAAGTTTCCCTACTAAGTAACCTAAACTATAGCCACGTGAGGGGGCCATAAAAAGCCGTTGGGCCCGGGCAGAGGTCAATTTATCGCCGCACAGGACCTCCTTGCGACTTCCCACGGGTGTGATCCGGTAAGGTTTTAATTTCACACCGATTTTCCCTTTTCAAATGTGAAAAAGAAATATGGCCGAACCGACTTCAAAAGGTTTTTCATTTCTTACTTGTGGACGGGCTATTACTTTTCTATTCTTCATTAAGTATCAGGTGATTCCTGCGATAGGTATCATTCTACATAACGCCTGTCAATGACTTTAGTTAGTGATGATGAAATATACGTGAATATGACGAAAGTCAAGGTCACAGACCATAAAACCACGTAGTATTTACCCATCTGGATAGCTACTACTCCTGGTATACTGTATGTTGGTATAATAATCACGTCTTCCTGCTTTAGAGGTTAGGTTTCAATCCTGGAAGGTACACCGCTGATATAGAAAGAAGAGTGAATTTAGCGAATAGTGTGAATGGAGCGTTAGGTAAACTTCTAGGCGCTAAGAACCTCAGCCAGAAGGCCCAGCTCGCCATACACAACGCGGTGCTGGTACCTACGCTCACGTATGGAAGCGAAAGTTGGGTATAGAAGAGAAAGCATGAAAGTAGAGTAAACGCGGTCAAGATGCGAGCACTGCGCAAAATCTGCGGAGTGACGCTCGCGGACCGCGTTCGTAATACCGAAGTAAGAAAGAGAGTCGGTCTGAAAGAGAGTGTCGGGGTGAAGGTAAGGAAAGGAATGCTCCGGTGGTTCGACACACCTTCCATGATCAAATTGATCGTGTACTAGCAGAAGGTAATGTCAGGAGCCTTAAGAACAGACGAGCGTGCATGACAAGAGCTATGAATGTCAAAGAAGCAAGTGAGGTGTGTAAGAATAAGCCTAAATGGCACTCTGCTGTTCGTGCCTACCCCGCAAGGGAACTGGCGTGAAGTTATGTATGTATGTATGTATGTTTCAATCCTTTGCTGCCGGCAATACGTTGGTATCATTGTTGCAAATGTCCACAGGCTACGGTGGCCACTTTCCATCAGACAGACGGTTTACCTGTCTCCTGTACTCAATAAAAAAGTCTAAGTTAATAGAACACAGAAATGAATCGATTTATAATAACAAGTGGTTGCCCAGTGGTCGAAGTTCGACCATAAGTAATTTTTTTATTGCAGGAGTTCAGCAGACAGGCAGACGGCCCACTTGATGGAAAGCGGTTACCATCGTCTATGGACATTTGCAACACCAAAGGTGCTACAAATGCGCTGCTGCTCTCTTAAGGGATACTGGAACTTGGTCACTAATGCCGGAACACAATTCAAGGTTGTTATGGTGACATACTTTAGACCAGGGGTGGTCGCCATCCAGTCGGGCAAATGCCCTACCACCTGGCCGTGGGTTGTTTTGTCGCCTCTTACGACAGGCCGCCCCAACGCAGGAAATTGTATTCTTTCTCCGTTCCTGCACGGATAAATCATAAGTTTGAACATTATTAAGGTTCTGTTGTCAAAGACTATACTTCTATAATCACAGATTTCGACAAGGCCACACTGTTAATTTGACTTTAACAATAAACAAAAGAGTATATATGCGTGTGTGTGTCAAATACATGGTAGTGTGTGTAATGTTTTTTTATTGATTTTTATGTATTTTATACGTATAATTTAAACCTTTTAGCATTCTGCACTCCTTCTCTATATAAACTACTAGCTGTGCCCGCGACGTCGTCCGCGTGGAGTTTGCTTTCAAAACCCTACGATTTTGAATCATTCTTCATTGGTGCTCCGCTCCTATTGGTCTTAGCGTGATGATATATAGCCTATAGCCTTCTTCGATAAACTTACATTTTAAATATCGCGATATCTTTTGAATGAAACGTCCGAATTGAATAATTCAAAAACTTCTAGAAAGATATTGAATTCGTCTTGAATATGGAGTAATTTATTTTGATAAAGATTAATACCAATGTACAAAATAAAGAGTTTTTGAAGCGACGGCATTTTAATTATTTAAAAAAATAAAAGAAAATACTTATTTTGAGATAACTACAATAGGTAGACATATGGTTACGCGATATTTTTTTGTAGACAATCATATGTTCTGCAAAGTGGTAGTACATTGTTTTGTTCTACAATCAATAGTTTTCGCAGCGCACGCCGTGTAAGGATTTTTCGGGTCATTTTTTTACACCTTGGGTTACATTATTGGATATTTAGTAAGGATCCTTAATTTTTTTGAAAATATAATATAGCCTATAGCCTGCCTCGATAAATGTGCTATTCAACACCGAAAGAATTTTTCAAATCGGACCAGCGGTTCCTGAGATTAGCGCGTTTAAAGAAACAAACAAACTCTTCAGCTTTATAATATTAGTATAGATTAGTATAGATAAGTGTGAAATATATTCCTCAGTCCGCGCAATTTTCGTAAAAAGGGGTACAAAGTTTTTGCTTCATGATAATACTGATTACATTTTCCAAATGGTCGTAACTTCACAATGCACATGACTTCCCCTAAATAGCTTCAGCGAAAGATTCCCGCACACATTGCCAATAAATTCCTCGGGTTGATGCCATAAGTCATCCGGCCACGTGCGCTCTACTTCATCGACTAAAACGGCTATTTAGTGAATCGATATTTGGCTACAGCCGGCTCCGGAGGCCACGGTGGCCTATTAATAACGTGGCCTCTCGTGCTTGGGATTGTCGTCTCACGCAAAACAATTTTGCACCTTCGAGTTGTTAATTAAAGAGTTGCATCAGCGCCTTATTGACTCAGTTCTATCACGTCTGTATGGTAGTGTGTTGAGCTAAACAGTACACGTACGACGTAATTAGGGTGAATTTTTAAAGGCTGTAAGATTAACCATTTAACAATAAACAGGCTACTGAATTACATATCAAACTTTCTCATAAAACTGCCTAAGCATTAGATGGTCCTCTAGCAAAATTAGAAGCCACCATTTAGCAAGATTAGGCTTAGTTATAGAAAACGGTGCGGTCTTGCCAGGTGGTAGGGCATTTGCCCGACTGAAAGGCTACCACCCCTGGTCATGAGCATGCCGCCATAACAACCTTGAGTTGTGTCCCGGCATTAGTGACCAGGTTCCAGACTCATTTAAGAGAGCAGCAGCGCATTTGTAGCACCTTTGGTGTTGCAAATGTCCATAGGCGATGGTAACCGATTTCCATCCAGTAGGCCGTCTGCTTGTCTGCTGAACTCCGACAAAAAAAAAACAATCAATTCAGTCATTGACTCCTTTTGATATACATACATACATAACTTCACGCCAGTTCCCTTGCGGGGTAGGCACGAACAACAGAGCGCCATGTAGACCCATTCTTACACACCTCACTTGCTTCTTTGACATTCATAACTCTTGTCATGTACGCTTGTCTGTTCTTAAGGCTCCTGACATCACCCTCCGCTAGTACACGACTTCTGCATCCATCCACTTTTGCATTGTATATCTGTTTAGTCATTCTTTCCACATGCCCGAACCACCGGAGCATTCCTTTCCTTACCTTCACCCCAACACTCTCTTTCAGAGCAACTCTCTTTCTTACTTCGGTATTAGGAACGCGGTCCGCGAGCGTCACTCCGCCGAGTTTGCGCAGTGCTCGCATCTCGACGGCGTTTACTCCACTTTCATGCTCTCTCTTCCATACCCAACTCTCGCTTCCATACGTGAGCGTAGGTACCAGCACCGCGTACCAGATGTAATAACAAGAGTTGAAAAAGGAATATTAAGGTGGTTTGGGTATATAGAGAGGATGGATGAAAATAAAATCCCAAAACAAGTATATGACAGTATCGAGAATGGTAGACTTGGTACCGGTAGACCACGACGTACACAACATGATCAAATAACAGAAGTGTTAAAACTAGGTCAGGTAAAAAGCATATGAAGCAAAGTTGTTTATCAGAGTCGTCGCAGGTGAAGATCTATATTCAAATTCAAATTCAAAATAAGTTCCACTGGAGAACACTTTTTGAAGGTCATACATGTAAGTTAAAAAATAATTTTTACTTCCTATTCTATGTACACCGCTTCGCAATTGCTAGATGCTGTAAAGGAGAAGAAGCGGCAAGAAACTCCCCAGCAACACGTGTAGCTAAATATTTCATATTCTATTTACATCTCAAATCCTTTTTTTTATAAGTTTTGTGCAGAAGTATGTTACAGAATTACTTTTTAAAGAATTAGTGGAGTTGTAGCAAACAATGCATACTGAATAAGACCAAGACAATAAAAGGAAAGAAAAATAATGTTATAGTTATAATAATGACATGACGTAATATTTTCTTAAGTTTTCGCGACTTGTATACATAATAAAACTACGTTTTAACGGTTTTAAGCGCGGTAATTTTATTTGATTTTGGTTTTTCCGACGTTTCGGCCACTTTTCAGTGGCCGTGATCACGGAAGACAAAGATGTCAAGTGTCAACGAGTATTGTTAAAGTTTTATTTAGCCTACCGCCAACTTATTAATTTTAATTATTTAATTTTTAATTTTGTTTATGGTTATTATTTAATCTATGGGAGCCTAATCTAATTTACTACCGCTTCGCAACATGTTATGGCTTGAAGAGAAGAAGCGGCGCAAGAAACTCTTCAGCAAACATGCCTAGCTCTAATAATTTTATATAATATTAAAATGGGTGATCACGGCCACTGAAAAGTGGCCGAAACGTCGGAAAAACCAAAATCAAATAAAATTACCGCGCTTAAAACCGTTAAAACGTAGTTTTATTATGACATGACGTGCTAAAATGTTATGCTGCAATATGTCTCCATAAATAGCTTATAGTCTCTGCCTACCCCCAAGGGAAACAAACGTGATAATTGTATATGTATGTATGCTCACCAAAACCAACAATTACAAAAACCAAATGCATAGTTAACAACAGGCGGCCTTGTCGATGTAGGTAGAGCAGAAAAAGTACAATTTCCATCAGACGATGAGGTCTCTTTGTTGTACTTTAGAAATAAATGGAAATAAACTTAATTCTCTGCTCGTCGAGAAGGTAAGAGCGGATCGGTGACGCGGAAACCTCGGCTCCACCGTGGCCGGCTGTTTGCATTAAGCATTGATCTGAATGGGGCTTATCTTGATGGAGGTGAGTCGATGTGTTCCGCTTTCCAATCCATTAGTCGCCTCTGTCGCGATATCTGGCGGCCGCGCGCCTCAATATTTAATCGCCTAATGACCGCCTATGGAGCCACCCGTAACAACTAGGGATGCCCATACGTATCGATAAAAAAGAAGGAAATGTGTGGACACATAGTAGAAGTGAAACTTCAACGGGCAAGTGGCAGAACGAATTGCGACAAAATTTTAACTTGAAGTTTATGATTATATTATTTTATCAAACAAAAAAACTGAATTCGGTCCGTAACCAAAACAAACATCCATATTCTACTCTAAAATTATGCAACCCCCCCCCCCCCCACGCGACCGTAACGCTTTTCCTGACAGAAAAATCGTAATACCCCCCCGTCTATATAGAAGTTTCATTTCAATATATACTGCTCAAACACTAACATTTTTCTAGGTATTTCAAAAGCCTTTTTTTACAGACAGGCAGACGGCCCACTTGATGGAAAGCGGTTACCATCGCCTATGGACATTTGCAACACCAAAGGTGCTACAAATGCGTTGCTGCTCTCTTAAGGGAGACTGGTCACTAATGCCAGAACACAACATAAGGTTGTTATGGCGATATACTCTATACCAGGGCTGTTCGCCATCCAGTCGAGCAAATACCCTACCACCTGGCTGTGGGTTGTTTAGTCGCCTCTTATGACAGGCCGCCCCAACGCAGGAAATTGTATTCTTTCTCCGTTCCTGCACGGATAAAAGCCTGTTTTAAAAACATAAACACCACTATAGTAGTTTAAATATATTAAGCTACCACAATTAATTATTAAAGATGTTATAGATAAATTTGGATTCATTTAGTAATTAGAAAACGTCTTATATTATCGCAGACATAAGCGAAGTCTCACTTACATGACATGACATTATATACATATATTCATAAACGTTGGTAGAGGTTGGTGCTGAAGAACAAAACCTCCGTGTTACACTACTTAATATAGTGAAAGACCTGCAGGACGTACCGCGCAGAAAGTTCGGCGACTGAAGGAGCAGTGCTAATCTGTACGTGGTGTAACGCGGCGGAAATTCCGCTGTTTCATAGGTTATTTAAAAAACATTGCGAGCGTGTTGAGACACACTTTCCACCGCTGAGTTCTCCGCAGGTGTGTCGCTAGACTTAAAACAACTGTCACATATATTTTATGTTCAATATTACTTAACAGCTCTTACATAATTTATTGAGAATTCTGATCAAATATTTACGAAGCTTGTAATTTTTATATTTATACTAGCTGTCCCGGCAGACGTTGTTCTGCCCTGAAGAAATAAAATTAAGAACCCGATTCCAGCGCCAACTACCGGGTCTAAATGTAAGCTATCCATCTTTCAAGTCGGACCAAACTGCACACGGTGTCCAAATTTGATTAAAATCGGTCAAGTAGTTTAGGAGTTCATCACGGACAAACAACGTGACACGTAATTTATATATATTAAGATTAAAAGTAAGATTTATGCAAAGATCACATAAAAAAAGCATTTATGCCTTTTATCTGTGCAGGAACGGAGAAAGAATACAATTTCCTGCGGCCGGGTGGCCTGTCGTAAGAGGCGACAAAACAACCTACAGCCAGGTGGTAAGGTATTTGCCCGACTGGATGACTATCACCCCTGGTCTAAAGCATGTCGCCATAACAACCTTGAGTTGTGTTCCGGCATTAGTGACCAGGTCCCAGTCTACCTTAAGAGAGCAGCAGCGCATTTGTAGCACCTTTGGTGTTGTAAATATGTATAGGCGACGGTAACCGCTTTCCATCAAGTGGACCGTCTGCCTGTCTGCTGCACTCCTGCAATAAATAAAATATAAACATGTTTCTATTCCTACATACATACATATACATAACTTCACGCCAATTCCCTTGCGGGGTAGGCACGAACAACAGAGCGCCATTCAGGCTTATTCTTACACACCTCACTTGCTTCTTTGACATTCATAGCTCTTGTCATGCACGCTCGTCTGTTCTTAAGGCTCCTGACATCACCCTCTGCTAGTAAACGATCAATTTGATCATGGAAGGTGTGTCGTGGCCTTCCACGACTTCTGCATCCATCCACTTTTGCATTGTATATCTGTTTAGTCATTCTTTCATCATGCATTCTTTCCACATGCCCGAACCACCGGAGCATTCCTTTCCTTACCTTCACTCCGACACTCTCTTTCAGAGCAACTTTCTTTCTTACTTCGGTATTACGAACGCGGTCCGCGAGCGTCACTCCGCATATTTTGCACAGTGCTCGCATCTCGACCGCGTTTACTCTACTTCCATGCTCTCTCTTCCATACCCAACTCTCTACTAGTTTCTATTCTTCTACTAGCAATACCTATTGCTCCCAAATTTTAAAGTGCTATCCGTAAACTAGTCATTATGATGCCTTTTTGACCTCACTACAGATCATGACGGTAGATTATTGCTTACTGTTTGAACGTCATTGAAATGCTATAATAAGCAAAGTACAGTCTACGAGAATCATACATTTTATTTATTCTAGCTTTTCAGTAAATAGTTTTATTTGTAAAATGTTATTGACTAGCGACCCGCCGCGGTTTCACCTGCGCTCTGTCCCGCTCCCGTGGTATATAGCGTAATGTTATATAGCCTATGACACTCCCTGTTAACGTAGCTTTACAACAGTAAAAGAATTTTGAAAATCGGTTTAGTAGATCCAGAGATTACCCCCTACAACGTCACAAACTCACAAACTTTGCCTCTTTATAATATTATAAGTATAAGTATATTAAGTATAGATTATAACTTAGAAAATATGTTAACTTAAAACAAAAGATTAGCTCTAGGACATGTTATTCTTATTATTAACTAGCTTTTGCCCGCGACGTCGTCCGCGTGGAATTTGTTTTCAAAACCGTCCGATTTTGAAACATTCTTCATTGGTGCTCCGCTCTTATTGGTCTTAGCATGATGATATATAACCTATAGCCTTCCTCGATAAATGGGCTATCTAACGCTGAAAGAATTTTTCAAATCAGACCAGTAGTTCCTGAGATTAGCGCGTTCAAACAAACAAACTCTTCAGCTTTATATATCAGTGTAAGAAGACATCGACAACAATGTCGTATATTGATAGGACATCGATAAATTTCATCGGATTCCCAAGTGTTGCTGGCACATACCTATTGCGAGCTAAGGGTTCGCTCACAGGCCAAGGTCGGCTGGGGGTTGGCCTGCATTAATTGGGGTGGAAGCAGTGGCTCAGTCGAGTGCGTCCGCGAACCCAACAAACACCGGATTTCGTAAACAAAGATCGTTTATAAACCACTTGATGAGAAGAGATTAAGCCGAAGGACACATAACGGCTCTTTGCAATAAGAGAGTTTTCTTACAAATGGTATAAAATTAGTACCTATTACTTGTATGGAGTTTATATTAAATACCTACCAATAAAGGTCTACTATAGATAAGCTTTTTTAAAAAGATTTTTAAATACAAGCTTTTCAGATCCTGGATATCATGTAGCCGCAGAGTGCTAGCCAAGACAAGTAAAACGAGCCCAAACACGACGGGTCTATCTTGTTTAGTACAGGAGTTCCTATGTCCACCTTCCGACTCCATCATCAGATCAGCTCCATGGTATCATATTATTGCATTGTCACGCGATATACATATGCGCGCAAAATTTCAGCTCAATCGGAATCCGGGAAGTTGGTCAAATTTAATTTGCAAGATTCCACCCGAACTTACATACATCTATTGCAAGTTAAATAAAAGCTTGTAATGATCAAATCTTTGTCAAATTTCAAGTATTTGTCAAACTGTTTAATCGTGTGCAGTTTTGTATAATATGTTTGTTAAACAACCCATGAGTTTGATCGTCAAAATAATTATGCTTGATGGAATTTTGGATTGACGGCGTTTTTGGCGGTGTTTTTCAAAGAAGATCAACAGCTGCAATATTACGAGTTAAGAGTTTATGCTGTAATTTATTTTAACCTATTTCTGCTCTGCTAGGAATGCCAATAACCCCTAGATACGTGGACAGTTCAGTTCAATTATAATATAATATAATATCATAAATGTCCCACTGTTGGGCTCGGGCCTCTCACTATAGGGGGAACGAAAATTATACCCACCACGCTTGTCCAATGTGCAGGTTGCATCACGGTGTTTTCCTTCATCGTTATTAGCACGTAGTAATTGTGGCAATAGAAACATCAGGTCAGAAAACTGGCTAAGTGGTGCATGCGTTTCGGCCAGGATCGAACCCGCGCCCTTTGAGGCTGGGAGGCGTGCTTTTTTTCAGGCGGGCGAAATGCTATCTATAAGGGATCAGACCATTATCAATTATGGAGAGAGTCGGGGTGAAGGTAAGGAAAGGAATGCTCCGGTGGTTCGGGCATGTGGAAAGAATGCATGATGAAAGAATGACTAAACAGATATACAATGCAAAAGTGGATGGATGCAGAAGTCGTGGAAGGCCACGACACACCTTCCATGATCAAATTGATCGTGTACTAGCAGAAGGTGATGTCAGGAGCCTTAAGAACAGACGAGCGTACATGACAAGAGTTATGAATGTCAAAGAAGCAAGTGAGGTGTGTAAGAATAAGCCTAAATGGCGCTCTGTTGTTCGTGCCTACCCCACAAGGGAACCGGCGTGAAGTTATGTATGTATGTATGTATCAATTATGGAGGCATTCCACTAAGGGCAATCCAAACAGTAATTGATCGGCTTGTGTGGAGACTCGAGACTATTGGACGTACAACGGCTAATACCCACTAAAACCTCCCTCCTCGGATGCCCCGCGTTTATGGCAGGAAAGGTATGAGACTTAGAACGTAGTTACGCGCTAGCCATTATGCTTTCTTTTTTTTTTAAGGCGGGGGAAATGCTATTTACGCACAATACTGGGTCCTTTGTAAGGAATTAGACCATAGTTGATCATGAAGGCTTTCCCCTTTGATAAGGGGCAATCCGAACAATAATCAAGCCAGCTTGTGTGGAGACTCAGAGAAGTTGCACGGGCAACACCCACTACCCACTAAAACCACCCTCCTCCCATGTGCGCCGCGCTTTTTATGAAGGAAAGGCTGAGACTTAGAACGTAGTTACGCCCAGTCCGTACCAGCGCAAAAAGTGCCTGAATGTGCCCCGGGAATCAGAACACATCCACTTCGTCAGCGGGGGTGATGGATCCTTTGCTCCCTTGATAGCTAAAGGCCCCCCGAAGGGGTATTATTCAGGGTGGGAAGTCATGCGCATACCTGCGTCTCCGGATGCCAGCCAACCGCCGGCGTCCCCATCTCGTTCGGCGGCCTCTTTGAGAGACATTACCGTCTCGGAAAAAGTAACCGCCGCCCCCCAGGTATCGCTGCTATGCAGCATGGCTTTCAGCAGACTGCAGAGCGAGTCGATCGCTCCTACTTGCGTCTCGAGTTCGAAACGCTGCGGCGCCCATGCCGCGCACTCGACTAGCGTGTGAAACGCCGTGTCGGGTGCGCCGCACTGGCGGCATTCCGGGGAAGGCGAGCAGCCCACAATGCGACACAGATACTTATCGAAACACCCGTGTCCGGTAAGTGTCTGTGTCATCCTGAAGGTCAGGGTTCCGCTTCGCTAGACATTACGCAACATTAGCCGTCAAGTCAATTAAATAAATGGAAAATATAATGATTGCTTAGGGCTGTGCATATCGATAAATTCGTATACGCTGCAATATATCATATAACTAGTACAATCGGCGGTCTTATCGCTAACAGCGTTTTCTTCCAGACAACCTTCTGGAAATTATTTTACATTTCTAATAATGGATCAGTATTCAGTGCGCATAGTTTAAAACATGTACAATCATATATACATATATTAATAGTAGATAAAAATACACATACATATTTATATACAAATATATGTACATAGAATTACATACGCATACATAAATTACTGTTTACAAATTTAGATAGTGATCTTTGAGGAGTTTATTAAAAGATGTAAGTGACTTTGCACTTCTGATGCTCATTGGTAATGCATTCCACAACCTTACAGCCTGCACAGTAAAAGATTTCTGACAAAATTGCGTTATTTGTCTCTATATGTGTTGGCCGTTCAATTTCTATCCGTGCAGGAACGGAGAAAGAATACAATTTCCTGCGTTGAGGTGGCCTGTCGTAAGAGGCGACTTAACAACCCACAGCCAGGTGATAGGGCATTTGCCCGACTGGACGGCTACCACCCCTGGTCTAAAGTATGTCGCCATAACAACCTTGAGCTGTGTTCCGGCATTAGTGACCAGGTTCCAGTCTCCCTTAACAGAGCAGCAGCGCATAAATGATGCGATGGTAACCGCTTTCCATCAAGTGGGCCGTCTGCCTGTCTGCTGATCTCCTGCAATAAAAAAAAATATTAGCCGAATTAATTTGCATGTCATTTTGAGTGATATCTTGAGGTAAAGTTATCATTCATTGATAAATCTGATGAAAATTGAAAATAGAAGAATCTGAAATTCAAACTGTTCTTCAATAATACTATTTTGAGGGTATTCTAGTATAATTTTAAATTCAATTTATTAAAAAACTTGGTTTAGTAACTTAGCGTCTAATGCACTCGCGTTTCAAATGTGTACATATAGTAAAAATGATTAATAACTACCCACACATATATCTCTACTACACACATACGATCATATTACGACCTAGACGCCGACACAAACAAATTCACACCTGCATACCTGTAAAAACACACTTTATTATCTTTCGGCATTTGGGCTTATTTTGTTTACTTTGTGTTTAAAATTTGTAATTAGAAAAACAGCCTATTGTATATTTTAATCTGTTCTTAGTCATTAGCCAAGTGTGTCGAACTGATTCGAAGAAATTCGGTCAGGCAGACATATTGTATCGGTGCAGTATAAAGCATTGGCCCAATGGAGAGATTGGCAGTCAAGCGATAACTACAAGCGTGGCAAGACGTGTATGAATTCGTATATAGTCATAGACTTTGCGCGTGTTATTGAATCGTGCATTACGCTTGTACTAGTTGTGTTCAGTTATATTTGTACTTGTGTTATACATGTTTGTATAGTTCTAAATAAAGTCTATAATAATTCCAACGGCATTTTAATTCGAGTCCCGTAACTCGTAACAATATTAAGTTTTTAAAAACCTTGTAGAAAGGGCAATTTTCTCACTGAATAGCACCTTCCAGAAAACACAGTTACTTTGTAAACACTAAAATACAAAAGTACTTGTTAAAATTTAAGAATTGTAATGATTTTGAAATGAAAAGGCCAGCTTCAAAATTACATTTCATCCCGAAATAAAAAACTCCAAGAATGCAAAGCTCAAAATTAACCGAACAAAGGTACATTTTCTCATGGAAGTATATACAAGCCGATTCTTAACTAAACAAACTGGTTCAGTCCACCAACGGACAAGCGACCTTTTTTATATACATAATACGGAATAGCATCGCCTCGTTTCACAGCGCCTCTCACTTATCATTAGTGTTGCCAACACCCGGATAGATATTAAAAAAATAGATGTCGAACAATTGGGTTACCAGGTCTCAAGATATTAATAGCAGTAATGTTTTCATTTTCTCTGGTTGACGGTATACAGGTTTGATTCCTGACATAGTACCTTTTGTTAATAAACTTGTCGTAATTTGCTTTAGCGTGTTTGGAATGGGGCCGTAGACTTGTGCGTTGTATATTACTCTTAGTTTTTTTTATAGCTGGAGTACAGCAGACACGACCTGATGGAAAGCGGTTACCGTCGCCTATGGACGTTTGCAACACCACAGATGTTACTAATGACCCCCTTTTTGAAAAACTCCACATCGTAGTGTTAAGGGAAAACAACGGCTGGGAGCTCATTCTAAAGCCCCACGGCAAGAGAAACGTTCTGCAGAACTGTTGCGTACATGAGCGAAGTGGCTCAAGGAAGTGGGGGTGAACTCCCAACCGATAGCGAGTGGTGCGATGGTAGAGAGAGGACGAAGGCACCATTCTAAACAGTTCTTCGGAACATGGAGACAGAGTCTCTCCTAAGATCAAGCGTATCTAGACCGTCTGTGAATATGGGATCATCAATAACATTGAACACAGTCCAAAAGGTCTGAGTAGTAAGTACTCCATATGCGGCTTCACCTGGGATTTATAAAGCACAAGGCGTTGCCATAGTGCGAAGTACTGCTTGGACTGGTTTAGTACTTCCAGCTTCTTAGAGGCAAATTTTGCTGGCCTTCAAGATGGCCCCTGAACTGAACATCGTTCGCGATGTCAACACCGAGGATCCCAATACTCTTGGATGTGGTAAGGGGAGTTCTTTGGTACTGAAGCGTTTGCTAGGACGGAGTTTTTTGGCAGAGAATACTGTTACGAGTTGCAGGACTCGAATTAAAAAACCCGTTGGAATTATTATAGAGTTTATTAGGACTATACAAACAGGTATAATGCAGGTACAAATATAAACGAACGCAACAAGTCCAAACGTAATGCAGAAGGTCGTAATTAACTAAATAGACTCTCGTAGTAGTGGTTCTCTCTCGACTGCCTCGTCCCTTAATCGAGGCATTGCTTTATACTGCACAGATGCAATATGTCTGCCCAGCCGCGTGAACCGAATTTCCCAGAATCAGTTTGTACTTTAAATCCGACACACCTGGCTAATGACTGCCATAAAAGATTACAATACACATCAGGCTCTTTTCTAATAACAAATTTTAAACACGAAGTAATCAAAAGCAGTCCAAATGCTGAAAGCTAATAAAATGTGTTTCTACAGGTATGCAGGTGTGAATTTGTCTTTGTCGGCGTCTAGGTCGCAACAATACGCAGAACTGTGTCTTCCTTGGGTTGAAATGGACAAGGTTTTGCCTCCCCCATTCAGAGACTTTCTCTAAGGAATACTGTACTTCAGACACAAGTCTAACCCGACTTTACTCCACAAATTCCACAAGTTAAAGTATATAATGTGTGTTTGTCTATTGATATAAACATATAAATTCATAAGAAAATACAATTTACTTATTTTGATCTTAACGATATGTAGCTACCTACACGGGCTGCTGTGTAATCGCGAATTGCAAAGGGTGATATGAAACGACTCGCATACTCATATTTATGTACTATAGATATTTCTAATGATAAATGAAAGCAACCCACTAACGTCCCACTTCTGGGCTTGAGCCTTCTTTCATGTTTGGCGGATTTGGTATATGTATTTATGTAGGATTCCTCGCGATATTTATTTTTTCAAAAGGACATAATTTTAAGAGTGGGTATACACAGTCAAAAAACTACCACATGCGAGACGCAGTTGTCCTATCAAATAAATCCTTAGGAACTCACATATGCAGCATATTGTTACGAGTTACGAGACTCGAATTAAAATTCCTTTGGAATTATTATACAGTTTATTAGAACTATACAAACACGTATAACACAGGTACAACTCAAACGAAATGCAGAAGGTCGTAATTCAATAAAACGCGCAAAGTCCGTCACTAATAGATTCCTGAATGTACACACGTCTCGCCTTGATCGTGGTTCTCGCTCGACTGTCTCCATCAGGCTCTCGTTTTATACCTTACAAACACAAATGTGTCCGTATCGTAGTCGACATAATCCGCAACACCTGGCTAATGATTCCCCTGCAGGCAGTCATAAATGAGTACAATAAACAATAGGCTGTTCTCTAGAAACGTATGCCAATAAATAAGTAAACAAAAGAAGACGATCATAAAAGAATCACAATCAGTTCAAATGCCGACAGGTAATAAAATGTAAGTTGTAACAATACAAACTCCGGTAGTATTCCGACCTTGTAGGGTATCTGAAGTGAAACTTCTTTAGAAACGTTGTAATTTGAAGCTCGATGAAACTAAAAAGAGACAAACACATAAATCTATAGAAATAAGCCTGCGAGAGAATGAGATAGAATACATTATATTTGATGATTTAAAAACTATGCTAATACAGATAGAGTTGGAAATGTTTTGAAGTTGTTCGTAAATACTTCAAATGTCGTGTTTTAAAGCTTAAATATGTTATAACGATACTAGCTGCGCCCCGCGGTTTTACCTGCGTGATGATGGAACATCGTTATATTTTGGATAATACACAATACCAATGTCAAAAATGCATTCAATTCGGTCAATAGGTGCACTCTGCTGTCCGAAGTTGAAAAACATTTTCCCAAAATTGACAAGTTTGTTCATCAGTGCTACAATGAAAATTCTTATTTGGTATATCAAAATAACCGCGTTCGTAATACCGAAGTAAGAAAGAGAGTTGCTCTGAAAGAGAGTGTCGGGGTGAAGGTAAGGAAAGGAATGCTCCGGTGGTTCGGGCATGATGAAAGAATGACTAAACAGATATACAATGCAAAAGTGGATGGATGCAGAAGTCGTGGAAGGCCACGACACACCTTCCATGATCAAATCGATCGTGTACTAGCAGAAGGTGATGTCTGGAGCCTTAAGAACAGACGAGCTTGCATGACAAGAGTTATGAATGTCAAAGAGGCAAGTGTGGTGTGTAAGAATAAGCCTAAATGGCACTCTGTTATTCGTGCCTACCCCACAAGGGAACTGGCGTGAAGTTACGTATGTATGTATGTAAAATAACCTAATGCATTCGGCAACGGGATGTCAGCAGGGCGCCCCTCTCGGGCCAGCCATTTTTTCATTTGCCATCCATGCTATCATTAAACAATTAAACTTTAAATTCAACGTGTGGTATCTCGCCGATGGGACCTTAGGAGGTAATATAGATACAAGTGAAAAAGGATCTAAATTTTTTAATACAAGAGTATGGAAAAATAGTTTACATCGTTTCCAATTTACCTGGCAACATTGGCTTACTTTTTCCACGAGGCGTCCTCCCCCCGCGCCCCCGTCGCCTCGATAAACGCCCCCGGGGAGTCCCCTTTTTGTTCGCGAAGCCGTTTGACATGCCACCAATGATATATTTGTATTCCGCGTTATGACGAATCGCTTTTTTCGCAAAACATGAATATTGATATTGTTCGTGTCGCTTTTCAAAGTTAATATTTTGGATTCTTCATATTTTCCAACTTGTCTAGTTGATAACGGGTCTTTTGTAATCTATTATCATATATACATCTATTTTCGTCGATGAAATTTAGCAAGAATTTGAACCGGAATCTCTAGATGTGGAATGTTAATTTTTTTTTTTTTTATATTGCAGGAGTTCAGCAGACAGGCAGACGACCCACTTGATGGAAAGCGGTTACCATCGCCTATGGACATTTGCAACACCAAAGATGCTACAAATGCGCTGCTGCTCTCTTAAAGGAGTCTGGAACCTGGTCACTAATGCCGGAACACAACACAAGGTTGTTATGGCGGCATACTCTAGACCAGGGGTGGTCGCCATCCAGTCGAGCAAATACTCTACCACCTGGCTGTGGGTTGTTTAGCCGCCTCTTACGACAGGCCACCGGGCCGCAGGAAATTGTATTCTTTCTCCGTTCCTGCACGGATAAAATTAAATGTTAAATTAAATTAAATGTTAACATCGCTAGCGAAACTTCATTCGCGTTATCACGATGACATATCTAAACGGAGCGTTAGGTAAACTTCTAGGCGCTAAGAACCTCAGCCAGAAGGCCCAGCTCGCCGTACACAACGCGGTGCTGGTACCTACGCTCACGTATGGAAGCGAGAGTTGGGTATGGAAGAAAGAGCATGAAAGTAGAGTAAACGCGGTCGAGATGCGAGCACTGCGCAAAATCTGCGGAGTGACGCTCGCGGACCGCGTTCGTAATACCGAAGTAAGAAAGAGAGTTGGTCTGAAAGAGAGTGTCGGGGTGAAGGTAAGGAAAGGAATGCTCCGGTGGTTCGGGCATGTGGAAAGAATGCATGATGAAAGAATGACTAAACAGATATACAATGCAAAAGTGGATGGATGCAGAAGTCGTGGAAGGCCACGACACACCTTCCATGATCAAATTGATCGTGTACTAGCAGAAGGTGATGTCAGAAGCCTTAAGAATAGACGAGCTTGCATGACAAGAGTTATCACGGATCAGTTTAATTAGTACTTGGGATCTGTACTTACTGCGTTCGGGGATATCGACGACGACCTCAAGGCCCGTGTTACAGCAGCTTGGGCCAAGTGGCGTGAGGTGACAGGTGTCATTTGTGACCCCGAAATGCCGGTTAAATTAAAAGGACAGGTCTATAAATCCATCATTAGACCTGTCCTTTTGTATGGCAGTGAAGCGTGGCCTGTACTTGAGCGACACAACCAAGAAGTGTGTGACGGAGATGAATATGCTACGATGGATGTGCGGAGTGAGGCGGAAAGACCGTGTCTGGAACTCCCGCATCCGCGGCAGTTTTCATGTCCGTGACATAGCAGACAAACTGCAAGAGTGTCTCTTACGCTGGTACGTGTCTAGCCGTGCCGCCACCGCCAGGTCCCAGTCGAAGGGGAAGGCCCAAGAAATGCTGTAAAGGATAACATGCGTACCAATGGTTCCTAAACGGGGGATGCTGAAGACCGCGCGAAGTGGAGTAGAAAAAGTAGGAAAACGGACCCTGGGCCTCGGAGTGAACGCTCCGAACGCAACTGGGATTTAACACTCGGCTGATAATGATACAAGGGCAGTGTCTCCGAATTATTTCTTCGTACCTTGCATTAAAATTTAATCCGTGCAGGAACGGAGAAAGAATACAATTTCCTGCGGTCGGGCGGCCTGTCGTAAGAGGCGACTTAACAACCCACAGCCAGGCGGTAGGGCATTTGCCCGACTGGATGGCTACCACACCTGGTCTAAAGTATGTCGCCATAACAACCTTGAGTTGTGTTCCGGCATCAGTGACCAGGTTACAGTTTCCCTTAAGAGAGCAGCAGCGCATTTGTAGCAACTTTGCTGTTGCAAATGTCCATGGGCGATGGTAACCGCTTTCCATCAAGTGGGCCGTCTGCCTGGCTACTGATCTCCAGCAATAAAAAAAAAAAAAAAAATCAAAATATACCTACCTACCTATTAAATCAATTAGCAAATAATTGATATTAAACTATTAGTTCATGACATGAAATAATGTTTATTCTCTGGTCGAATCTTCATTATACAACCTTGATACATTCTTTGATAAAATTACAACACTAGCAGTTACATTGCTGTGCGCTACGTCTCTGCGACGCTACGCCGGCTACACTGGCGTAGCGCCAACCGCCACAGATGCAAGCTACGTGCCTTTCTGATAGCGCAACGGTCTAATCGATATGTTAGCGCCCGTGCTACGCTCTTCTACGGAATCATTATTCTGGAAGGTATATATGACTCTTATTTTATGCTTTATAATATCCTGTTGATATGTTTGTTTTGGGAATTTCTGCAAACAAAGAGCTTTAAGTCAAGTCTTATTTGATATTTGTTATCTGTGCAGGAACGGAGAAAGAATACAATTTCCTGTGTTGAGGCGGCTTGTCGTAAGAGGCGACTTAACAACCCACAGCCAGGTGGATGGCTACTACCTCTAGAGTATGTCGCCATAACAACCTTGAGTTGTGTTCCGGCATTAGTGATCAGGTTCCAGTCTCCTTTAAGAGAGCAGCGTCGTCCATAGGCGATGATAACCGCTTTCCATCAAGTGGGCCGTCTACCTGTCTGCTGATCTCCTGCAATAAAAAAAAATATTCGTCACTTTTGTTGATATCTAACGTCAGCCAAGTTCTAGACCTTTAACGCCAAATAATTAATTTCTTGTTTAGACTCGAAAGTGAAATGTTACTAGACAGTTAAGATTTTTCGGGTTTCCGTAGTTATTTTGACGAAAATCAGTTTACAATACATGTAAGACCATAATTGCGACTTGCCCATGACAATTGTAACATCACGTACGTGGACTAACTTATTACTTCATAGCAAGGTCAACTTACTCTGAACACTCCAACCACATTTATCACGTATGTGGATTATTCAAAGTTTTAACCTTGATATGAAATCAGTCAATTAGTCCACGTACGTGACGTAACAAAAGCTCGATATGGAACAGAACTACAGGTAGTGTATAATCAGTCCTGGGAGAGAGGGGATTTTCTATACGATATAATAGAATTATAAACATACAAATTTGTTGCAGTGAGTGTTAACAACAATCAAAGTAAATACACCCGGGTCATGTACGTAAATAATGCACACCATACCGCGATGTAACTTTCTAGTGGCGCCATCTAGTTCTAAGTAACAATATCTACAAACAGGCAGTAATAATCACTATAGAAATATTGACAAGTACGAGGACAGAAATCCAAAGGATTCTTCTCTTCTCCATCGTCACACTCTTGGCAGAGTGGTCGTGGTCCTCATGACAGGGGTGGTGGCAAGCTTCACAATTCGTCGCCATTCCTCTCGCACTGTAGCTTTCCTCGTGCATTCGTGGATTGGACCATATATATAAAATAATAATAAATAAATCGGCAGACAAACACACACATTGTACACCCCCAAATTAAGCAAGTTACGCTTGTGTTATGGATAATATACAACGGACTACTCTGGGGCCGATCCCAGACACCCAGACCATAGTAAATAACGGAGAAAATACGTTTCCGAAATTTACTATACCAGGAATCGAACCCGGAACCTCTGCGTTGCAGTGAGGTAGGCCGGCAAAGGCTTAGCCCGCTCAACCACAGAGGCCGTCGAAAAATATATGGAAGCCGTATACAGACAGACTAATCCATGATACATTATTTTTTCATAATAACTCTACGAACTCTAGTTCCGGACCCTTGTTTAAAATTTAATTTAGAAAAATATTTAGAACTCATACACACTAACTTTGAATTTTTTTATTGCAGGAGATCGGCAGACAGGCAGACGGCCCACTTGATGGAAAGCGGTTACCATCGCCTATAAATATTTGCAACACCGAAGTTGCTACAAATGCGCTGCTGCTCTCTTAAGGGAAACTGGAACCTGGTCACTAATGCCGGAATGAAACTCAAGGTTGTTATGGCGACATACTTTAGACCAGGTGTGGTAGCCATCCAGTCGGGCAAATGCCCTACCACCTGGCACCTATTTGTTACTTTTGTTATTGAGTGTGTTATGTGTGGTAACCCTACGGTTTTCCACGCATATGGGGCAACCCTGTTGTTTCTCACATAACAAATTCAAAGAAAACCCCTCATCCAAGCTACTTGGGGGTGACTCATGCATACGCGTGGGAAAGTGCTGAGTCGAGAGATTCCTGCAAAGCCTCGGAACCACCCTGTGGACTGATAGACGAGACAGAGTGGCTCCAATCGCGGTAGCACTCGGTCATAATTCATCATCATCATGATCATCGTGATCAATTTAAGTTATTTTTTTTTATTACAGGAGATCAGCAGACAAGATAGATAGATAGATAGATAGATAGATAGATAGATAGAAAAGATAGAAAACTCTTTATTGTTCACCACATACACATAAAATAAACAATTTACAGTAGTCACATTTAAGCATTAAAGTAGGAACAAAGGGCGGCCTTATCGCTTTAGAGCGATCTCTTCCAGACAACCCGGGCTATGGATTTTATTAACGGGAGATTCGCAAGTGTATGACGGTGGTGTGCAAATTAAATACATATATATATATATATATAGGATATATAAATATTACACAATACATATACCTACAATGAATAAAAAATAGAGAATAAACAATAACACATATTAATATTATATATATACTAATATATACATCATTAATATGTGTATAGCAACAGCAATAGCTATACAATATTAATAATAGTATTAATACATAATATATTAATATTATATATACTAATATAGATAATATGAATATAAAAATACACTAATAAATAAACGTACATGTATTTAGGTCTTAAATATTTATTATAAAGTGAGGTAATATTCACGTACCAGTTTTTTAAAAATGGCGAGTGACTTTGCCTGTTTTATGTTTTCGGGCAATGAGTTCCACAGCCGGACAGCCTGCACAGCAAAGGATTTGGTGTAGAAAGTAGAAACGTGTGCAGGTGTTTTTAAGGCAAGATTGTTAGAAGAGCGCAAATTAAGGGTGTGAGATGTATGGAGGAAATCAAAACGTTCCTTAAGATAGGAAGGAGTAGAAGGAATAAATAATACGCTATACAGCAGATTGAGAAGATGAGCATTCCGGCGAAGTGAGATTGACAACCACTTGAGCTTTTTGCGATATTCAGAGACATGGTCATATTTCTTTAAACCAAATATAAACCTGATACAAAAATTTTGAAGTCGCTCTAGTTTATTCAGTTGTTCTACGGTAAGGTCAAGATAACAGGCGTCCGCATAGTCAAGGATCGACAGTAAAAGCGATTGAGCAAGTGTAACCTTGGTAGCAGTCGGTAGAAAGTATTTTAACCTCCTAAGCGAAGCAGAAGAAGCAAAGACCCTACGACTGAGTTCTGTGATGTGAGGCCACCAAGACAGTTCCCTATCGATGATTACGCCCAGATTTTTAACTTTATCACTAATATGAAGACACGTCCCATCGAATAACAAGTCCGGTAATAAAGACCAGTTTATCTTTGATATCATGCGTGAGCTTCCAATTATGATGGCCTGGGTTTTACTTGTGTTCACTTTTAGGCCGTGTGCTCGACTCCAAGCAAGTATGCGGCCCAAGTCATCATTAATTGTGTTTATAGCGTCTTTGATATTTTCTACTCTAGCTTGCGCGTAAATCTGCAAATCGTCTGCATAGAGATGATAGGATGAAGATAAATTGTAAGAGATGGTATTAATAAAAATAGCAAATAGAAGCGGAGATAAAACGCCGCCCTGAGGGACACCAGCAGTTAGACTTTGCCATGACGAGTAAGATTCATCGATGCGTATCCTCTGCTGTCGCCCATACAGGTAACTACGAAACCAGTCAATAACTGTTGGAGATATGTTGAGAGAGCGGAGAATTGCTAATAAAATCTCAAAATCTACATTGTTAAACGCGCTACTGAAATCAAGTAGTGACAGTACTGTCAGAAGACCGTTATCCATACCCTGTCGGATGTCATCAGTAATTTTGATTAGAGCTGTAGTTGTACTGTGACCTGGACGAAATCCGGATTGATATGGATTCATTAAACAGTTTTTATTTAAAAAAGCACTAAGTTGCTGATGAACTAAACGTTCAAGGACTTTGGACATAAATGGAAGGATAGATATTGGACGAAAATCGGAAAAGGAAAGGGGGTTACGTTTTTTTGGCAAAGGAATTATTTCGGCTTCCCTCCAGGCTAAAGGGAATGTAGTTGTAGCTATGGAGTAGTTGAGGATGTGTGAGATGATGGGGCTGATGACATCAAGTATGGGTAAGATCATATTTCGACTAATAATGTCACTACCGACCGCATTTGACGTTATGGATTTAACAGCTCTTACAACATCACAATCAGTAAATTGAGAAAGAACAAATGGAGAATGCTGTGGAGTTGGAAGTGAACAGATTACTTTTAGAGTTTTTGACTTAATTGTCGGACTGAAATCGGAAGATGTAGCAAAATGCTGGTTTAGAAGATTAATATTTAAATTATTGGAATTTGATACATGAGATGATTTACCAACTCCCAGTGATTTAAGGAATTTCCAAACTTTTGCTGGATTGTCATTTTCAACTGAACTGTGAATATATCGGCGTTGTGCGTTCCTACATGCTCTATTGCAGCGATTGCGAGCATTTATAAATGCCTGCCTGTTTACATCCGTAGGACGACATTTAAACCTTGTTTTGGCTTTACTCTTTTGGTTTATAAGACATATAAGCAGACAGGTGCCACAAATTCGCTGCTGCTCTCTTAAGGGAGACTGGAACCTGGTCACTAATGCCGGAACACAATTCAAGTTTGTTATGGCGACATACTTTAGAGCAGGGGTGGTAGCCATCCAGTCGGGCAAATGCCCTACCACCTGGCTGTGGGTTGTTAAGTCGCCTCTTACGACAGGCCGCCCGGCCGCAGGAAATTGTATTCTTTCTCCGTTCCTGCACGGATAAAAATTAATTATTATTGTAACAATTATATTTGGTTTTTTTAGAAATTCCTCCGACGGCCATCTTGTGTGACATTTAATGAATGCATGTTTGTGTTGTGGTGTACCTTAAGAATAACTTATCATATTAATTTATTCTAATTTTAATACTAAACTTATACTAATATAGAGTGTATCTGTTACATGCTGGTGTTGTGAGGAAGTGCATGTGCAGTGTGGTCCTTATATCTATACTTATATAATTGTTATGAATCGCGAGACTCGAATTAAAATGCCGTTTGAATTATTATAGAGTTTATTAGAACTATACAAACACGTATAACACAGGTACAAATATAACCAAACACAACAAATCCAAACGTAATGCAGAAGGTCGTAATTCCATAAAACGCGCAAAGTCCGTCACTTATTAGATTCCCGATTGTAGTACACACGTCTTGCTTCGCTCGACTGCCTCGTCCCTCAATTGGGGCATTGCTTTATACTGCACAGATGCAATATGTCTGCCCGGCCGCGTGGCCGAATTTCCTAGAATAAATTTGTACTTTAAATCCGAGACACCTGGCTAATGAGTCGACCGCAATAGCCATACACGTGTACAATAAAACAATGGACTGTTCTTTAGAATAATTAGTAAACGCATGCCAATAAATAAGTAAACAAAAGAAGTCCAAATGCCGAAAGGTAATAAAATGTGTTCTCTACAGGTGTGAATTCGTTTTTGTCGGCGTCTAGGTCGTAACAATATTAACCTAACTAGTGCCATGTGTGTTGTTTTTTCCGTTTACTGTGTCTGGGTTATTAATTTTTAGGCTCTTCGTGTTGGTTTGTTTGTGAAATGTGCGTGTAATGCAATGCGGTGGTAGTGCGCATTGGTGTCAGTATGTGAGTAAGCTTTATTGCTGGTTCCATGATACATTGAAACCATACAAAGGACGGTCGAATCTTTTATCTCAAACACTTCCAGAAGAGTTATTCAAAGTCAGATCAAGGGGTCGCAGCGATCAATGTATCCAACGAAGCCTTAACTGCGATCATATCTTTTCAGTTGAACCGGGACAATTGTTTGTGACGAGCCGTCATATCTTAAGTCGCCGATCATGCCTTTTATTCCAACGGACCTTATTTTCAACTAGCTTTCTAACCTACTTCGAAAATAGGAGGAGGTTCACAATTCGTCTTGTTCTTTCCACCACCTTGTTTGGAAGAAAATATAGTATTGTTACAACCTAGGCAAATTCTACGTACAGATTTGTAGAAGCACATTTATTACCCGTCGGCATGTGAACTAATTGTAACTCTTTTATGATCGTCTTCTTTTGTTTACTTATTGATTGGCATACATTCTTAGAGAACAGCCCATTGTTTTATTGTACTCGTTTAGGGCCGCTTGCAGTCGAATCATTAGCCAGGTGTTGCGGATTAAGTCGACTACGATACGGGAACATTTGTATCTGTGAGGTATAAAACGACGGCCTGATGGCAAGAGACGGAAGTTCAGCGACAACTACGATCAAGGCGTGACGCGTGTACAATCGGGAATCTATTAGTGACGGACTTTACGCGTTTTATTGAATTTGTTGTGTTCGATTATATTTGTACCTGTGTTATACGTGTCTGTATAGTTCTAATAAACTCTATAATAATTTCAATGGCATTTTAATTCGAGTCCCGCAACTCGTAACAGTATTTTTGTTTTTAAGCTGTAAAAATAATTGTACTTTTGGGAACTTTAGGTGAAAGAAAGAGTATATACACATCTATTTTTCATTATTCGCGTTCGTAATACCGAAGTAAGAAAGAGAGTTGGTCTGAAAGAGAGTGTCGGGGTGAAGGTAAGGAAAGGAATGCTGCGGTGGTTCGGGCATGTGGAAAGAATGCATGATGAAAGAATGATTAAACAGATATATAATGCAAAAGTGGATGGATGCAGAAGTCGTGGAAGGCCACGACACACCTTCCATGATCAAATTGATCGTGTACTAGAAGGTGATGTCAGGAGCCTTAAGAACAGACGAGCGTACATGACAAGAGTTATGAATGTCAAAGAAGCAAGTGAGGTGTGTAAGAATGGGCCTAAATGGCGCTCTGTTGTTCGTGCCTACCCCGCAAGGGAACTGGCGTGAAGTTATGTATGTATTTTTCATTATTTTTATATATTTTATTTATTTCAGTTTTGCATTTTTCATGTGTATTTATAAAAAAAAAATGATTTGGCCAACCAGTTCTATTATTTTTAAAATAATCATAAGTCTCTTTTCTTTTCTTTCACCATACCCCAATTATTTGGAGTCGGCACAATATGTCTTTTCTTTCTTTCTCTCTACATAAACTATAAGTGTGCGAAATTTCATACTCCTCCGTCCGCGCAAAAAGAGGTACAAAGTTTTTGCTTCACGTATATATATAATGGTTAAGTGTCTGTTAAGATCGAATTAATTAGAAAAATCTTTATCAGTAAGCAGAAACCCCTAATGACTTAATTTCCACCATTTCAACATCTTCAGCAATTTACGAACACTCCGAATGGTGGGTAAAGAAATGCGCAAATTGATCAGCTTCGGCAAAAACAAATTGGCAAAATTAAAAGGTGTATTTTGGGCCCCGTTTTGCCTGATTCCAATCAAGACATCGTCGCTTTTCAAAAGAGAGGAAAAAAGTTAAGTTATCTGAAAGCGAAAATGGCTGTTAACGGAAAGCGCAACTCATCGGACGCCCCGCCTCATGCTGAACGTACCCGCTGGGTTGCCAGGCGCAAATGAGATTACAGCACTTTGTCGATATTCATAACTTATTAGAGAAAACATTTTTATGCTTTGATAATAATAATATGAAAGTAGAGTAAACGCGGTCGAGATGCGAGCACTGCGCAAAATCTGCGGAGTGACGCTCGCGGACTGCGTTCGTAATACCGAAGTAAGAAAGAGAGTTGGTCTGAAAGAGAGTGTCGGGGTGAAGGTAAGGAAAGGAATGCTCCGGTGGTTCGGGCATGTGGAAAGAATGCATGATGAAAGAATGACTAAACAGATATACAATGCAAAAGTGGATGGATGCAGAAGTCGTGGAAGGCCACGACACACCTTCCATGATCAAATTGATCGTGTACTAGCAGAAGGTGATGTCAGGAGCCTTAAGAACAGACGAGCTTGCATGACAAGAGTTATGAATGTCAAAGAGGCAAGTGAGGTGTGTAAGAATAAGCCTAAATGGCACTCTGTTGTTCGTGCCTACCCCGCAAGGGAACTGGCGTGAAGTTATGTATGTATGTATGTATGTATAATAATATCATAGCAAGTGAGGTGTGTAAGAATAAGCCTGAATGGCGCTCTGTTGTTCGTGCCTACCCCACAAGGGAACTGGCGTGAAGTTATGTATGTATGTATGTAATAATATCATGATGATATATTTTACGCTCCGCCATAACTCTTTTCACATTTAAAAAACGATAGTAGCTTCTTAAAAAAATTTTGGTAACCAGCGTTTCATTAGAATTACGTAGATTTTTTTTATTATTAACAACTCTACGGACTCGAGTTCCGTACCCTTTTTTACAGCTTAATTTCTAGATTTAATTTTTTGAATTTAACACGCTTATTATTTATTTTGGTTCTTGTGTGTGACATTAATTTATTGACTTTTGTGTTGAGGTTTATGTATCTTACGAATAACTTATTATATTAATTTATTCTAGTTTTAATACTAAACTTATACTAATGTAGAGCGTATCTGTTACACGCTGGTGTTGTGAGGAAGTGCATTTGCAGTGTGGGCCTTATATATATTGTCCTATCTAGTGCCATGTGTGTTAAGTGAGAATTTATATTAATTTCCACCAATACTTGGATTCTGATTTTGAAGACAGGGCAACCCCGGCAGGTGGGTCGCACACGGACGGCCGATAAAAATAAAACAGGGCCCCACGCGTGAATAAGATAACGGCTTCCCCTGAACTTTTTCTCGTCGCCTCATAAAGTATTCTTGGGTCCTG
This sequence comes from Dendrolimus kikuchii, assembly GCA_019925095.2. NCBI lineage: Eukaryota > Metazoa > Arthropoda > Insecta > Lepidoptera > Lasiocampidae > Dendrolimus > Dendrolimus kikuchii. The sequence continues at coordinate 28,695,658 of CM034390.1, read as the reverse complement.
CATAATTCCAACGACACGACGTTAGGTGTACGAAGTGAGGAATTACATGGCGCCGGCTACTTGTGGTGTGGTACGAAAGCATCATTTATTAAGTATATAAACAGTTGTAAAATAGTTTTAAGGAATGTGGTACGATTTTTACGACATGTAGTTCGCGACAGGTCGACATTTTATTTTTTTTATTGAAGGAGTTCAGCAGAGAGCCAGACGGCCCACTTAGTGGAAAGCGGTTACCATCGCCTATGGACATTTGCAACACCAAAGGTGCTACAAATGCGCTGCTGCTCTCTTAACTGAGTCGGGAACCTGGTCACTAATGCTCTAGACCAGGGGTGGTAGCCATCCAGTCGGGCAAATACCCTACCACCTGGCTGTGGGTTGTTTAGTCGCCTCTTACGACAGGCCGCCGGGCCGCAGGAAATTGTATTCTTTCTCCGTTCCTGCACGGATAAAACATGGACCCTTACACCCCGACATGGCAATCGGGGTGTAAGGTCTTAGTGCTGTACGGGTCCGCATCGACTACGTTTATCGATCTTGCTCACATTTTTCCCGTTCCATTTGCTTTCGGACGTTACTATCATAAACTCTGGTGGAACGGATTTTGGGGGCGTTGATGTCGTAAACGGCGAAATACACAAATGTCATTGGTTGATTTGAAAATCGCGCCTTTTTCAATGTCAAGAGATAGAGAGAATTAATGCTCTGTGTATATAATGTAGTTAGTCTAAGATTCTATGTTTTGTGTTATCCTCAGGATCCCAGAAAGTGATTTGGAAGATCACCGACCAAATTTTTCTTTTTATATTTATACTCTTATATGCACCTGACATTTTACCACCTACTGTGACATTGATTGAATGCTCTGTGATCAGCGCCCATTTCGACCCACCTCTTGACAAGGGTTGAGCGTTATGTGATCAAAAATGATGATGTCAGTAGTGACGTTTTCACCACGACCATAACGACCGCGGTCGTCTTGTGCAGCGGCAGACGGAGCATTTTGGGCGTTGTGAGAAACTAAAGGAACGCGTCCATCGTAAGACCGATCGTTGTGAGCGTTGTGTGATCGAAAATGATGATGTCAGTAGTGACAATTTCGCCACGACCATAACGACCGCGGTCGCCATGTGGAACGGCAGACGGAGCATTTTGGGCGTTGTGAGCTACTAAAGGAACGCGTCCATCGTGATCAAATAATACCCGGTCAATATGATTCAAACGTGCATATTATGAGCGTGTAATAGGGCCGCGGTCCGTGGGTTCACTGGACCGGCTAATGGGTTGCGCGGGGCTACCCTTCCCTCCCCACCCCCGCGCGTCACCCTCCGACGGGCAAATATCTAATATGTTCCAATAACCGATATAAAACTAATATTTAGGGCCTCATACGAAATGAGCTCCGCTCCCGACTGCTATAAAAGTTGTACACTCTATTTTTATGTTGAACTAGCGGCCCCGGCAGACGTTGTGCTGTTCTGAAAAAATAAAAATCTAGGACCCGATCCCAGCGCCACCTACCGGTTCCAATTGTGGATTTAAACCACCCGGGAACCCACTCAAACACACAAAAACAAAATCACCAAAATCGCTCCAGGTGATTAGGAGGATTCTAGAACCTGATCTCAGCGCCACCTACCGGTTCCAACGGGATAAGAAGTATTCTATGTCGGTCTCCTGGTTCTAAGCTACCTCCCCACCAATTTTCAGCCAAATCGGTAGAGCCGTTCTTGAGTTATGAATAGTGTAACTAACACGACTTTCTTTTTAACACGACTTTCTTTCAAACACACAAAAACAAAATCACCAAAATCGCTCCAGGTGATTAGGAGGATTCTAGAACCCGATCTCAGCGCCACCTACCGGTTCTTTTTGCGAATCTAAACCATGCGGGAACCCACTCCAACACACAAAAACAAAATCACCAAAATCGCTCCAGGTGATTAAGAGGATTCTAGAACCCGATCTCAGCGCCACCTACCGGTTCTGATTACGAATCTAAACCATCCGGGAACCCACTCCAACACACAAAAACAAAATCACCAAAATCGCTCCAGGTGATTAGGAGGATTCTAGAACCCGATCTCAGCGCCACCTACCGGTTCTTTTTGCGAATCTAAACCATCCGGGAACCCACTCCAACACACAAAAACAAAATCACCAAAATCGCTCCAGGTGATTAGGAGGATTCTAGAACCCGATCTCAGCGCCACCTACCGATTCTGATTACGAATCTAAACCATCCGGGAACCCACTCCAACACACAAAAACAAAATCACCAAAATCGCTCTAGGTGATTAGGAGGATTCTAGAACCCGATCTCAGCGCCACCTACCGGTTCTTTTTGCGAATCTAAACCATCCGGGAACCCACTCAAACACATAAAAACAAAATCACCAAAATCGCTCCAGGCGATAAGGAGAATTGTAGAACCCGATCTCAGCGCCACCTACCGGTTCCAATCGTGGATCTAAACCACCCCGGGACCCATACAAACACACACACAAAATTTCATCAAAATCGGAAAAGTCGTTCTCAAGTTATAAAATTACAACAAAAAGTGGCATTGATTTTTATATATATCTAGATACAGAATACTATGATATGGCCGCGATTTCGTCCACGCTTGAGTTGAACACAAAGTACCACAGCATTTAAAAAATAATGTAAGCTATTTTTTATGTACCCGGACAACTGCAAAACGCTCCCGGAAAAATTTTCACGGGGCTTCCGGAATCAAAAATATTACATATTTTAATACATAATTATGCTACCGATCAATGAAATGCGGGAAATTTGTGAGTGTATTTTAAGAATCGTACATCATTGAAGTTTTAGTAGGGATCCCTAATTTTTTCTACTAATAAATATAGCCTATATTAATCTGGGATAATGTAGCATTCGAATGGTGAAAGAATTTTTGAAATCGGTCCAGTAGTTTTTGAGTTTATGCGTTACAAACATACAAAAATACAAATCTTTCCTCATTTCGGCAAAGCTTACACGAACGAGGCCATCTAAAAAGTGCTAGTATATTGTTACGACCGACAAAGACCGATTCACACCTGCAGTTTATTACCTTCCCGCATTTGGACTTCTTTTTTTTACTTATTTATTGGCATACGGCTCATTGTCCTATTGTACTCGTTTATGGCCGTTTGCAGACATAATTAGCGAGGTGTGCGGATTACGTTTTCTAGGAAATTAAGTCGACGATACGGGCGGGAACACTTATATTTGTGAAGTATAAAACGACGGCAGGATGGAGAGAGGAGGCAGTGAAAGCGATATCACAAGCGAGGCAAGACGTGTGTACATTTAGTGATTACATTTGGACTTATTGCGTCCGGTTATATTTGTACATACATACATACATACATAACTTCACGTCAGTTCCCTTGCGGGGTAGGCACGAACAACAGAGTGCCATTTAGGCTTATTCTTACACACCTCACTTGCCTCTTTGACATTCATAACTCTTGTCATGTAAGCTCGTCTGTTCTTAAGGCTCCTGACATCACCTTCTGCTAGTACACGATCAATTTGATCATGGAAGGTGTGTCGTGTGTGTTATATTTGTACCTGTGTTATACGTGTTTGTATAGTTCTAATAAATTCTATAGTAATTCCAACGGCATTTTTAATTCGAGTCCCGCACTCGTAACAATATCATAAAAGAATATTAAAAATAAACGTGTTAAATCGATTGATTAAGAACAGACGAGTGTGCATGACAAGAGTTATGAATGTCAAAGAAGCAAGTGAGGTGTGTAAGAATGGGCCTAAATGGCGCTCTGTTGTTCGTGCCTACCCCACAAGGGAACTGGCGTGAAGTTATGTATGTATGTATGTATGTAAATCGATTGACAGAATATTAAGATTCCGCAATAGATATACGTTAACCTCGTGGAAATAGCGTGGTAGTTCTGCAGTAGATACGTTAGCTTATTTCCCCGCATTATCTCCGCTACGAGGCTGCATTTCGCTGACTCGCAACAAAGGTATTGGATGCGATTCGGGCGTGCACTGCGTCCTTATTGCAATAGCATTTAGAACAAAGCAGTGTTAGGCAAATATAGATTTTCAACGTAGCAATGCAGGTTTCACTCGTTTATACTGTTGTATCTTATACTGATATATAAAGCTGAAGAGTTTGTTTGTTTGAACGCGCTAATCTCAGGAACTACCGGTCTGATTTGACTGGTGTGACAAGGAGATATCGATCGATTGCTGAATTGAACTTGGAACCTCTCTCTGCGCTACAGTGTGGCCGGAAAAGACTTAGCCTGCTCAGCTACATCCTATTTAAACTATAAGCAAGAAAAAACAGAAAAAATTAAAGTGATGTATGATGGCTGCGGGCGCGATGCGATGGCCGGGAGAAGGCAAAGGGACGGAGAAAGAAGCAAGGAAGGCCTTACCTCGCCACCAGTCCGCCGCCACACTGCGCTCGTCCCCCGGGGGTTCACACACTCACTAGAATTATGCTTCTCCTAATTAAATGTGGTTATAACAGTTTATTTCTTTATTTAATGTTCCAACAATCTGTGATACGTAATTTTATATATAGTGCGGTGACAGCAGTGACAACCCCTTTTTACGTTTCTTATTGCGCATTCTTCTTTTAAAAGTTTACTCTTTTCTTGATGGCGAGGATGGGGAGGAAGAATTTACAAGGTGTTCCTCGGCGCAACCAATGGCCCAAAACATAGTTTCGATGAAAACTATTTTGAGTTCCGGAGATATGTATAAAAATTACTATGTACTATTATGTTTAAATCGTTATATATCTTATATTAATATATAAAGCTGAAGAGTTTGTTTGTTTGAACGCGCTAATCTCAGGAACTACTGGTCCGATTTGAAAAATTCTTTCAATGTTAGATAGCCCATTTATCGAGGAAGGCTATAGGCTATATATCTTTACGCTAAGACCAATAGGAGCGGAGCACTAATGAAGAATGTTTCAAAATCGGAAGGTTTTTCCACTATTCCACGCGGACGAAGTTGCGGGCAGAAGCTAGTTAAAATCATAATTACAAAAGCACTGGTAATAACAAAGGCAAGTGTACAGAAGTACAGGCACTATTCGGAGTTTTGGAGTGGTTGTAAACATACCTTATTTCCATCATGAATGAATGAAATGAATGATTTATTAATAACTTCTGCCCGCGACTTCGTCCGCGTGGAATAGTTTAAAAAAAAAACCTCGAGTTGGAAACATTCTTCAGTCAGTAAGTACTTATGTAATATCCCTACACCCAATTTAAGGAATTAGTTCTGCGAACTAAGTACAAGAGTTTGTTGCATGGAATGTGTGCCGATCTGAGTCTTAAAGCTTGACAAAGCTTGAAAAAGCTATCTTGACGGCCTCTGTGGTTGAGCGGGCTAAGCCTTTGCGTACCTCACTGCAACGCAGAGGTTCCGGGTTCGATTCCTGGTATAGTAAATTTCGGAACCGTATTTTCTCCGCTATTTACTATGGTCTGAGTATTCCGTTGTATATTACCTATAACACAAGCGTAACTTGCTTAATTTGGGGATATACAATGTGAGTGTTTGTCTGCCGATTATTATTATTATTATTATTAAAGCTGTTATACTTCCTTTCCAGTCGAAGCTGTGTTGCCAGTCTAAGGAGAATTTAAAGGCTGTGGCGGGATCGTGTGGTACCAAATTCTTTTTTCTAAGGACCTTACATTAAAATATTCTTGCCAAATATTCTAACATACTCTTTGTAATTTATTATATTAATATAATTTGGAAATGAAGGAAGAATGTCAATTGGCATACAGTCAGTTCCACCCTGTTTCGCTTATCTATCTACTTGCTCGTTGCCAACCAGCTCTATATGCGATGGAATCCATTATAAAATAATGCAAATTCTAAATTCATGAGAAGCTTCAGAATGGTATAGGCTATCGGTCGTCTTCGAAAATCGAGGTACACTAAGCCAGGTTTTCAAAACCACTGTTGCGAACAGAATCACCCCCCTGACCTCTCCCCCGTAAATCCCGTACCCCACGCCCCGCTTACCGCAGATACGTAGCGCGCTCCGTTAGCTGCTAAGCGTCTGCATTTTTGTAGTACCTTAGTAAGCGCGGGGCGAGCCTGCGGCAAGCTAATCCACCTCGGTTGAATATATCCACACAAGGAAGGCTAAGAACACCAAGAAGATCAAGGAGCATTCGGAAGACTCTACAGCCGACGGACTCTCAGCGTGTCTACGTGGATATTGTGAACCGCCAGTGATTGTGATTAGTGCCACTCGTATTGATCGGTGTAATCGATATAATTAGTGATATCTACGTTCAGTGTAACGTCCGGGGCTAGTGCTAAGTTGTATCGGTTAAACTCGAACGTGCCGTTTGATACAGTTGTGCTGTTCGCACCTGTTGCTGTTGTAGCGCCTATAAATAAATTCAGTCAACTAGCTAAGGGGTGTTTCATTTAGGGCGACCCCTGCGCCCGCACGCCCAACAATCACTTTTAGAATCCGTCAGTAAAAATACTATAATAAGCTGCAATAAGAAAATACATCGCGAGTTAGAAGATTTTAAAAGTGTGAGTTCTTAATTTCTACGACAGCGGTGTAGTCGACGCTTGCATTTTAAGGTATCTTCTTTCAACCGGCTCACCCTAGCCGAATTGCCACTGCATAATATATTCAATATTCCTATTAAATTCTGTAGTGGAACACTTACAAGCCAATAGATGGCTCTGTGCAATAATTGAGGTCGCAAGCGTTTCCTGAAACGTACAAACATAATGTACAAAATTCCAACAGTAATAGATGACGAATAGCATAGGCGTGTTGCTGGAGAGTTTCTTCCGCCGCTTCTTCTCCTCCAGCTATAACACGTTGCGAAGCGGTAGTAATGATAGACTAGGATCGGCTCCGCCAGCGGAGTCGATAATTGGTCCCCAAATAATCACTTCAGCCTGTTGGCTTAGCTCTTTCAGCCTTTAACGGCTAATTCTCAATATAGAGTCAATACCCCGCAGCGGTCGAGCCGAGGTCGAACCTCACAGGAGGTGCCTCCTCGAGCGTGCTGCTTCCGGGCTGAACGCCTCCGCTCCCACGGAGTCGGGAAGCCCCCAAAGTCCGGTATCGCTGAAACAGCCATCTGCGGCTATTCAGCTGGGTCCAGCTCCAAAAAAAAAAAAGTAATAGATGAGCTTAGCCTCGTTGGAAAATCTTCCTTAAAACGGAGGAGCGTTCCATCTCGCTCCTCCACCCTATACGGGGCATCCCCTAAAATTCCATTCATACAGACTAGTCATGGGAAAAATCCCTCACCAAGAAGAAAAGAGTGATATATATCTTTTTGATACAAAGATATATATCACTCTTTTATATCTTTAACTCTATCTTTACAGTGAATAGTGCCAGTATCAATTGCAGACCCAGATGAGTTATTATCTGTAAGTGATATACTGAATACTGATAAACTGATATGAAAAAAATATAATAAAATTAATTACATTAAAACAAAATTACACCATAAAACTATAGTGTTACGATTTATTTTGGCTTGCTATTATATTCGGTTTCCTCGTTCTAGCTACGCTAATCAGCTAATCATTCTTTCTCTTTTCTTTCTAGTCTAGTTTCTTCTCATTCGGATCTATAGTCATCGCGTGGAACAGGAATGAACTAAAGAGTTAAAGATATAAAGACACATTTTGAACGCAAGTGATATACAGATCTAATCACTCTTCGCGTCGGATATATATCTTTTGAGTTAATCACTCAGGAGTTACAAAAACAAATACAATTATTTCGAAACTATCCTGATACGTACACACAAAAGCAATTTAGATGCCGTCATTGTTAATATTAATAATACGGTCAGCATCAATACTGAACGCGGCCATGTTGTGCAGCTATGCAACATTAGGCCTTTTCACCCGGTTTTTTTTTTTTTTTTTTTTTTTTTATTGCAGGAGATCAGCAGACAGGCAGACGGCCCACTCGATGGAGAGCGGTTACCATCGCCTATAGACATTTGCAACATCAAAGTTGCTACAAATGCGCTGCTGCTCTCTTAAGGGAGACTGGAACCTGGTCACTAATGCCGGAACACAACTCAAGGTTGTTATGGCGACATACTTTAGACCGGGGTGGTAGCCATCCAGTCGGGCAAATGCCCTACCACCTGGCTGTGGGTTGTTAAGTCTCCGGTTTGATGCGTATGAACTTTGCTTACATAAATACAGTGTAAACTCCATGTAACGTCACTCGATTTAACGACAAACTCCCTTAAGCGTCCAATTCATTTGGCTTTAGTTGGTTTAGCTTGTCTTCCATGCGCTGGATCGCACTGAACGTAACTGCGTTCTAAGTCTCAGCCTTTCCTTCATAAAAAGCGCGGGGCACATGGGAGGAGGCGATTGTCAAAGGCGAAAGCCTTCATGATCAACTATGGTCTAATCCCTTGCAAAGGACCCAGTATTGTGCGTAAATAGCATTTCCCCCGCCTTAAATAAAGAAAAAAAAACGCACTATGCATTTCAGCATGCGGCCGGCACTCAACTACTTGTTGTAGTTGCGATGCGTACATTCAACTACATACGTCTCTACGTTTATTCACAGGTATTTCTCTTCTTCAGAATGTACGTATGTAGAACTGTCTAGCGGATTAAAATCGGAATATTAATTCATGGTTTCTTAAGCACTAATATAACTAGGAAAATCCATAAAATTTAAAAGACACTATTAAAGTTGCAATTGACTTTATACTACTCACAATGAAAACTTTCCGGACGCTGAGGCTAAAAGTATCGAATGTGCAGGGACTCTTAATTGCATATAGCGAAACCCCACACGTACTGAAATAATTGTAATACGATTCTATTAATGGCTAGCACACGGTATTGGATGGTGAACTGCA